>AP028439.1:16956256-17068213 GCA_036509395.1 Antheraea yamamai | reverse complement strand
AAAACCTAACTGTAATACGACCGGGCGATGGTCTGAATCCAGTTCGTGTACGACTTGTATGAGTCGTACCCGAAGCGTGATATTTTTTAACAAAGCTATGTCTAAAACTGACGGACGACAGTTATCCTGATAATGGGTGGGTTCCAGAGGGGCTATGACGTCAAATGCGAGAACCCTACCTAGTTTGTCGAGTATCCTCCCGTTACGAGAGGTTCTCGGACTATTCCAGATAAAGTTTGCTGATAATTAAACGACTTCCTACACGTGGGACACTGAAGGGTATTTTTTGAAGAAAATTAGGAAATTCTATGAAACCTTGTAACAGTTTGTATATATCCATTATATCAGCTATCTCTCTACGAGTCTGTAACGGTTTCATTTTATAATAACCTAAAAGAATAGAGTATGAGCTTAAATAACTGTTGTGCTATTTATTATCGCAAAAAGAAAGGTACAAAAGGAAGGTACATGAAAATAATTTATGGTGTCATTATTCACAAAATATGCAGACAAAGCCGCGAACGATCGATAGTATATAAATAAAATGGAACGCAAATATTACACGGTTATAAAGAGGCAATAGCTGCGAATGAGATCAGAGGAGAAACGAGGGATATAAAAGAAATATGACGGGAGCGAATCGGGAACATTTAAAAAAGTTTGATTGGGACGAAACTTTTGATTGTGCCCCGAAGATTTGTGAATACAAACGACATATAAACAAATGGGGGTCCGTGTTATCTCAATAGAACTTACAGTGCGAATCATCGCGGTAGAATTTCACGTGGGTTAACCAGAATACGATAATGTATTGGGTTATACAGTCCGGCAAATGAGCACAATTACATGGAATATTTTGTTCGTGGTAGAGCCACGCTGAAGTTATTACTGTTTTCAACATGAATGGGTCGGCTCGCCCGGGGTACTACCACCCTCTCACAGAACACCGACGTGAATTAATAGTGCTTGCATTGTTGCGTTTCCTTCGGTCAGTGAGAGCGCTGGAAGCCCACCTCTCGTCTCCACTCCCCTCCGCGAAACACAGGCTAGCAACGCACTTACGACTCCCTTGGTGTTGCAAGTATCTATGGACGGTGGTAGTCACTTAACATCAGGTGTCCCACCTGTTTGTTTGCCTCCTATTATATAAAAAAAGATATATATATTAATTTTGAAATTTCTAAAAAGTGCGAAGTCATTTTTATATAAAAGCGAAACAATGGATACTCCATTTAAAGGAATAATTGCCGACTTTGTATTTATAATAATAACCTAGAACACTGGCTGAAGTAGCAAAAATAGTATCGAATAATAAAATGAACAGATAACTCTACAATATTACGTACGACTCACTAAATTATTTCTTTCGTTCTGAAGATCAACTTCGCCAAAGGATGTTTCATTAAAAACTTAAAGTAAGTCGTATCTGTCCTTTGTTGCGGTCGATTGGAATGTTTACGCTTTTTTGATAAATATCTAATTTTTAAAATGGAAGAATAATCCTAATTGTCACTTTTCTAATTCTAATTACTTCCTTAGTTTCCTGACAATGTTTGTTAATAGGACAATAAACTAATTTTCATTAATCTTCTCCGATAATTTTCTTGATGCGTATTCGTTTGTAATATTGATAGTTAAAGTTGTTAATATTTACGATAAAGTTTTGTTTATGGATTGAATAGAGAAATTACTCGGACTCAAATTGTGGACAAATGAAAAGTATTCATGAATTCTTTAAGATTGTGTATGGCGGCAAAAGCGGTAAAATTAAGTATTTGGATAAAGCAATATTATATCAGAAACCTTTAATTATATATCTCAAATTGATAAAACAGATTACTAGCCATAATTGAAAGCAGAATATATACTATTCCCCTATAGTTTAACTGAAAAAAGATTTTGATAGGGAAATTGAACAGAAGTTAATAAATCTCAAAAATGTTATAATATCATGAATGAAAATTAACTACAATTATACTAACAACACTTTACCGTCCATTCCATTTTGTTCTATAACATTGTATTGCGCTGTTGCTCTGGTACTTCTGTATTATTAATATCACTGTAATAATAATACATTATAATACTTTTATTATAATTATCAGGTTTTTGATATGTACGTTGGTAACAATCACGTTTGACATCAACAGATAGTGCGTCTCAAAGCTGATGCACAACTAGAAACAAAAGAAGAATTATCAACTTTTGCTTGAGGTTAAATACATAAGCATTGCAAAATGTGAACCACTATGCTATAGTTAAATCACGACGTTTATTCCTGAATCACACGTTTGATATATTAATCGCAATATTCAAAACCACGTTTTCAAAGAAGACATTCCTAAGCGCCACCATTAAATTAACATTTAACTGAATAATAAAGATTTTGTGTATCAAATCAAAATTCTTTATTCAATTAAGGCCTAGAGAAGGCATTTATTAACGTAAAAACTACCACCGGCTCGGAAAACAGTCCAGTTATCGAGAGGAACCAGCAAGAAACTCGATCTGGTTTGTCTTTTCATTATACATAACTTAGGATAACAATTATTTTATACATTTAGTTACATTCGTTTTTAGTGGATGCACAGAGAGAGGCGTCATTTCCAGACGTCACCATTGTTCACATATTGATCCACCCTGTAATAGCTTTTATGTATTAAGACCCGTTTGACATGACACTGGAACTTACTATCTGGTAAATCGGTAATGTGCTTTGAGACTTTGTTATAAAATCTAACACTATTACCTAAAAAACCGTTACTGGTTTTAGTGAGCCTGGAATAAATAATAAAAAAGCCTGAGTATAAAAAATGAAAGAAATAAAATCCTAGGGAAATTTCTAGTAATGCCTGAATTCACAGATAACTCGCTACACATGTAAATGCTATAAATGTGTTGCTTCGCCGCGACAAAGTTAGATTGGTTGACATCGAACGAACGCCCCCCAGACTGACAGATCTGTCGTAAAAATACGAAAATTGGTGTTCATTCGCAACTTCGTAGACTATATTAGACAAATTTAATCAGATCCCGAGTTTATGAGTTTACTGTGTAACATGTAAGTATTTCTTTATATATTTTACTACCCTCGTGATACCAAATACCTATTACTTGTAGGCTATAGAACATACATGTCCACCAATTTTAGCGACTGTTAATTTTTTTAATCCTTTATAGGTCTCATAATTTGACCATAATATCTTCTGATGTCAAATATGGTCTAAGATGCTAAGTACGCATAAATCCTACAGGGGGACTGATTTCTATGTGCAGCTGTCGGGACCTACCGATAAGAGCTGGGCGACTGATTTGCAACTTAAGGGTGTTAGCTAGCCAGGCGGACTTAGAGAAAGCCCTAACAACATGCCATGGTTTCATCGCGGTATTTTCCTACATCACGCGCTCCGACTTAGTAGCAAGGATTCGAACCCATGACTATCGATGCGGTGTCCGATCTAAGCCATCTTAGCTCTAATTGGTATGGTTTCTGCTAGTTTGCCTGATGATGGGTACTATCAAAGGACTCTTCTGGTAATTACTGAGTTCTTGTAGAAATTTGTAAATATCAAAAAGTCAAGGCAGTCATAAGGAGTCCCGGCAGAAGTGAAAACTCGAAGCAATGGAATAACTGTATTCTCTTTTGAATTGTTTAATTAATTATGGTTTGAATAATTCCAATTTCATAATTTGTAAATTGACATTATCGTCGTAAGTCTGTTTTTCACATCTATTGGCACACGGAGCAATAATCATACACATTTTTATATAGTTTCTTAAGTAGTCCAACATATGATGAGCTGCACAGTCTCAATACGAAATATCAATATTACATGTACACAGGCACCTATACTACGCATCGCTAGTCTGACGCAAGCCGTGCAAGCATAATACGGTTGGTCACTGTTACTAGCATGTCATGACGCGAAAAGAAAAACATCAAAAAATTAAGCGCCCTTTGCCTGTTCAGTCGAATTTCCGAAAGGACTGAATTGATTTAGACAATATTTTTACGACAGGTTTGAAACTTTTCAGTATAATATCTAACCTATATATCATTTCCTTTTGTATATGTGCTTAGCAATGATAGTAAAATTTGTGGTAGTGTCAAAATGACAGGGAAAAAAACGACAGCCTAAACTTTGTCAAGTCAAAAAGTCAGTAATAATTAGAAGTAATATCGTGAGCGGAATTTCGCGAAATTCAACCAATCAATAATACACTTATTATACTATAATCTAAAACATGTTATAATAAGCATTCTCTCTTATATTTTTTTATATCATAGTCGGTAATCGAACAGGCGGCTCATCTGATGTTAAGTCATCACCGCCGTCCAGAGATACTAGCAACACCAGGAGAGTCGCAAGTGCGTTGCCAGTGCGTTTGGGGGGGAGGCGGGAGGGAGACAAGGGAGGGGGGTGGGATTCCGACGCTTTCACTGACCGAACGAAACGCAACAGTGGAAGCACTATTACTTCACGTCGGTTTTCTGTGGGTCGGGAGGTAGTACTCCGGGCGAGCCGACACATTCATGCTGATAGCACCAGTAATACCTTTGGCGTGGCTCTACCATCTACAAATCCCAGGGATTGTCTTTTAAATCGGTGGTTATCTTGCAAACAAAGGGCAGAAGAACGCAAATATACGATAGACACAATTAGTTCATCCATCGGGTCGTGGACGCTCTGGCGCGGGACATTGTGGATTATAATTTAAAAAATGGCTATTAAAGATGAAAATAAAGCTTCCATAGAAGCAATAGTGTAAGTTAAAAAACCAATTTAAAATGTAAAATAATAACAATAGTTGCTTACAATTACAACAATTTTTAACAGAATAAAAAAGAGAAAGCAGAAAAAGGTGCGAACTACGAGTCTGCAGAAAAGAAAAAGAAAAAAAATTAATTCCATTAGATTCAACGGAAACAGTAGTAAAAGCTCAATAATATAGGCCCATAACAAAATAGCTGAAAAGGATCACGTATACCTCCAAAACTGCCCTCAAAATAATTTATCTTACAAAATTTGTTATTCAAACAACAATTGATCTGAAATCAAGCAAAATTAATTGATCCCTTAATAAGTTTCGAAAATATCAAGTTTGTCATCGGATTTCTTGGACCCTCCGTTAATTACTGAGTCGATTCTTCGATCAGTCAAAGATTATTTCGCAGAATATGACGTCTTCTGATCTCTTACATTGTTATTGTCCGAAGGAGATTAGAAACGCTACATTATAAAGTTGATGATTCATAACATGTTATTAGATTAGGTTTTGCCTCATCTAATTTACTTGCTTCATTCATATTGTTAATATTATATGTGTTTTACGACACTAATTTTAGTTATTAAAATTTCGTAATAATGTCAATAACTTTACTATTCAGTAAATTTTTAAATTGAATAATCTCTTGCTACGTCGAACTATGGAGAAGAAGTCTAAGATCGAATCTGTGAAGCAATGCCTTGGCTTAGATAGTAAATAAAATAAAGTCTTTAAAATTACATTCACACAGGAATATAATATTGCTGCTTTCCACCTGCGTACCGCTCATCATCCGCCGAGAATTCATCCTCTCATATTGGAACCGAAGTGGTCCCGGACAGTCCGGTTCTAGAGGGATTTCCTCCCACGAACGCTCCGATTCTGGAATGAGCTTCCTGCCGAGGTTTTTCCTGGGGACTACAACCTGGAGTTCTTCGAGAGGAAAATAAATATTATAATAACTAAATAAATTAAATAGTTAACGGTCGACAACGCGCATGTAACACCTCTGATATTGGAAGCGTCCATATTCTGCGGTGACTGCTTAACATCAGGCGGCTCGTATGCTTGTTTGCTACCATTGTAGTATAAAAAAAAAATGCTATTTACAAGACCAAGTGGCAGAAAAGTATTTACCTCTTATGAGTCGATGTCATATAATAATTGTTACCGAAAGATTCTTTCTGGATGACGATGGTCTTTTCTATGATATACTTTATCTATGTATTCTTAATTTAATTCTATTTGACATCTTGACAGCTCAGCTGAGTCGTTAGAGCGAGATGCTACGTACACAAAATGTTAATGTCGGAAAGCGCTAGATGATAATCAATACAGATTAAGTTATCAGCAGGTGCATTAAGTTATTTTGTTTATTAACATCTGCTGACGATTAGGGCACAAGTTAGTAGCGCTTGTCCTTTTTACTAATAATTATAGCTGACAAATTCTAATTAAAAATTGTCTTATGTTTTTTTTTATTAAGTCACATAAATTATTAAGGTTTTTTTTATATTTTATTGGTTTTAGCGTTTGACCACAATGTCACCTGATGCTAAATGATGTTGTGGTCTAATATGGTTAACAAACTAAATCTAGAGACGACTGGCTTTCAAGTGAAGCTGCCGGAATACACCAACAGGTGCTTCGCGACAGATTTTCATTTTAAGGGTGATAGCTAGCCAGGTGGTTTTAGAAAAAGCCCTACAAACATGCTATGGTATCATCACGATGTTTTCCTTCACCGAAAGCTTCAACTCTGTTCCTAGGATTCGTACCTAAAGTACGCCCATCGACGCGATGGCGGAACACGCTATCAACTAAGCCATAATCACTTTTAGGTTTTAAGAACGGCTTATTAATATATTTTTTTGCTCTTGTATAATTAAAGTAAAATAAACATATTTAGGTCTCATTATATCAAACCCATTTTGAGTTCAAATAGGAAAAGGTTAGAAAAGATTTGCCCCTTGATAGTCATAGAATTTACCATAAGCTTGATTGACCTTTTGAATATGCACTATAAATAATACATTTGAAATTTATTCACGGCCACCTGTGCCCGCGACTACGTCCGCGTGTAATCTAACGTAAAAAAACAGTGACTAATAAAATTATCTGAATGTATTAAGTCCATTTACTTTTCTCTCGTACTTATGTCGCGTTGTCATTAAAATTACAATAACTTTTGATAGAGTGAACCGATTTTAATGAACCTAAAACTAAATGTTACTCCAGGATATGCTTTATGATTTTCTTTGTGAGCTTTTATCGTAGTATTATGTAATAACTAGATCCTTTTCATTTACGTCACTCTGTTTATAATATGTTTTGTACCACGACTTCATTTAAAAGTCATCGGTTGGTTTTCTTTTAAATTGATTTCGATAGTCATTTATCAGCTTTATGATTTTTAATTGTAAAGGTTACTATCAACAGATCGCGTCTTCGCTCGAGTTTATTATTATTTGTTGCAATTAGTATTTCTTGATAGAAAACGTATTTAAAGCGAAATAAATTAAATATTTACGCACAGCGATATACTATTGATTGAAAGATATAGAAGTTGATTTGCTAGAACTTTCTCTGTGGAGAAATCTTTAAGTCTGCTGCATTGTATTTTATAAATTTTATCTAACAATATTTATTTATATTTTTATATATTAGCGTGATCCTTATTTAGGGTATGTTCTTATCTTCAGGAGAGTCCTGAATAGGTTCCAAATATATGAAGAAAAAATCATGTCAAATTGTAGCTCTTAATTTTAAAATTAATCCGTGTTCCACGACAGCCAAAGTTGTAAATGAAAATAACATGGGAAAAGTTTTGTTATTAGTTTGAATTTTTAAAGTCATCAACTAATGAACGGATTTTATCGATACCTGAAAATTCTTGTAGCAAATTTAATGCTCTACAAAAAAGCTCTCTTGTGCTTTTTTGGCAATTTGACTGATTCAAAATTTTATCAAAATAAAAGTTCTCGTAAATTTCATGGTTTTTCCATTTTTATCGTGGCTTAATTGAAAAATGAAAGGAATACCCTGGTATATATACATGATGTATAGATATTTATAAAAAAATTGTTACAGTGAATATAATGTTTACTGTACGTAAAGTACCCAATTCATATGAATATTAATCACACGATCATCGCCTGTAAATGCACTAACAGAGTCCATTACAGATGATCCAGTGTACGTATTAATGATTTTGATCACCGGTATCGTTAACACTTGAATATCATATCAGCCATATCATTACATTGTAATATGGAACGTGTTGACTTGGCTTAAGATTCAAATTTAATTAAAACCGGCATGGTGATTGGTTTATTGGACTAAAATATAATGAGGATTGAACATTAATGTCGCGTTAGAGAAAACAGATTGTTCAGTTCGTACAGTCTAAAATCGTACTTCATGAAAAACAAAATTCACTATGAGATATGTCTTCCAAGAATCAATTAAGTACAGATAGTTAGTTTAGGTATTAATTGCACTGATCGATTTTTTAAATTTAGCATGGTGGTAGGGCTTCTTCTAAAAATACGTCTGGAGAGTTAGAACTCTCAAATTAAAAATCTGTCGCCAAGCACCTATTGGTATGTTCCGCTTGCTGCACTTAAAAGCCAGTCCTTCTAGGTTAAGCGCGTTTACCATCTTGGACCACAGCGTCATTTAACATCAGGTGGCATTATGATCAAACGATATAACCTATTTAAAAAAAAAGGTAGTGAAGTCACATTTTATACGTGTGCCTAAAATAACGTATGCCAATCTATTTTTAATTCTACGTTGTTATCCAAACATAGTGGCGACTACTGAATGTCATTGTCAATGGCCTGCATGGGTCCTAACAGCTGGATATTCACTGAGATTACATACCTATGAGCTGTTGTTGAGTATTAAAACTAAATGCTTCAACGTCATTATTATTTATATATAATTAGCGGGCCCGGCAGACGTTGTCCCCCCTGATTATGAAAAAATCCTTGACAAATTATATACTAAAACATTCCTCATCAATCACTCTACCCACCGGTGTAAACAGCATGAAAATCCGTTCGATAGTTTTTGAATTTATCGCGAACAGACAGACAGACAGACGCGGTAGGGGACTTTGTTTTATACTATGTGATGATATATGTCTTTATGTTTATTCATTATACTTATACATCTCTTAAATCTAAATTAAATAGAGTAGGTATTTGATTTTCACTGGTTATCAGGGCAGAATAAAATGTTGCTAAAAAGTAATAGAAACAGAAATGAAACTACAGGAACATGACCGTCATGTTTATAGTATTTCTGCAAACTAGTAGTGCCTGATCTGCTGTGTCCGTCCCACTTCGAACGATATAATTGAAAATGAACACTAGCTCATAAGATGTTAGAACTTAATTGTTAGGAGTAGCAACTTGTTGTGAGTGACCCAAGGAATATAATACTTCTGACATTGGTTGTATAACTATAAACTCCATTGTTTATATAACATAAGGTAGAGGTATCTATGTGTCTCTATCTGTGCTTTACTGCATGTAAAATGGAGAAAGTTTTGAAAAACTTTTTTATATAATGCTCTCATCGCCGTTCCAACCTCTCATCTTTTGCCACTGTCTCGCTGCTCAACCACACACTCTACAAAGTTCTTTAGAATCTTCATTTTGAGCACGTTAGCGTTATGAAATTACCTGGTATAGGATTCTTCAAAAAAGTATTGAAACACACCCTTCAAGGTCGGCAACATAAAAATAGTACTCCTGGTGTCGCAGTTCTCCATATGTAACGATAACCATTTACCAACAGATGGGTTGTTTACCTAATTGCTGTTTTTTGACATAAAAAGGCACTTTGAATACTTGTTTAATACCACCTTCTCTCCCCCTTCCCCCACTCCAACTTTCTCACTGCCCCTCTCTCAAACACAGGGTGGCAACGCACTTGCAACTCTTCTGGTGTTGCAAGCGTCTATGGACGGTGGTAGGCACTTAACATCAGGTGGCACACCTGTTCGTTTGCCACCTATGATAAAAAAAAAAACAAATAATTAAATAAGCAAAAAAAAAATCAAGTATCATTATGGATCTATATTTAATGAATCAGGCGTTAATAATATCTGTATTTGGATAATGAATAAGCTGTCCTTTTTATTTTGTGTGAAACATTTAATTGTTAAACACAGTTGTTATGATAGTGTGGCAATAATATTATCGATAATTGTATAAAATGTGTTGTGTTCTTTATTGTTGCATTTTAATTAAGCCTCATATAAAATTCTTGTGTTTTGTCTGACAATAGAACGGAATACGATTTTCTAATATTCACTCTAAAGCAAATAAAAAAGGAACATACTTTAATATATTTTTGATATGTATATGATAGGATATTTGATAACAATAGAATTATGCACATATGTCTTTTTCATAGACAGGATTCGAGAAGGTAGTGATTCAAAAGGCGTTTGATTTTTTTCTTAAAAGTAGGAAAGCAAAATCAAAGTCCTTTTTTACATCTGTTACACAGGCCGCTATTCTACGCGTCGCTAGTGTGACGCAAGCGGCGCAAGTGCAGCACGTTCGGTCACTAGCGTGCCAAGGCGCGAAATCATAACTTTATCTCCTTCCAAAAACACCGCTGAACGCGGTCGAAGAAATTATCACTTCATAAAATAAAAACTTATATGAAACCGCGTGCCACGGCTAGTCTAACACAGAATTCATTGTACACAAATAACACTTTCTTCAACCATTCAGAACTAAAGATCTGAAAGGCCTTGGTAGATTAATTACAATTCACGATAGGCAGCCACGTCTTAATTGTCGAACGAAGCGACCCGTCATCTTCCATTCACACGGTACGTGTGAGATGAATGGTATAAATAAAATTATGAAAAGCATCATTGTTTGTTAATATATCGAAGTTAGTCGTGTTGACTGTGAACGCGTCAATCGTTTTATGTACTATTTGTATAGTATGCTGTGATTATTCAGATAAATAATCCGCTTAGGAAATATTAATCGCTATATCTTATAAAACAAAGCCCTCCGCCGCGTCTGTCTGCCTGTCTATTCGCGATATACACAAAAACTATTAAACGGATTTTCACGTGGTGTTCATTAATAGATAGAGTGATTCATGAGGAAGGTTTAGATATATAATTTGTCAAGATGTTTTGTTAATTGGTTGAAATATAACGAAGTGGAAGTGTTGGAAAAAGTCAAGCTGCCTGGGAACTTTCGCCGAAAACGCTGCCCTTTGAGATATAACAAAACAATTGGGATAATAAATGACGCAGACGAAGTCGCGGGAATCAACTAGTTAATTATATGTATTGAACTGATGAATTCAAGCTTCTGTTAAAGTAAATAATCTATGTGAGAAGTTAGCGATTTAAAGCGCTGAATAAACCAGACACGTATTTTAGCCCAGTGCTATTTGTTTCACTTTCATATTGAGACGCATCAAACGTATAATAAAATGTAATATTTAGTCTGTTTATTAAAAGCAATGTATATCGATTTGAACGCATTGAGTAGTTGTGAAGTTAGCACAATGATGGTAATTGAAAACACTAGAAGTGATAGAGATATTACATAGCTCACGAATGTGCTTAATCGAGAGGCTAACTTCAGACTATGAACTTCTATTTAAGTTATTAATAGCGAAGAATCACTACAGTTTTAGATTCTACGTCTGTAATTTTATCAATTTATTTCTATTTTTTTTTTTTTTTTACACTGGTTCAGCAAAATGACTGCACTGTACCTGATGGAAAGTACAGTACAGTCCATAAACAACGGCGACTGTCAATGTTAAATAGCAATGGCAGTCATCGCTATCATGCCGACCTGCAAAAGTGCTTCTTCACGCCTCGTTTGAAGGACCCCATGTCATACGAGGAAGGGAACACACTGGCTGGGAGACGATTCCACATCTTCACAGTACGACAAATATACACAAACAGTATATACATATTATGTGTTATGGTAGCTCATTTTAACTAAGAACCTATGGGTGTGTTCTAAAATCTGCACTAGAAAGGCTGTCTATATAAGTGTCACACGTTATTATCTTAGGCCATGTCGTCATTTCGATCGGGTGAGGCTCAAATTTTAAAAGGTTTCAAGTAAACAGTCTTCAATGAACGCTGATATAACTCATAAGTCCATCAGGGGAATCAAATCGTGGACACAAACTAGTTTTAAATAAAACAATTCAATACCATATAAAAGTTTAATCATGGTAACCCTCTTACAGAACACAGTATATTTATAAAATCATCTCAAACAGTTTGACTGTAAATTTCCGTATATATAATCTTAAGAGCATATGAAAACTTAGTGGGATTAGAGGCGGCGACAGAGGAACTTTCCATGACAAAAGTCAAGAGATAAACGATTGATTTATGCGTACTTTGCGACTGAACCTCCAATGGAGACATGGACGACCATTATATTTGCATCGCTCCTATATGGATAGAAAAATACATTGTTAAGAAATCATATACTTGGGATAGACATAAAATAGTTAAAAATTTAACAATAATTGATACACGTTGGTAAAACAGCCCTACATGTTGATGAAGAGTCCGGAGCAGTAGTTGAGACTTGTAACTGAAGTGTAATTTCTAAAAGCAAGTTTGATGAATCAAGTTTAATGGTAGATTTTCCTTTTATTTGCCAAGATTTATACGTTATACCTTTTACAGCTATGTCCAGATTTTAATCAATCATCTGCAAAGCTGATTTGGTATACTATGGTTTTTAAACACGGAAGTTTAAATCCAGTCACTGTGACTGGTATCTCATCATGTACATGCTGGGTGCGATAGTTAGATACAGTTTTTTACTACCTAGCTTTGTTAGCGTGACGTGTTGTGGTTGCGATTGTCTCACATAGAATCCGAAAATAATTTTCTTTGGAAGATTATTTACATCTATGTAGATTTAAGTATAAAACGATAAAATCAAACACACTTAACGTTTTATGATATCAGAAACGATATAATTTATGAAAAACAAACATACAAACAAGCGAACAATTTGATGTGTGGGCAGCGTGCATCTGCGGGTCCAATTGTTAAACGTGTAACAATGGGTATCTGAATCAAAGCGTATAGTTGATGGCGAAAATATTACCGAGCCATCCAGCACAAACGACGTGTGGGACAGGGTTGCGGATCCTCATACATTTTTGAAATCCGATTATAATGAAATTGATCTAAAGATTTTAAAAGGATAACTGTTATATAACTGAGACGTTGAAAATGTAACTCGGGTCTATAAGCTTTTGCGGTGTGTCATCCAGTCAGAGAAGAGAACCTATAAATGTAGGTTCAAATATTTGTGAATGGGTTGGAGCTTTGGGTGAAAGAAAACATCGCAAATAAGCCATAGCATAATAGAAGCATAGCGTAATAAGGCTATTTCTAAGTCTGCCTGGTTAGCTATTATCCGAAACTTGAAAATCTGTCGTCAAGCACAATTGGGTGTATTCCGTTACCTAAATTTGAAAGCCAGTCTTTGTAGATTTAGAGTGTCGTCATTTAACATTAGAAGAGATTTTAGTACCTTAAAATTGATTAGAGAGTTATAGGGGTCATATATTAAAATAAAAGAATTAAATAATAAGAATATTGTCCCAAGAACGAAATTGTGCTCGCCAACTAGTTTGAAATGAATTCGCTCCAATACAAATAAACGTGTTATCTTTAATTTTCTGCTTTAAATCTTAATAAAGATGTCTCATATATTAACGACAGATACATACAGATCACCTAATTCATATATTACAAATTGGTTGAAAACTGAATCTGAGGGCACGGTAATGCCCTCGCCAAGTCGAGCAAAAACGCTTTTTAAGTTGATACGGAGTTGAAATGTATTAAGAATTTTGCAAAATTACCTATAGTATATCAGTAAACTATTGTCTAATACACGCTTCGTTAACTATAAATCACATTAATATAAAAAGCTATTCCCAACAAATCTTTTTGTATTTTATATCAATAACTGAAATAGACAAACTGCAGTTTACCACATGCTGTGTGTATATTTACATAATCATCTATGACTTCTTAGTCTCTTATAATTTATATATCATTTGAGATATAAATCAACTCTAAATCTCATTACTGATAAACTTGTCACGACGGTTACTAAAGAAAGAGATATGTTTGAAGTGACAATCCTAACTTAAGGCGTGGGCGAAAACAACGCGCGAGATGTGACTTCCTTTCTGAAAGGCGAGCTTTATAAAGGAATGGATAATATTGAGAACATTCACATATTATTTATATTTATGATATACTTTTTATTAAATATACTAGATTATTAATGATACATTTTGATTTAAAATAAAATATTACAAAACTATTGGAGAAATTAATGTATATGAAAGAGGTTCATTTGTTCCAAATAACGGAGGTATTTTTACTATATGTAAATTGATTGTTACTGAATTAAATACTTAATCTCCTGTATAACCTTTTATTCAACCATGTTAGCTATTGTTCAAGATGTTATTCAAAGACCTACCATAGAAAGTTTAAGTCCATAATTGCCTCACACCTAAATATTTTAAATTATAATGATGGGACGGTAATTGTTAATTAAATACTGTTCCTGTATATCCAACGCATTCAAGTGTTGTACCAATGACTTCTACGTATCTATAGACAGGCAATGCGGTACGTAATAAACTCTGTCACAAATTTCAAACATAATGCAGCTTAATTAAACGCATTACTCACACTAATGTAATTCTATTTAAGGGACCATATGAGTAATTATATTAATAAATCGTAATAACGTCCAAATCAAGTAAAAAAACATCATCATCTACTTATTCCTCCTAAATATCTCAACGTTTATAAGCGGCAAAATCTATATTACATAGTTATATATTTTATATATATCGTTCCTCATATAATCTATTCATGACTTCTTCGTTTTTCCCCCACTCCTCTATCAATCCATCTTTTTCAAGCTTCTGGTTACATGATTTCCATCTCATCTCATAATAGGCTCATGCCACGCTGATCTATCATCCCTCAACTTCTCCGTGCTGGTGCTATTTACATAGTTCCTTTAATATATGTATTCCTAATCCTATCTATTTTAAAAGCATGGTAGTACATATAAATATTATGTAAAATTTAAATTGCTTTGGTGAATTTGCTCATTAAATTATAGTCTCTTTGAATATTTTAATGTTTGTGCTTTGATATCTTTTAACTTATCTGTTAATACTGCTGTTTTCATACTTCTTCTAATATATCCATTTGTATACTTATGCAATTTAATTATGACATACTTTTAAAGAACGTATATAAATAATATAAAATTTACATTGCTTTTATGACTTCGCTCATTATATAAGAGTATTCTTGAATTCGCACAGCATTTGTTTCATATCATGTACGCGACTGTTTCGGGCTTAGACAGTTTTTTTTATAGGTTTTAGCGTTGGGCCACAATCTCATCTTATGTTAAATAATGATGTGGTCAAAGAATATAAACACGCAAAACCTAGAGGGAGCTGACTTAAGGCTGCACTTAAGGTGCAGCTACCGGAACACGCTCACGAACGCTTGGCGACAGATTTTTAACTTGTCCGTTATCTGATATACAGATTTCCAGTAACAGCGTATCTAGTGCAACATAGAATCCATTGCTTCCAACAGCTTATTTGTCACCAACTCCTTTATGCGGAGACATTGAAAGTTCTATGAAAGCGTCGTTAACAAACAACAAAAAATTGTTCACGCAGCCATCACACCATTCAACCATTTCTATTCATTATCAGAATTCTAATTAATATTCCTTATAAATTTCATACAATAAATCATGCCTCGTGTCTTATAATACAATAGAATTCAAACCCCGATCTGTTTGGACAATAAAAACTAAACTTCAATATGGTAGGCGTATCTTAAACGAAATTTGTTATTGTTGTTATATAAGTGGTTTGAAGGTGGAACCGTTGTTTTTTTATATTCCTACCGTTTGTTCGATGAATAATATGGGATTTTAAAACGTTGACACTTTTCAAAGACATGTTTCTGATCTTTCATTTTTCTTATCCCTAATTAGGTACGTAATTTATAATGTGAAAGCGATATCAGAATCTGCTGAAATTGGCTTACTTGCCCAGCCATAATATAGAATAACTATATTTACTATATTTGCTCTATATACTTTATAAAGCGCAAGTCCGCCCCGCCCACACATGGAATACTGTTCTCACCTTTGGGCTGGAGCGCCTCAATATCCGCTGCTTCCGTTTGACCGCATCCAGCGTAGAGCGGTTCGAATTGTCGGCGACGAGGTAATATCCGATCGGCTCGACTCATTGGCACTGCGTCGGGACATCGCGTCTCTTTGCGTTCTTTATCGCATTTACCACGGTGAGTGTTCAGAGGAGTTGTTTGGACTTACACATGCCGCTACATTCCACCATCGTACTACCCGCCTGAAACTGAAATTTCATCCACACCACCTGGATGAGTGGAGGTCTTCCACGGTGAGGTTTTCAAGGTCGTTTCTGCCTCGTACTTCGACATTGTGGAATCGACTCCCAGTGGCGGTATTTCCAAACAATTATGAATTGCAAACCTTCAAGAAACGAGCGTACACTTTTTTGAAAGGCAGGCAACGTACTTGTGACTCCCCCGGTGTTGCTAGTGTCTATCGACGGCGGTGATCATTTCCCATCGGGTGACTCGTCTGTTCATTTGCCTCCTATAATATAAAAAAAAGAATAAGATTTTAATTTTTTTCTATAGTTTTATTCGTAGAATGATTTCAATGTTATGTATATAGATGCAGCTTGGTTGTTGAACAGCTAAAACTTGGTTATGACTAGAACATATTTATTTTTCGTTCTTTGAAGCTGATATCAGAGGCGATGATAGCTTAGTTCATATCGTGTTCAGAAAACGCGTCGATGGACGTACGTTTGAATCCTTGCGACTGACTCGGAGCTTTCGGTGAAGAAAACATTATGATGAAATGATAGCATGGTGGTAAGGTTATTCTAAGTCCACCTGTTGGCTAAAGTTCACCCTATAGTTGAAAATCTCCACTTACGTAGTACGGATCAAACGCAAATCTATAAAGTATAAAAAACCCACCGGTTCAAACAGCAACCCAGTCATCGAAAAGAACCGACAACAAACTTAACCCAGTTTTCCTTTTTATCGTATATATTTTTATAATAAGGCATTGTACAATCGTGTTTAGTGGATGTACAAAAAGAGGTGTCATTTTTAAACATCGCTATTACTCACATAATGATCCTAGATAAGCCTTTTGGTAACAAAACCTCCTTGACATGGTACCTGACTTTACTATCCAGGACAAATTGGTTTGGGACTTTGTTGTAGAACTTAAAACTATTGGCTATAAAGCTGTTACTGGTATTTGTGAGCCTGAAACATAGAACAGCTAGTTTGTGATTGTTTCTAGTATTAAAATCGTGACAACTTTTAGAGTCGAGACCGAACGCTCGTCACTAATTCACATCGCAACAGATACGAACATAATTTGAATTTATATCGTAATTGAACGGATCCAATAACAAAACGCCAGTTTTAAAACCGTGATGATTGACTTCCTCTCGCGTGGGACGTGTCTTCGGATTAAATTAACAAGATTAGATTGTTCTTAATGGCTGTGAGACGGGCCAGGCGTCGATTCTCCTAATTAATGAGTCATGCCCTATTGGATCACGAGGTGTTATACTCTTCATTATCAATCGAGTTATCTAGGAATTGAGCGTTTGGTCCCTTAGTTTATAATTTTTCATCTTATTAAAACTTATGGGTTTTAGGGCGGCTGATCTTACTGCCGTCCGCAGGAAGTGTACCTCTCATTCCCCGCACGTGCTCTCCGGGTGCTGCTAAAAAGCAGCAAATTTTTGGTCGCTGCGTTGTTCCACATAAATTGAACAACGCAGCGACAAATAGGGTAATCAATCAATCGACGATAATAAAAGAATGGATACTCTATTTAGCCATATGATTAATTAAAAATAGGTTTTAGCGTTTGAGCACAAGCTCATGTGATGTTAAATGGCAATGCGGTCCAAAATGGTAAAAACGTTAAGCCTAAAGGGATTGGCATTCAAGTTTAGCTGCCAGAATACTCATAGATGCTAGCCAACAGACTTTCAACAAAAGTTGAAAGTGTTAGGTTTGGTTAGAACCGCATATGAATGACAGAATTTTGACGTCCATAAGCGCCTTTTAAGAAACCAAATTGAATAAAGTGTATTATGTGTTATCGAAAGAACTAGGTTTAGGTACATTAAACTTGAACCCAAAATTTAAAAAACCTTACCTGATCTTGTTTTTGGTTGAGCTTCTGACTTCGTTTTCGTATAAACGATTTTATAGCTTCATTCTTTTTAGCACAGCAATCGATAGGAAGCTGGTCGATAGAAATCAGTAGATACTTTTGTATTATTCCTTACATTAATAAATAAATGTATTTTTAATCCGAGGTTACATCATAAACGTCACAATTAACCACCTATCTACACAGGATGGGCATCTAAGATCAATTTCCTCTTACCCAAGGGTCCTTTGTACGACTAATGGAGACATGTTTACCATACAATGCAACACCAAATTGATCTGACCGGTAAAGGAGTTACATCTTTGGAACTTATTGGTCATTTGCATACCTTAGGACTTGTTAATACGAGGTAATGTTGGATTTGGTTTTGAAAGTTTATTTTTTTATTGAATCAGTATTTCACTGACTCAAAATATTTGAAGCATCATATGGTGATTTCGAGGTAATTGAAAACTCTTCGATCCTAGTAGTTGGTTTCAAATCTTGATCTTTTTTTTTGTCTTTACGGAATTGAGGTTTGCATATTTGCCAAGTATGTTATCATGATGATAATAAGGGTGAAGATTCACATGGGTTTAAATTACAGAATGAATCTTGAGATTTCGTTGAAGGAAAATAACGCCATCAAATTGCTTGCTTTTTTTAAATTGGTAACGTGTCGCCGAATACGTATTGGTGTGTTCAGGTAACGTTACTTGAGAGGAAGTCTCGGTTTATCATGATACCATCTCAGCGTATATTATCACTAAACACGAAGTGGGATTGTGGTCGAAGGTCAAATATATAGGCTGTAAAAAAAATCTTAAGAAAACTATAGTTCATTTCGAGGGTGTCCATAACATCTTCAGTATTATCTTCTCATTATTTCCATAAAACTTAGAAAACTAGGTGATGTTTAAAAATGTTGGCCAAATAATTAAAAGTTTCCTAGGAGATTACGAGATCATTCCTAATACAAAAACTAGTATTTAGGTCGAGCGAAAGGAGTCTTAAATATCAAGCGACAATTATTTACATCTAAAACTCTTTACAAAAAAAAACTACTCAATGACCAGATATTGGATTTATTATAGTATTATATTTCATGATCTAGTTTTGTTAACCTAGGTATATTTTTTTAATAAAAATGCTAAATTAGACAGTGAAATCGTTATTGATTCACTTCTTGTGATGCCTTGTAAAAGCACCATCTATTACATTCTTAACGATTAGATCAAAAATTGGGTGTTGATATATAACTTCTAAAATTGTTAAACTAGAACGCAATTTTTATGCAATGTGTTTTATTAAGTCACCACTAAGTGGCACTAAAGTGTGTTTTATTCCTGTCAAGTTTTATATTGCTACTGAATGAAGATGAAGGCACGGGCTGCTGCTAGTGTTTTATAATATGCGCTCGAAGCCAATGATTCGATTTTAATAGCGTTCCGAGATCTCCGTATGCGATTATTTTTATTACCGATGATTATGTGAGTGATGACCGATGTTGCTTAAACCCCATTGACTTCATATCTAATAGACAGCTACAGTTTTATTCTGTGTGACCTCACAATTTCGTAAATTAGCCGTGGTATGAAAAATCGGTTCACTAGTTTACAAGAACAAAACGATGGCTATATCTTGGCATCAGAATATCAAATTACAGATTAATGCCGCGATGTGCATCCACTAAAAACTAATAGATAGTAAGGTACTTTAAAAAAATAAAATATATGTATATTAAAGAAGGAAACCCGATCCAGTTTATTGCCGGTTCTTCACGATGACCGGGTTGTTTTCCGGACCATGGTTTTGACGTTCATGAGCGCCTTCTTGGGGCATAAACCGAATAAAGTATTTTTGATTTTGGCTCAGTAGTTGGTGTGGCCTCACACCGCCACTATCGACGTAAAACGCTTGTCTATCTTTTTGACCCCTGTAATTATAGATGCATAGAATATAAATTTAGGAGTAAATATGTATAATATTATAAAAATACTATAGCATCGAGACGACTTAAGGACAAATAAATGCCACTTTTAAAATCCTATACTTTTAACTTTGTTTTATATTATACTCTTGATTGTATTATGCGCAGGCCCTGACTTAACTTGACGAGGATTGTAATTTCTGATATAAGCGAGCGAGCCGAAGTTTAAAGTGACGGAAAGCTATGATGGAACCATAGCATGCTGGTAGGGCTTTTCTAATGCTGCCTGGTTAGCTATCACCCTCAAATTGAATAATTGTCACCAAACTATAATATGTATTTCGGCAGCTGTACTTGGGAGCCAATACCCATCTAGCTTTAGTATGTTTACCATCTTAGAGAACATGCAACTTTTACCTCAAATGACGAGGCCTACAATTAATTCTATTCTTTTTGACCACGATTTATATCTGATAGACTTAAGAAATTACAACACATTTCTTTAAAATATCAATAACCGTCTATATGATACGTTACCGATGTTAACATCTCACAAAACGATATCGGTGGCTTTTCTTGTCTTACATATGTTTTACGTAGTTGATTGACTCTGTAGGTAGCATGTTAACCTATTATTTCAATGGATGGCATGTAGTTTATACATATTTATCATTTCTTTATAATATAATACATGATTATGACGGCGAACTTTAATATTTTCGATTCTAACAGCTAACGTAAAAATTATTTTGATATCAACAAGCGTTTGAGCTAGAGAATATCGGCACGAAATGACGAGAGGCTGGTAACTCCAAAAAAATATATTACGCGAATCGTTAATGTATTAGTTTGGAAAAAAGACATCGCTTTTTATAATTTTTTTATAGTTCATTTAATTTTCCAATAGATGGCGTAATGGAGAGACTTGCGCGAGAGTCGGTATTGTAGAAAGGGGTTAGCAGTGACATCTCTCGGGGAGTAGCTAATGTAATAGGGTAGAATAAAATATTAAAACAAATAATTGTTTTCTCACTTCCTTTTCCTTTACAATTCGCTATGTAATTCACGATTAATATGATTTTAGTAATTCGAGGACAACAAAAACATTGTATGCAAATAAAATTGTAGCAATCTAAAATCTAGACTTGGAGGTACTTATGGAAATATGAGGTGCATATTATTATGTCAAAGAACTTTGCCATTGACCTCTGCGCGTGAGCGAAAGAGTCAGATAATTTCATATGAAAACATTTAAAAGATTCTGTAATGAGTCATTCGGACACGAATGCCGTATACTAGTGATGTGAAAGTGGACTTTTCTAAGTTTCGAGTTTTGTTTTTTTATTTTATTTGCATATAAACTAGCTATATAATCCGGTTTCACATAGTTGTAATGTAATATGGTGTCATAATTATCCAATCGACTGGTGGTTTATTAGAATCACAGAAGTTTCCTGAGTTCGTTACAAACAAATTTTTTTTTAAGTGTAAACTTCTTTTCTTTGAGCGATATTTTTGGCAGGAGATACATTTATAATTTCGCGTCATGATATGCTGGTAAGCGTGACCGGCCGTAATGTACTTGCGCGGCTTGCTTCAGACTAGCGACGTGAAGTACAGGGGCCCGTGTTCATGTAATATTGATATTTTGAAACTCATCATACGTTTCATTGATTAATAGGCTTTGTATATAATTAATACATATATTAATATATAATTAAAAATGTATATAATTATTGCTCCGACCGCCAATAGATAAGAAAGCCACGCTAATAATGAAGTTTCAATAAAATAAATCTCAAATATAAACACTATAATTAATTTGAAAATTCAAAAGAGAACACAGTTATTTCGTAGTTTTGAGTTTTCGCTTTTGTTTTTTTATTGCATGTAATATTAAATACGCATTATTTACTAAATTTTTTCTTCAAATGATATGTCATAAAGAGCAATTTTGATATACATTAAATGTCCAATGCAACTAAAATATTAGATCAAAACAGTATTAATAACTAACTAAATAACTTTTTGAAAATAACCCATAATTAAAAAAATATTACTGTGGATTTTTCTCAGTACAAACAATTACCACCGTAGACTTTTTGTAGACATTTTTAAGGTATATTATTCTACATTAGGTAATTATACATTTTTTTTAATGTCAAAAGCAGGCAAACGAACAGTTGGGTCACATGATGTTAAGTGATCACCACCGTCCATAGACACTAGCAACACCAGGGGAGCCGCAAGTGTCTTGCTAGCCTGTGTATTGGGGGAGGGGTAGGGAAAGGAGAAAGGGGAAGGGAAAGGAGGTGGGCCTCCGGCGCTCTCACTGACCGAACGAAACGTAACAATGCAAGCACTGTTACTTCATGTCGGTGTTCTGTTGGTCGGGTGGTACTACCCCGGGCGAGCCGACCCATTTATACTGAAACTAGTAATAGCTACAGCGTGGCTCTACCACCTTCATAAGTTTACCATTAGTTTAATTTGACGTATCTCATGAAGTTTAGCTTAGCCTTAGCAAAGTAAGCGCCAGAAGAATAAAATACCTACTAGATGCCCTGGACAGGTTGCAGAGACGGGCTGTCCGCATTGTTAATGATTCGGACATTACACAATTTATAGAGCCGCTTCAGTTGCGTAGAGACATTGCCTCACTGAGCGTGTTCTACCGTCTGTATCATGGCGAGTGTTCTGAAGAACTATTTAATTTAATCCCTTCCTCTCCTTTTCATACCCGAACCACGCGCGCTGGGCTTCGGAGCCATAGTTTTACGGTAAATCCTATCTGGGCACGAACTAAAAAGTTCGCAACCTCTTATCTCTGCCGTACCGTGAAGCTATGGAACAATCTCCCGGCCAGTGTGTTCCCTCCTTCCTATAATATGGGGTCCTTCAAGCGTAACGTGAAGAGACATTTATGCAAGCCGGCATGACAGCGGCGACCGGTGAGGGATGAGGGATAGCGTGTCTCTCGGTAGTCGCCGTTGTTTTTGGATTATACTGTGCTCACCATCAGGCACAGTACAGTCACTTTGCTGAGCTACGATAAAAAAAAAAAAAGGGACCACACACCCTCAAATAACTAATAACAATCCGACAGATAAATGCGATAGAAGTGAAAGTTTTGTATTAAAGGTAAATGATTTAATTGAAAAAAAAAAAATACAACAAAAAGCCAACGTCACACGGTGTTCCATGGCGGTCACCCATTCAAGTACCGACCGCGTTTGACGTTGCTTAACTTCGGTGATCGGACGAGAGTCGGTGTTTTCAACACTACCCGACACGGTGTCTAAAATTTCACTTCAAAAAATACTATACTACAAAACACACGTTTTGTATAGCTACAATACGCATGTATTGAATATTAAACTTTTGCGAAGACATAATCCACATTATTTTTTTTTAAGTCCCCTTTTTCCCCCGGACATTATCAGAGACTCTTTATATATTTATTTATGAATATTTCTTTCGAAATTTTTTTTGTAATTTCTTTGCAACTTCCGTTTTTCTTTTCTATTTATTTCTTTTTTTTGCTATTTCTGCCACGTGTTCCACGAACGTCAGCAGCGGCTCTCTAGTGTCTTCATCCTCCACTATTTTTTTTTTCTATCATCATCATAATCCACATTGTAGTTAATATCGTATCAAAGTCTGTTGTGTAATCTACATATGACATAGTAAGTATAGAAAAATGGAAGCAGCCTTGTAACTAATTTTAAGACGATTGTGGTTTAAGCGAAGTTAGTTATCCCAGACCACTAAATTGAACGTATGAAAGAGTCGTATATCTCTTCCTATTAACAATTAGCCCCTTAGCTCAAAACACAGTAGTGGAAATTCTATGGAGAAAAAATTCGCTTGTGATTGTAGTAGTCCCGATATAGATATAAAATGTAACAAAATTCTACTTCCAAAACGTATTTTTTTTTTCCAAATGCGACAATAACACTGTCTGTCTGTAACCTTATAACGACTAAATTACCAAACTATAACCCCTATCACATTAAAATTTAGCTTAAATGTAACCTAATAACTGGAGAAGGAGATAGGCTACTTGCTCAACCTGAATACAATAAGAAATATGCAGACAAAGTCACGGAAAAAAATTGTGTCGCGTACACAAAAGATAAATGTAAAATTTTCTTGTATAGATCGCACATGATTTTGTATCGTAAGTTTTTTTTTATTTAGTGTTATGTCGGTTGAAATACATAAGCTATATACAAATATTATCCTATCGAATTTGGACATAATAATTTCGTTCAGTTTGATTGAAAGAAAGCTTATTTATATCTTTCGAATGTCGTCATCATACTGGCTTATAAATCTAAAAATGTATCGTAAAAAATATATATGGTAATTTAATTACAGCATACTAACCAAGTTAAATTATCAATATATCTGGTACTAGCTGTTCCCGCGACTATTTCCGGGTGGAATAGTTACTTTGGGCTAACGCTAACACGTAGCGAAAGCACTCAAAGGGGAAAATATACCCGATTTTGAAACATTGTCCATTGGTGCTCCGCTCCTATTGGTCTTAGCGTGATGATATATTATAACCTTCCTTAATAAATGAACCACCTAACACAGGGCTTCTTAAACTTTTGTCATTCACGACCCCATTTATGATTGCGAGTTTCTTGAGGACCCAAAAAAAAAAAAAAAAAAAAAAAAAAAAAAATTTTTTGATGATTTATTTATAAGGAAAAAAAAAAAAAAAGAAAAAATATAGTTTTAAAATTTGTTTTGAAAAAAAAAAAAATTAAATCCCCCGGGGCCGGAAAATTTTGGCGGGCCCCGTGGGGGGGGGGCCCATAGTTAGAAGCTATCTAAGACTAAAACCGTTTTTCAAATCGGACGAGTATTTCCTAAGATTAACGCGTTTAACCAAACAAACAAACAAACCCTCCAGCTTTATAATATTAATATAGATTTAACACATCTCTATCGTCTGTGTATTTATTATATGGAATGGTACCTATGGTCGTCGCAGAAGAAGCCGGGCGCTATCATTCGTATAGAAATAACCATTTAAAATACAAGATTTAAAGCTCCCACGGATGAAGTAATAAAGATAATACACAAAATGCACGCGCAATCGCAGTACGAGCGTACCGTGAGATCAGAATCATGTGCGCCCGCGCAGGAACCCGTTCTTTCATTATCAGATCGATAGTATGGGCGTGGTCTATCCTTCGTTCTCTAGTATACCCGTCTCGCTCGCCGTACCGATTCCGTTACGAGGGTCGTGTGAGAGCGAAAGAGATGCGTGACTTCACGGTCGATCGGTTCGATTGATGGCCGGTTGTTTTTTATATAATTTTCTCGGAAAGTTTCGCCGTTTCGCGAAAACGAGTTATGAGTTGAGCGATAATGTTTTTTGAAGAATGACAAGATATATTTGATTTTATATTCTAATAACGAAGAAAAATAGTCCAAATCTTTTCTTTACAGTGTAACCATGCAATGAAATCTATATCTATATATATAATAAGAATGAAAATCTAACGTATTCATACTTTTTAGAAATGTCTGTCTATCTGTCTGTTTGTTTGAACACGCATCATTGCTAAAGTACTTCGTACTACGTATCCTCGAGTAACATTTAGTTTTAGTATCATTAAAATCGGTTCAGTGTATCAAAAGTTATTGTAATTTTAATGACGACGCGACTTAAGTACGTGAGGAAAGTCGATAAGTAAATGGACTTATTACATTCAGATGAATTTTACAGCTAATAAATTAAGATTTGTTTATTGTCTTCTGTCTCACTTACTCCCTCACTTTTTATTTGGATATTTTTTTGGCCCAAATTTATAAAACTTCCGTACAATTTTGCTAATAATCACCCAAATGGATACATCCATTCCGAAGTATCAATACACATTAACGCTTACATTAGCACTGAGGTACGCATGCTAGGTACACATGTGTATCTCACTAATTACTATATGTATGAATACTTAGCTTAGTTTAGCTTAGCTTGGTTAGATTCGCGACGTCACGTAATCTAGGCAACAGTCCAAATCGAGGTGTGCTGTGCACCTTTGAGCTGGTTGTCAAATAAAATCAATTGAGTGCCTTAAGCGCTTACCTTAGTAGTCCGGTGAAGCTATAAAGCCCTTTCAGGCCAATGGCGTAGTTAGTTCGAACAAAAAAAAGTCGAGACAGTCGTAAGGACTGCTGACAGAAGTGAAAACTCAAAACAATGAAATAAACGTGTACTCTTTTGAATTTTCATATTAATTATAGTGTGGATGACAATATTTAAATTTCAGAATTTGTTTATTGCAATTATTCACATTAGTGTGGTTTTCATATCTATTGACACTCGAAGCAATAATTATATATATTTTTATATGTACACAGCCCCTATACTACGCGTCGCTAGTCTGACGCAAGCCGTGCAAGCGCAATACGGCCAGCAGTGCTTACGTAGCATGTCATGACACGAAATTATTAATTTATCTCCTCCTAAAAATACCGCTCAACGGGCCTAAATAACTTTTAACTTCAGAAAGCTTATATAATAAAATATTGCGATTTTACTTTATTTCCCAAAATATTTTAATTGCGGTCAGTTTTCCTAAAAGCGATATTACTCAGCCATTTTTCTCTGTATACGGAGCGACGCATCGCGACTCGTTTGTTGAATTTCGTAAAAATAACTTATGATTCTTCTCACGATTTGATTTTATTCACAGATAATGATTTTTATATACGTTTGTCTGTCTTTTCGTCTCGTTTTATTGTCGTATTTATATGTACGAGTTCTTTTTTGTTGTTATAAATTCTTGACCTCAATTATCTAATCTCGATCCGGGGTCACTATAAAGCGTTTATTTACGGGATTCTTTTCCTTTGAAGTAAGTATTTGGAGCAGTAATGGCGACGATTGAAGGTCTCTTCGAGGTGGTTCTGTTAATTTAATCAGTTTGGCTAGATCTAAGTACATTTTTAATCTCGTTAGTTGAACAATTGTATGTAAAGACGTAAATAATTAAATTAATATTTTGTCGTGATAACGTCTTATAAATCGATGAACGCCCACACGGAAAAGCATGACTCATTGTCACGTTCCGCCTGAGCCGAGCGTGCTAGCGTGAACAAGCGATAGAGCGGTGCGATCGGCCTATGCGTTCGGCTTGTATAGAAATAAAAGAAAGAAAGAAATATTTTAATTCATAAAGCACAACATAAAATACAAGTATACAAGAAGTAGACAAAAATATGCATATCTGTGCATTATGAAATGGGGTCCAGCTCAGCATATGCTAGTGTTATGAGAAACAGTTAGCGCTGATTTTCAGCTGGAACCCAATGCAAGTCACGGTGCGTAAAAAGATAAAAAATATGAATTAAAATTATAAAATATAATATATATAGGGATAGTAAGTAATGTACAAAAATAATACGGTACATAATATATATAGCATCTACCTATATATAGAATAATTCAATTCAATTCATAAAAGTATTCAATTTTGTCATCAATGTTTTCTTATGACGTCACGTAAAATTACCGTCCGTAAACCGACTTTACAGACAAACAATTTATTTTAAGTTACTTTTGATATGAATTATGTTTTTTGGAAATGCTTTCTGAAACATTGAATACTACATTATTTGTTTCTAAGGAAATTTGAAATGATATAAAATTAAAATTTCAAGCGATGATGTCTCAGTTGCTAGTGTTTTCGGACACTGTGTCTATTTACATACTTTCGTTTCATTGTGAACGCGTCGGAATTTTTGGCAATAAAAACATCGTAATGAACCAATAGAAAGGTGGTAGAACTTTTAACTCCCCCTGGGTAGCTACCACCCTCCAGTTGAAAATCTCTCGCCAAGCACCTGTTGGTGTGTTCCGGCAGCTGCACTAGAGAGTCAGTCGTCACTAGGTTTGGCATGCTTACCATCTTATCCACATCAGATGAGATTGCAATCAAATGCTAAAACTTATAAAGTCTAAGGCCCGGCAGACATTGTCTCGCCCTGATTATAAAATAATCCTTGACAAATTATATACCAAAACCTTCCTCATGAATCACGTTATCTACTAGTAAAGACCGCAAGACAATCCGTTCAGTAGTTTTAGTAGTTTTTGAGTTTATCCCGAACAGACAGACAGACAGACACGGTAGGGGACTTTGTTTTATACTATCTAATGATTTAAAAATGCGAATGTAAGTCTGTTTGTTATTTCACGCCTCGTCCGAAGTACAGACAAGGACATATAATTTCTCTTCCAGAAAGTATTGTTCCCGAAGTATACATAAAATCTACACTAACGCTAGCTAAGCCGTGAGCGAAAACTAGTTTTATATGAACAATTTCGTCTAAATATGAATATCACTACATATTGTAAAACAAAGTCCTTTGTCACGTCTGTCTGTTCGCGATAAACTCAAAAACCACCGAACGGATTCTCATGCCGTCTTTACCAGTAGATAAAGTGATTCACGAGGAAGTTTTAGGTATACAATTAGTCATTTTTCTTTTATTGTCAGGACTGGGCAACGTCCGTCGCACCCACTAGTTGTTTTATATTATTGAAACGTTCATTCATACATAGTATATAATTTCGTTTTATGTGATAATATCCGATATAAAAAACGCAGAAAAATTATCCTATCAATTAAAAAAGCGTCTGCATTTTTGTTTCGATTGTAAATTAAATATAAATAAAAAAAAGGTCGATAACTCGTGATCCCCGGGGGTTCATCTCCACTGTTGTTACAAATGAATATCTAAATAATTATATGCCGTTAACGAATAATGATTGAAAGGTCTTCAGTTTGCACAGAGTAGGGAAAGGATCAGAGATGTCTACATATAAATAAAATACAGTGTAAACTCTTTATAACATCGTTCGTTATAACGAAAAACTTTCTATAACGTAGAAATTAGTCCAATTTGGTTGGTTTACCACAAAACCATTTATTTGTTCTCTTCCCTCCGTACCCTTCGGACCTTTGAAATTCGATTTTTTTATATCATAGGAAGCAAATGACCATGTGGGTCACCTGATTTTAAGTGATCGCCACCGTTCATAGACACTTGCAACACTATTGGAGTAGCAAGTGTATTGCCAGCCTGTGTTTGGGGGAGGTGGGAGGTGGAGAGGAGATGGGAAGAGGAGGTGGGCCTCCGGCGCTCTCACTAACCGAACGAAACGCGAGAATGACGATTTTCTGGGGGTCGGGTTGTAGTACCCCGGGCGAACCGACCATTGATGCTGAAACCAGTAATAGCTTCAGTGTGGCTCTACCACCTACCTGCACCTACGATATAAAGAGGTTACACTGTATTCAAAAACTAAATCGTTTTTCGGGTCCGTTTAACTTCACCACGGTGTGTTACACTGTCGAACGAAACTTCTGTTTCAAACTAAACGTTCACACTCAACGATTTCTCGTAACGCGTCAAATGAAGTATAACTTCGAGGAACAATGTGTATAAATCTTCAGAATTTCTATTTTTACAGCTATGCGTTTTTTTAAATCTCGTATGAATTCGACACAGATTACATCAGAGCGCTCGCTCGCTCGGTCTATACGCTCGGCTAGCGTGGAACGCGTAATTTTTACCGCCGCACTCACATCTGAAACTTCGAGATTAATGATCCAGCGCGTCTAGTCATACGGTTCCGCCGAATGCCGTAAAAACGCTATGCGCAATTCAGTTTTTGGTATCAATCTACGAAGATTATCGGATGCGGTTTCTGACAACTTGTCGCTTTGCAAATTGGACCACCCACACTGTGAAACCTATTTAGACATAACTAGGAATTATTTATTGAATCAAAAGATGAGATGCTTTGAGCAATAGAAAATAAAATAAAGGATTATCTTAATATACCTTCTTCTTAGTAGTCATGTTAGTCCAGTGTGCATATTCCAGTCCAGTCCATTATTTGATCGGCAGAATTTCAATTCGGAATCCCAACATGTAACAATATTTTTTTTGAAATTTGCAAAGATTTACTAATGAAATTGATGACACTAACGGCTGATAGTGAAGAAAATCCACGCAAGGAAGAACACATTGGTAAAATATAGAACTGTGAATGCCTCTCTCTTTAAAACCGCCAGTGTGTTTACATAGTGATTATGGCTGTATATTATATTTGGAGGAAACTTCTGGCCCATCGTATGAGTGGAATTATGTTTAGCTTAAAAAAAGGTGGACAAATACAGTAACTATAATTCATTAATATGTTCTTAATGTCAGACTTAAGACAGATATAAAAACATAAAAATGTTGTCCCATCGTGCTATTACTTTAATGTTATGTTATTTCTTTTTGTTCTAATTGTGTAATATAATCATACGATTTAGTTTTTTTGCCAGTTATCTGAAAGTAAGTAAAAGAGAAAGCAATAGTGTTTTTTATTGAAAGCAAACTTCATACAATTGAATTATATATAGGCACAACTACAACGCAATAGTATAGCACTGATTTTATGGGAGTTCGTATCATAAACAGACGTACAATAGGTAAATATTTTTAAACCATTATTTTATAAACAAATATCTAAAGCACTCCTAAGTGACTAAAAGCTTCAGAAGTGTTATTATTGCTAAGAGATAAAAAAAAGACTATGTATGGACATTATATCATCTAAGTTATTTTACAACAACGGGCACTGTAGAGAATGCATTATGATAATATGTACCCTGTATAAAAGATTTTTTAAAATTGTGAGCCGTCGTGGGTCACCTGGCATATGTCAAACATTGGAATTATTTTGCACAGGTAATATTCATAAACAGATAGTTCATGAAAGGAAGTAATTATAGCATAACCAAAAATAAAATATTAACATTTTTTTCAATAAAAAGGTGACTGTTTATTCAATAAACATTTATATTTACTAAATTCAAAATAATAAATCATGGCGATTCAAGCCGTGGTGACGTGGTCGAAATTGTCAAAACTTGCATTACCGCGTCTACACACCACAACATATTCGTAAATCATGTCCATTCCGACCTTTAATTGCTCCCATCTTGATACGGCTGGTATATCGAGCGGCAAAATGGGTTTTTCGCTGCGGTAAACGTTAGCAACTTTGTACCGAACATTATCAGATTTGTTACCCACTTCCCTTATATGAAACTATATGCCGAATTGTTTTCACATATCTATGATATAATTGTAATTCGTTAGCTCTTTTGAGTAATTCATATTCTTGATTGAAGAATTTTTTATGGTTTAAAATTCGACACGTTTTAGTTTCACCACGGTGAGTGCTCAGAGGAGTTGTTTGGACTGATACCTGTCGCTGCATTCCACTATCGTACAATCCACCAAAAACCGAAACATCATCCGCACCACCTGGATGGGTGGAAGACTCCACGGTGAGGTTCTCAAGGTCATTTCTGCCTCGTACTTCGACCCTGTGGAACCGAAAAAGATCAGCAACATATTTGCGACTCCCCTGGTTTTGTTAGTGTCTATGGACGGTGTTGATCACTTACCATTAGGTGACTCGCCTGTTCGTTTGCCCCCTATGATATATATAAAAAAAGTTAAACAGAAGTAATTTAATCAGAACTGCTTTAAATAACCTGCTTTAAATAACCTGCTTTAAATAAACTTTTCGCAAATAAACCGACAATCAATTCTGTTACATCTGTTTCATAAAATAACTAAAAAACATTCCTTGTTACTAAAACTACTATTAATATTTTATTCCAATATTAGTTGTAAGTGGTGCTTATTTTTTTATTATTGTCTATAAAACACGACGCTTTAAATAGGAAACCGAAAAAAGGATGATATAGATGATGATATAATTCATATACATACAAATATATGACCTACAATTACATATATTTATTCTTGGAGTCCAGTACAGCACACGGCTCACGTGCTTGTTTACAGTAAACAACATATTTGTGATCAATTTCACACGGACGAATGCACATGTAACAATCCATCACTGCATTTCACTACATAGTGTAAAACAAAGTCCTCTGGAATGTCTTTTTATCTGTTCGCGATAAAGTCAAAAACTACAGAACGGATTTTCATGCCGTTTTCACCAGTAGGTCATGGGGAAGATTTAGGTATAATTTGTCAAGATTTTCTTTTTATTATCAGGGCGGGACAACGTCTACCAAGCCCTCTAGTTTAAAATAAAATAGCTCATTACTTAGTTATCTGCATGTAAAAACCTGTCCAACCGATTTGGAGATAACACTGCAGACGAAGTCTTGGATAAGAAAATAAAATAGTCTACCATACTTCTTATATTGTGAGTTATCTGCCAGTGAAAGTCGCGTGAAAACCAAGCATTTCGGGTATTCCACTGCGGCCGAAGGCGAATAAAAAACCTAAATTACTTTTTATGAGGTCTGCTATCTACCAGTTTATACACCGTCAAAATCGGTACTACCATTTTGGAAATAGTAATGCGGACGAACTCGCGGACATATAAAATAGAATATGTCAACCGCTTTAATTTCGGTTATCTGCCAGTAAAATTCCCGTTAAAATGGGTCCGGCCGTTGTCGCAATTACCCGGAACAAACAAACAGACAGACAAAATATATTAATATAAAAATACAGACGAAATATAAAAAATAAATTTTTGTTTATTTGTAGCCATTTTCCATTCATCAAAAAGTTGTTATTTTAATTTTACGTACATACACTTTATTTTTATAATACGTAAAAGATTACAAATAAAAAATTGGTAACAAAACAAACGTAGAATAAACATTTTGAATAGAAACATAAAATATACTTTGAAAATGTTTGCGATAGAAACTTACCACGTTACCATAGCAACGTACATAATACTAACGCTAACAAACGAAAGCTCTGATAAGGAAAAAGCCCGATTTTGTAACATTCTTCATAGGTAGGTGCTCCGCTCCTATTGGTCTTAGCGTGATGATATAGCCTATAGCCTTCTTCGATAAATGAGTTATCTAACACCGAAATAATTTTTCAAATCGGACCTGTAGTTCCTGAGATTAGCGCGTTCAACCATACAAACAAACAAACAAACTCTTCAGCTTTATATATTAAGTATAGATTATATATCGTATTTTTAATGAGTTCTTAAATTTCTCTGAGACATTAGCTTACTCTATAATTTAAATAAGAAATTGCCCGAAGCATAAGACTTGACTCGATAGTGAACTGCGCGCATCGAACAAAAGCGAAAAAGCACTGTTATTAAATGTTCATTAGGCTGCGACAACAAACTTAACTATTACATCGAAAAACATAAAATCACTAACAAACACCAGCGATTTAAACTTTCGAAGCAGCAAATAAAAATTTGTAAGTAATTTAATATTGTCAAAGTTTTATTTGCCGTCGGTAGAATTCATAACTCAAAACCTGCGTAAGCGGTCAAAAAATTCTCATAAGCAAAAGTAATTTGGTAAATCAAAAATTTTTATTGGCACATATCTCGGTAACTAGTCATTATAATTGTCAGTCGAATACGAATTAAATAGGGTTTTACAGTAATACTTTTCGGTTTGATTTTTTTTGGCCACTTATGAAGGGATTTAACATTTTATTAATAAACGACAATGACATATGCAATGTAGAGAGCGTCATTACTTATTAAAAAACAAAGTCCTCTGCCACGTCTGTCTGTCTGCCTATCGGTCTGTTCGTGATAAACTCAAAAATTACTGACCGGGTTTTCATGCGGTTTTTCACCAGTAGACAAAGTAATTTATGAGAAAGATTTACGTATATAATTCGTCAAGTTTTTTTTATTATCAGGGAGGGATAGCGATCACCGGGCTCGCTAGTTTAATATAAAACTAAAAAAGAAATACCAAGTTAGTATACACATATATGCGCATAGAATTTAACAAAACTTGATTCCGTTTATTCCGAAACTTTAGACAATAATTTGAACAGAACGTTCGGAAATGGCTCCCTGAAAACTAGTTCAGAATTAATTCGAATACATTATGTCTACACGTATTCACCTAACAGTGCATTAGTGTAGGGAAATCAAACAACACTCTAAACTAACTTGCAGTGTGATGTCTTATGTGATCTACGAATTCCCGCGGCGACTTGTATAGAACTGTCATTGTGCTGTGTTTACATTGTCTAGTCAGTTGTTCCATTATTTGAGGAGGTATTATAAATAGAAAATATTTTTGATTATTCTTTGGAGCATTTAATATCGATATAATTAATTTATTGAGTGGTAGAATATGACAGTTGTGCTCGAATTAATTGCGATCACCGTACATCAAGCGTGATGTCGGCAGTGGTGGCATACTTAAGTTTATCGCTTTTCGGATTCAGCTGGTATATTCCAGTAACCAAGGGTAATAGGGACTAGGTCGCGACTACCATACACTTGGTTTAGTGATAGCTTGTTTACGGTGATCTATGATGTAGATTCGAATCCTTACAACGATCTTTCGGCAAAGATTATATCATGAAACCATGGCATAGTGAGTAGAGTTCTACCTAATGCCCGCTTGGCTAGCTGTGAGTCTATTACCAAGCACTTGAAGACATGTTCCGGCATCACAACACCGAGAGCCAGTTCTTTCTAGATTAAGCGTGTTACAATATTTGGTCATATGGTCTTTTGACAGAGAACTCTCTCAGGTCAGGTCTCAAAACAATTTATAAAACCCTAATCTGTGACTTTTTTTAATATGTCATTTAACGTCATGTGAGATTGTGGTTAAACAAATTTTAAATAATATTGTAAATGCGAATGTATTTAGGTGTGTATGTTAAAAGCCATTTTAACACAAAATTATTAGATACATCAGGCAGGTGGAATAGCAAGTACTAATTTCAATGCGAACGGACTATGTTATCCAATAGACGATTTACCACCTGTTGGCGGCCGATGTAAGTTGTCAGCACCAATACATTCTTTGCTCGTGGGATCCTGGAGACACCAGAAAGGATTCGAACATGAAATGCGAATAATTTCCATTAATTCCTCGACTGAAGTTACTACTGAGTGTCTGGAAAGTACTGAGATAGGGGTTTAGCTCGATAGGATATAAAAATATTCGCCAATTAACCAGTGCTTACACTAATAACTACAGAACAGTCTTATCATAAATGTAACTAGAAAACACGATTAACAGAAAATCACAAATACAGTTTTTTGTACCATTTTTTATGACATGGGGAAATCTCTAACGGATATCCAAGTCCGGGCTAGTAAGGATGGATTATGTCATATTCACCCGGACTAAAACCCCACGGTGTTTTCTCACACACTTTTTGGCCGGGGAGCACGAACTGCCTACAACACTGCGTTTGCTCCTCCGACAGCTGTTGGCTCCTCATAAATCTGCTATCTGAGACGATAAGGTAGTAGACCCTTCAGGGGTGTCGGGTGTTATGTCCCCCTCGACAGTTTATTTAAACTATGTTATGTTACAATGTATTCACGTATACCTTAGCATTTTTTTTAAGTTCAGGTTTATTCGAAGAAATTAAAAAAAGATAGTTATTAAATATATAAAGAGAGTCAACGCGTTTTGATTATCTTTTCATCTATCTCTTTTTACTATTTTAAAACGACATCACGAAGGCACTGTGTTTTATGGTGAGTGTCTTGGTATCCAAAACCAGCTGAAAAAGTCCTTTCTATGAAGACCAAGGTCTAATTATACACAGTTAGGCTATTAAGAATCAGAAGGCTTTTACAGGCTTTTTTAAGGCTATTTATTACAGGGTGGATCAATATGTGAACGATGGTGATGTCTGGAAGTGACGCCTATTTCTGCGCATCCATTAAAACGAATGTAACTTTATATGAATATTATGTTGTAATTATAAAAAAATATGTTATGTATTATGAAAAGATAAACCATATCGAGTTTCTTGCCGATTCTTCTCGATCGCTGGATTGTTTTCTGAACCGGTGGTAGTTTTGACGTTCATAAGTGCCTTCTCAGGGCCTAAAATGAATTAAGAATATTTCGATTTTGATGTGATTTTTGATTTTGAATGAGACAACAAAGGCAGAGTAACTCGCATTTGATTGGTTAGCTATCAAAACATACCGAAATACCGGTATGCTTAAAAAATAACAATTTCAAAACGAAAAAAAAAATCACATAAACAAAGTTACAAAGCAACCTTTTCTTACCGCAAAAAAGTTTTTCTCAGGTCCAAGCGGGCATTTTTCCATCCTTCACAAACGAACCGCAGTTGGGGGGAAAAAAAGTTGCCGGCACTCGCGCGATCCGACAAAAGCCGTTTTTTTTTCTCTCTCGTATTATTTAATTTTTTTTTTCGTCTGTTGTATATCATTTTTTTTTCTGTTGTACTTTTCATAAAATATAAAACGGCATCGTTAGCGGTTAACGTTTGTTAGAATATTTCGGATATTTTTGTGCGGACCTCTCTCTGTATTGAGGTTTTTTTTGTTTGTGGTCCTCTGAAGGAGTTATCTCGTTAAGTAGGGGTGTTTAAAAATAAGTTTCTTTAACGGTACGTATTATTTTGCGACGTGAAAAATGCCTTTTGTGGTTAATTTCACAGGGCGTTAAGGTTTTAAATATTTTTTTATTTCTATCTACAAATGTTAGAAATCAAAGTCGCCTTTCCCGTATTAAGTAATCAAAACTACCCAAAATATTTTTGTACAGTTTTCACAATTGTTTAGTGACTTAAAAGATCAGCATGATCTAAGTATTAGAAATTGGTCGTCCCATGTTTCAAACTCAGTAACCAAACCAGTAATATATCATTACATAGTATAAAACAAAGTCCCCTACCGTGTCTGTCTGTTCGCGATAAACTCAATAACTACTGAACGGATCCTTATGCGGTATTCACCAATGGATAAACTGATTCACGAGGAACGTTTTGGTATATAATTTGTCCAGGATTTTTATATAATTAGGGCGGGACAACGTCTGCCGGGCCCACTAGTATAATATATAATAGTTGAAACCAGTAATAGTTTTTTTTTAAGTAATATTGTTAGGTTTTACAATAAAGTCCCAAAGCATATTACCGATTCAAAGGTTCCTGAGTTTAAGCGCCATGTCACTGTGTGAACGAAGATGATGTCTGGAAATGACTCTTCTCTGTACAGCCACTGAAAACGATTGTGATGTATTTTAAATGTATATATGTTAAAAAGATGAACCAGATCGAGTTATTTGCCGGTTCTTCTCAATTACTGGATTGTTTGTCCGAACCGGTGGTAGTTTTGACGTTCATAAGTGCCTTCTTAAGGCTTAAACTGAATAAAGTATTTTTGATTTTGCTTTCTTCCACAAAGTTTACATGTCTGTAACACGCTGATTTATTACGCTTGGATTTCTCTATCACTAGTGCTATATGTTTTCCTTTTCTACTCTCCCTTATCGTATGTGATCCCAGTATCCACATCTTTTTCGGTCTTCCATAAGTCCTATATCCGATCACCTTTGCATTTAACACTTTTCTCGTTACATGACTTTCATCTCTCGTCATGGCATGCCCATACCATTCTAACTTACTACACCTGAATTTTTCTGTCACAGATGCTATATATTTTCTTCTCTCTTGTCATTATCTTTATGTAAAGCAGAAGTAATCCTATGTATTCTAATGGAGCCACAAGAATTAGTTTTCAGACGCTTAGATTTGTATCGCTGACTAAACTTTATGAGATTTAATAGAATTTTATAATAAATAATTATAAAAACCTTTCTTTTTAAGCTTAAACTAAAATATTAACCTAAATTTTTACCTAATAAGGTGAGTTTATGACCAATCATTCATTCTATACTTAAGTTTAATGTAGGATTAAATTAAGAAATGCCAATAAAACTACCGGTATTAATATGCCATCTCTGCCATTATAACATTGTCCTAAGGTTTAGCCATGGCCCGCACAATGAGAGCCAATTTGAATATCATGTTCGCAGACAATCGTACTGCTAAAAATATTAAAACATAAACTAGTCACGTCACTGCTTAGTTAGGGTTGTCATGCGTTACGTATTACATATCAATAATATTGAAACCATGTAATTTTACGCATACAAGTACAATTATTAATAAAAAAGGTTGACTATAAATCACACACTTTTTAGGTGTAAATGAGTTGTTTAGTGGTGTATTGGTAAACAAAAACATTTGACTATCCCTCTATTTTTTTTCACAAACGTCATACTTATTTATTGTGTTACTCGCATAATTAAAACGAATCTAACGACACCTCATATATATTTTTTTTCAAATAATTCTATAAAGTCTTGGTCCGGACCTTCTTTTCTGCTTTTACGTAATGTATTATATACGTCAAAAATCGTATCTGTGAGCAAATATTGGGATTATATTTATGTATTACTAGCGGGCCCGGCAGACGTTGTCCCGCCCTGATTATGAAAACATCCTTGACAAATTATATACTAAAACGTTCCTCATTAATCTCTCTACCCACCTGTCTAAACAGCATGAAAATCCGTTTGGTAGTTTTTCAGTTTATCGTGAACAGACAGACAGACGGACGCGGTAGGGGACTTTGTTTTATACTATGTAATGATTTTACTTAACTATTAACTATTTTAGGGCGGATTTTTTAATGGGGTTATTGTCTTTATAGCGGTTGCACTATGGTCCTTTATGACCATTTTTAGATTATAACTAACAATCCTCATATGTTAAAAATTATCAAGCTATTAGCCCCCCACCCCGGCTTTGCAAGCTTCGTTTCGTGTACTAATGAAGATAATCAGATTCCTTTACAATACGATTATGTGATAAAAAATAGCAACTAGATAATCTGTCAATATTTTTAATGATCTCCCAACAATCTTCTGTCTCACTCACTCGCTTAATTTTTATATGAGGATTTGTAAAGTGAAGAAACATTTACGCAGAACGACGTAACAGCAACGACCGGCGAAAGATGGCGTACCTCTCGGTGGTCGCCGTTGTTTTAGATTGTACTCTCCTTACCAGCAGGCATAGTGCAGCCACTGCCATCCTACAATAAAATAAAAACCTTGTCCTCACAATTACTCGTACAACAAGAATTAGCCAAAAATAGGTGTAACCGTTCTGAAGTGATACATACATTACACGCTTACATACATTCGGCGATTGCTTTTTATTGATATAAATACTAGCTGACTCGCGCAACTTCGTCTGCGTGAAATCGAGTACCTACCTGTTTCAATTTAATTTCCAAACTCGAAAAATCTTAAAAAACCTAGAACCCGATTCCGACTCCCACCGTTTCCAACAGTGAAACCAAACAATTCCAGGACTCATTCACACACATACCTAGTAATTTCGATGAGACGGACATAGCGCCATCTGTCATTCAGCAACATCAATAAATTCGTTTTGCTTTAAATACGAACAACCGTTGAATGGCTTGGATATTGTTAATACAAAAATACTAAAATCTTGTAGGTATCTTTTGATGGCAAAAAAATACAAAGAATAAAAATTGGCAAAAAAATTAAAAACGAAAATTCAGGATACGGACACGGTCATCTAGAGGTATAAAATATACTTTACGACCTATTCTCATATCTACCAATTATTCATTTAAAATTTCATAAAAATCGGTCCAGTCATTTCGGAGGACTTCAAACACTAACACCGTGAGACGAGATTTTTATATATTAGATAGACTTGAGAGCATACTGAAAAATAAATATATATATGTACTCGAAATATTATCCTCTTTCTTCGCAGTTCTATAAGATGAACATTTTTTAATAGTTACATTCATGTATTATAGTTGATTATAGTAGGTCATAAATGCTGTAATTAATTCATATATTCATTTACATCGTAAAACGTGGATTCAAAATAATTTGGAAATATAAAATACATACATACTAAAGTAATATAGTTGGAACCGCTGACAAAAATCAATTATATTATCATATTAATAAATTTTGTGTAATCGACAACCCTAGTACACATGATAAACAATGTACGGTGGACAAATATGAAAATATAAGTTCTACCGCACAGGTATCGGCATTTGCACAACTCATTTGCCTACCGTTCGATGTACACTGCTGTAGGAAATTGTTCTTTGAGAATTGTTATTTTAAAATAAGCTTTATCTTGTAATGCTATTTGTTTGTTATTATTAGTCTAACTTATTATTAGTGCACTGTGGCGTTACAAAAATAACTATTTGTTATCCCTAGTATATGTAAATACTAACACTAGTTTCTAGGTAGTGTATATACAAACCAAATAGACTTTTGTCTATATAAATGCATTCCATGTTGCTCGTTGATAGTGTAGCTTGCTACAGATGAAACTACTTTTTTACTATCGGTTAAGTATTTTTTGAGTTTAAATAAAATAAAAATCAAACATTTTCTCTTAGTGTTAATGGTTTAGATTTTTATAAATCTGTCACCGACTGTACATATGAACGATTTAATACAATAAACAATCACGGACACACTTTTTGCTTCGACTGTCCTCCGCAGACATATCGGTCCGTAAGTAACTGTCCAGTCTCCCTTTTGCATTTGAATAACCGATCACGGATTTATGGTCACCGTCTCCTATAACAATATCGATTCTTATAGGCCTCTCTTATACGGCCGGTAGATTATGTCGTTGACAAATATACATACGCCGTGTATCATTGAATTAATGTTTTGTTTGTCTCATGTTATTCAATGGGTATAACTTGTACTAGCTTTTGACCGTGGCTTTGTTTGGGTGGAATTAACGAATACAAAATATATATATATAGCATTTTTGAAGAGATACTTTTTATGGCACGGTAGGAAAAAAATTGGGTTACGCTTGAAATATAAGGTAGGTGTGTATAGTCTGTCTGAGCCTAGTAGTATACTAAAATGAGTAAATGTATAACTAAGTATGTATACTACGGGACTTCATATGGTATATAGTTTATGAGCATTATCGTATACATATTTACAATTTAATACACCAAAGAAGTTTCAAATCCTCCGCGTGTACACACTGATACACGCACTGTTTTTTTTCGTAATAAATTAAATGTTACATAATTTTAATTTTTCATTATTATTAACTAGCGGGCCCGGCGGACTGTGCCCCGCACTGATAATGTATATAACTTTGGCAAATTGTATACCTAAACCTTCCTTATGAATCACTTTATCTACTGGTGAAAATAGTATGAAAATCCGATCAGTAGTTTTTGAGTTTATCGCTAACAGACAGACAGACAGGCGGACAGATGTGGCAAAGGACTTTGTTTTATACTATGAGGTCAAGAACTGACGTAGCGATTTTTCCTGTACCCGCCGCGGTGGTGGAACTGCGGTTTTGTTTCTAAACTCACGAGACTGGTTATTTGCGCGGTTACGCAGCCGTCGCGGTTGAGATCATAGCCTACAAATGTGGCGGGCGATAATCGCAAGACAGGCGGTTGCAAGATGGGTGGTTAGTGAATTAAAGAAGAACGACCCACCAATCAAACGCAGAGCGCGCGGGCGCAACCCGTACTTCTACTAGTTGCCCGCCGGTGCCGCAATCAACCGCGGACGTAAAACGCATCGTGACTTGTGCTTCAATATTTTACTATATATATGCGTTCTACAGAAGCTGCGGGCCCGTAACTAAAGCCGTCGCGGGTAAAAACCGCTTCGTGAGTCCTTAGCCAAAGTTGTATCGATGTGATAAAGCGCTGTAGGTATGCAGTCTAGTATGCTCCTTTTTATTATCGTTACTATAATATTAATCGGATTGTCGACTGTTGCATTATCCACAATTGTAAATAAATAAATAAAAATGAGATGTGAGTTCTATAAAAAATATGATATAAAAAAACTGGTTTTAAATGCAAATCTGAACTAGTTTGTGATGTTTTCCCACTGAAACTACTCAGCTGATGATCATAGATAAAGAAATAAGAAATCTTTCATTAAAAAAAATGTACTGTCCCTGATAGATAGATCAAATGTATACGAGCGAAGACGCGAGAAAAGCTTGTAGGCTATTTATAAAGATATTGTTCAGTTCAAAATATAACGATAAGTGACAAGTAACTCTAAAGTAATCCTGCCATGTAAGTGTTATCTTAGCTTACACGGCTTGAACTATTAGTGTCACACGAGAATAATGTATGACGTCATTATTTATTCATGGTGTTATGGCTTCTTATAAGTCCATCTGGCTAGCTACCACCCTCAAATTGAAAATCTGTCGCCAAGCATCTGTAGGTGTGTTCCGGCAGCTGCACTTGAGAGCCAGTCACCTCTAGGTTTAGCGTGTTTACCATTTTAGACTTCGTCGCTATTTAACGTCGGATGAGACTATAGTATAGTTTTGGCCGACAACGCACTTGCGACTCCTCTGGTGTTATCTGGTATCTATGGAAGACGGTAAGCACTTACCATTAGATGACCCGCCTGTTCGTTTGCCCCCTATAATGTATACAAAAAAAAATAGTCAAGTTTTTACATGTCAAAATTCTAGCCGTCCCTATTATTTTGCGTTATTTATCAATTTCATACATGTAAAATATGAAGACCATAAATAAAATACTGAAAACCTTATGAATGGCAAAGTTTGAACTTCGTTCTCGGTGTATAAAACCTGGAAATCTCAAAAAAAAGTAAACATGTTATATGAACGATTGAAATTGGATTTAGCTCATTTTTTTTTTTTGGAAGGGAAAAAAAAAAAAAAAGGGGGGGAAACATCCCGGGCGCGCGCGGGGGGCCCCCCCGCGGGGGGGGTGGGGGGGGGGGGGCCCCCCCCCCTGAGATGTAACGAAACAAGTGCTGAAATTTAAAGCATAAAAAGAGATACAAACTTAGATGTAGTTCCGAGTAGTTAGTAACTAATATATCTATACTAATATTATAAAGCTGGAGGGTTTGTTTGTTTGTTTGAACGCGCTAACCTCAGGAACTACTGGTCCGGTTTGAAAAATTCTTTCAGTTTTAGCTCATTTATCGAGGAAGGCTGTAGGAGCACCAATGAAGAATGTTTCAAAAGAATAATGAAGAAAGAAAGAAGAAGAGGTGGTAGGTAGAGCCACGCTGAAGCTATTACTGGTTTCAGCATGAATGGGTCGGCTCGCTCAGGGTAGTACCACACTCTCATAGAAAACCAACGTGAAGTAACAGTGCTTGCATTGTTGCGTTTCGTTCGGTCAGTGAGAGTGCCGGAGGCCCACCTACACCCCCCTCTCATACCCGCTCCTCGACCTTTCCCCCAAACACAGGGTGGCGTCGCATTAACGACTCCCCTGGTGTTGTTAGTGTCTATGGACGATGGTGATTACTTAACATCAGGTGACCCGCCTGTTCGTTTGCCTCCTACGATATAAAAAAAAAAAAAAAAGGGGGGAGTAAGAAAAAAGGAGAAAAATAATTTTAAAAAAAAAAAAAAAAAAAAAAAAAAAAAAAAAAAAAAAAAAAAATAAAAAAAAAAAAAAAAAAAAAAAAAAAAAAAAAAATAAAAAAAAGAAAAAAAAAAAAACAAGAATGGTTTTCCTTCAGATAGCTTTCGCTGCGTGTCAGGGTTAGCCCAAAGTAACTATTCCATGCGGATGAAGTCACAGGAACAGCTAGTTTATTACAAAGGTGAATTGAAATGCACTAAAGTGAATATTTATTGCAAAAAAGGGGAAATACAATAATCTCATTGACAAACCATAATTGAACGGCTGGCTTACTGACTGACTGACTGACACACGAGATTGGAATTCGTATCGGGGATAATTTAAATGGTTAATCCGATGAATTTGATCGACATGAAAATTAAAATATTACATAAAAAAAAGGAAAGGTAGTCGCCAATTTAATCGTGATATGATAACCAAACAAAACCATCGAAAAATCGAAAACCTCAAGGTGTAATATCAAACTTGAGTTATAATTGGTATGACCACCCATAATAATACGTCTCAAAACGGACATTTCAATACCAATATTCAACTGTAAGCATAGACTAATAAAGTTCATAGTTGCGGTGCAAGTGAAACGAGTTACGACCATCGGGAATTAATTTTAATATTTATAAGGCAAGGCTACGTCAAAACCGTAGAGCCGTCTTCCACGCCGATGACGTTTGACGGCTGTTCTGACGTGCCCCTTCTATTGTGGTACACAGAATACGAATATTAAAAAGTATGATTTCGCCTCGGAAAATACATTTGCGAGTAACAATAATATATATTTTTTTAAATTTGTCATTGTAGTTTTGTTTTTAGATTTTATGGAATTGTGTATGCGGTGTTTATCTTTTTTAAAACGTTCTAAGACTTTCTGTGCTCCAATCCAGAATTGTCTCCTGACTTACAGATAATACACAGTTAAACTGGTGTATCCAGAATCATGAAATTTGGCTCAGTCGTTCTTTATATTATATTGATCTGTACTATTAAAGTATTTTCGAAAAATCATCCCTTAGAGGATTAATTAAGGGGTTAAAAATGGGATGCTTACTTATTGTCTTATCGCAGAAGAACTCCCAACAGATACACTGTTAGTACCAAATAATATGGCGCCAAAGTTCCATATAACATAAATTAATACAAATCTTTTAATTAAAGTAATAACATTTAATGCATAATAAATATTTCATTTAACAGTCACTCCTTGAAGTTAAACTCATCTTATAAATAACGTATACTTGTTGATTAACATTGCAGTTTATAAGAAAAACAATTTAGTACAAAATTGACACAAATATTTTAAAGTCATTAGTGACATTACTTGCACTAACATATCTGCACTAAAGAGTGAATAAGATGGATAGAGTAGGATGTCTGTTTTTTTAAGTCATAGGTGTTAGGTTTTATAACAAAATCCCAAAGAACATTACCGATTTGTCGGATAGTGAGTTCAAGCATCATGGCAAGACGGTTTTAATATCTAAAGATAGGTAGGGTGGATCAACATGTGAACAATAGTAACGTCTGGAAATGACGCCTATCTCTGTGCATCCACCAAAAACGAATGTAACTAGCTATGTTTGTAAAAATATGTGTAATGAAAAGATGAACCAGATCGAGTTTCTTGTCGGTTCTTCTCGATGACTGGGTTGTTTTCCGAACCGCTAGTAGCTTTGACATTCATAAGCGCCTTCTCAAGGCCTAAACTGAATAAAGTATTTTTGATTTTGATTTACGATGGCCGCTGTTAATTTAAGAATGGTACTTACCATCACATGCGAAACAGTTACTTTATTGAGATAATTAAAAAAAAAATCGCTAATCTCTCAGGACTTGAACCACACGCGAACAGTATCACAACTCAATGAACAAATAAAACAAAGATTCCCTATATCGCGGGCTTGGAATAACTGACAGCCAATATGGAAGATTGCTTCATATACAAAACCTAACGTCGTTTTGTAACATCTATAGATACTAGATTGTTGTTCTGTTCTGTTTGATTGTTACATTAATTTATTGAATTCGACTTCTTATACAGGCACTGAAATTTTAATCTCCAAGCTTTTTGTGTAATGAAAGTTGGTTAAACACTGTGTCGAGTAGAGTGCGAGCAGTGTGTCGCTTGTGAGTATTGGAGAACAGTGAGACATATGCTCTGCTCGCTTTCTTCTTGAAGGCTTCACTTCTATTGCGTGCGAACTATACACATTAATTTTTTTATATATATATTATTTTTTACTCGCTTACATTAATATATATTCCTTTTTCTATCTAGAACTCATCCTTCGGGAACAAATTTTTTTAACAATGAAGGGTACTCTATGTCCTTTTTTACCCATTACAAAATGTATACATAATTTCATGAGGCTTAAGGTGTAAAAGAGTAACAAACAAACAAATAAACTAGTGTATATTTGTATTTATAATATTAACTAGGATTATTTAATAGGGCAAAATAAAAAAAAAGTCAAGGCAGTCATAAGGACTGCCGACGGAAGTGAAAACTCAAAAGAATGGAATAAACGTGTCCTCTTTTGAATTTTCATATTAATTATAGTGTGAATGACAATATTTAAAATTCAGAATTTGTTTATTGAAATTATGAACATTATTTTGGTTTTCATATATATGGGCACTCGGAGCAATAATTATATATTTTTTATAAAATCTATTAACCAAACAACCGTATGTTGAGCTGCAAAATATAAAAATGTATACAGGTCCCTAAACTACGCGTCGCTAGTCTGATGTAAGCCGCGTAAGCGCAATACGGTCGGTCATGCTTGCGTAGCATGTCATGAATCAAAATTATTAATTTGTTTCCTGCCAAAAATACCGCTCAACGCGCCTAAAGAAATGTTCACATCAATAACATTGAAATATTTAATCTATAATATTACAATAACCTAGTCCAAATAAACGATATGGGGTCCGAGGCGTGAAGAGGTAATTTTGCAGGTCGGCATGATGATGACGACTGCCGTCGGTTTTTTAGCACTGACAGTCGCCATTGTGTTTGAACTGTACCGTACCAAGCCATTAGATGTTGTGCAATCAATGTGCCGAACTATTTAAAAAAAAGAAAATTCCACGAACGAAGTCGTGTTTAAGTTATAGTCTGATAAATGGAACGACTAGTCTTAAGACTAGCGGCCGATATGCCGTGACCACCTCATAGTTCGCTTTTATACTTGACTACGTTGATCATAGTATGGATAAGTGTTTTTAATATATATGAAGTGATTTGTATTTCTATTTTCTTGTTAGCTCATATCCATTTAATGCTTGTCGTTTTATTGATCTATGTTTGCGACCTGAGTATATATTTTACATTTTATATAAGAAAAAGCAATGTGATAAGACATAGTGTCTCATAAGTATGTCCTATATCAATATTAGCAAGAATGCTATATCTCTATATCATCTTATTCAAAGGCATCGACAGTCGATGAACATCGATTTTTGTTTGGATTGTGATTTAACAACGGTATAAATTAACTAAAGTGAAGAAACCAATAGCTAAAGCTCAATATTTTACAAGTTTCATATGATAAAAGCGGTCTCGAAGTAATAGTTACCTTAATTCCCAAAAACGACTAGCACAGATTTAATTAGACTTAATTATTTCTAAATAATATTTGTTTTAAAAGAAAGAATTAAGACGTCTCAGCATATATTACCTATCTTGTTTACTCCTTTCTGTATTATGTTAGTGGGAGTAGCACCGGTAATTGCTCTAATATCACGTCTGCAGACCTCGCGAACCTAACTTTAACCAATTTGTAATTGTCTCTGTTATATCTTGGATAGAGAATTGAAAATTTGTCATCCGTAAATACGCTACACATGGAATATACTGAAAAAACTTAATTAGGTAAATAAGTGTCCGAATGCAAAATCTCATATTTAAAATGCGACTTTAGCTGTAGAAAACGATTCAAGCGAGTGACTCCCGATGTTTTGTTCGAACTAAGCCCTGTTGCCTTTCTAGGCCTTTATAGCTACCAAGCGTTTAAGGCGAGTGCTTAAAGCACTCAGTCTAATAGCAAACTACCTCAAGGATGTTAAAGTGGGCGTACCACGATTTGAGCTGTTGCCTTGAATGTATCATCGCAAATTGATCTGAACTAACCAAGCTAGCTAGCTAATCATATATGCTTTAGTGAGACACACACGTGTACAAGAATGTATCCATTATGAATGCGTACTTTAATTTCGAATCTAAAACTTAAGCTAAAACTACGAGTGACTAACCAAAATCGTGTTTTGTCGGTAGTCGCTTTTTTAGATATCCAGACAATAGCAGACTGCTAATAGTAATCAAGTATTGTTGTGATTGGCTAACACTTCAAGTCAATAGCAATTTAGTACGGGTCAATAGTAGAAATTATTAGTACAAGTCATTAGTGAATATATGGGAAGAAAACCCAATTTTACATTAACAATATGTATGCGTTCATATATTTTTTAAATGCAATCGTGTCTTCAGCATCTAGATGTGGTATATCAATACAATGCTATCAGATATGTGTACACCTATGTCATTCACACTTCGCCGAGTTCGTACTGTTAACCCACGACTGACTACTGACAATGGATATAAAAAACTTCGGGTCAAACACGCACCCGCGACGGGTAAGATCACGTCAATTGTTGTCAATCAATTGTTAAGATCCGTCTCTCTTCCGTGCATTGGTTTGTGTGAAATTTTGAATATGGATCCGATAGATACGAGTTTCTAGGTTCGGACTGAATGCGTACTAAACTTGGTGGTGTGATTGAGGCCATATATCATAAGGAGTTATGTGGAATACTGCTGTTACTTCTAAGATGGATTACCTAGACAAAGTAGTGATAAAGACATGAATTATCTGTCTAGTGCAGTGGTCGGCAAACCACAGCTCTTTCTCTCCTTCACTGTGGTTCTTTAAAATAATGTTTAGCGCAGACACAGAATATAATTTACTAACTTACCTTATATGAATTAAATTGTTTTTGAAACGCATGTCGACAGAAATGGGGCACATTCTTAGAAAGCAATAATATTATAACTCGTAAAATATACATATTTAGCAAAAGCAAGGTCGAGAGTGTACGTTTTTTTCCTAATTATTCCTATAACAATATCTTTGTTAAAACAAAGTTTTAAAAAACTGTACGAATAAACTTCATTTTTGTATTGTTTATATTTTACTCTTTTGCATGACTCATTTCCTGATCACTGTTCTGGAGGATCGAAGTAGAGCAGCTCATCTCGAAGTGTTTTTATGGGTTATGTATTTTTAAGTATCCACAAGAATTGCTCGGTCTAATACCGCCTTCTCATTTCACTATAGGACAACTTAATCTTTTGAGGTTTATCACACTTATGAGGTGGATATTTGTACTATTTGCGTCGAGCCATTTGCCTTCACACTTATTATGCGAACGATTAAGAAAGCGAAGAGTCACTTTTTAGGTAAGTGTGACTCATTGTCGGTATCCCTTTGAGTCATTAGTAGTGATAAGGGACGATAATTGTGATTTACTTCATATGTTGATGCAACGAGTTCTAGGATCAGGGTATGGCCTGTATGATGTAGGGTTTAGGGATATATAAACGAATGAGTCGTGACCAACGTGAACGTGGTAAAAAACAGTTATAGTGACTTAATTTTGTCGCTTTTGCGGTAATCGTCATAATTTTTGGACTGTACTCTGTGTAATATAAAACGCAATGTTGTCACATTGCTATCTTTATATATATATATATATATAATTCTTTTGTCCGTGTGTATGTGACTGAATTCCTTCTAAACGGTTGGAGAGATTTTTATGAATTTTTTTGTGCGTGTCAGGTGTGTTCAATAAAAATTTAGATTTACAGTTGTACCTTGTAGGTGGCGTTGCTGTTGACTTTTTTTTAAGTTTGTTTAAGTTGTTTTTTTTTTGTCAAGGCAGGACAACGTCCGCCAAACTCACTTGTGCTATTATAAAAAAATAGACTGAGTTCAAATGCATCCCTGCTACTCAAAATTGTTAACCTCCCTCTCATAAATAGTTAGTGGGTATAACTCGTCATTGGAATACAGGTTAAGCAAAATAAAGATCAATTTGTGTTAACGCAAAAATTATCAGTAACATTTAGCTGTTCATCTACAACAGAATTTGAAGGTACAATACTTTTTGAAAAAAAAAAGCTTTGTGACGAATTTTAAGTTGAACAAGTGATATGTTCTGATTCGATTTTGTAAAAATGAATTGTATGAATTTAGATTTTTTACATAGATAATATCAAACCTGGGCTCACTTTTTTAGGTATAACAATGGATTTTGGATTGATTTCAAGAGATATAAAATACAACAAAGGAACTTGAATGAATTCATACTGTATAGTTGATTAAATTGACCAAATCTAAATATAACTTCAAATTGCTATTATGTGCGTTTGCTAAAAAAGCCGAGAGAGAAGGGCGTTATGGATCACTGAAGTAACTAAAATATCTTTAATGTTCAATTACTAATTACTTGTCTTCGTGGCTTCGAGTGCTTGAAATTTAAACTTCCTTGGTACGTTTGGAGTTGTATGGTTTACAATTTGAATAAAGATCGTCTTTGATTTACTAATACGAAGAACTTGCGTATACGTAACCGTTATATAAACAAATGAGAGTTTATCCTTTGACTCCTCTATATGCTGTATTTAACAGAATAAACTCCTATATTATAAGACTAGCGGGTCCGGCAGACGCTGTCCCGCCCTGACTATAAATAAAATCTTGTCAAATTATATACTAAAACCTTCCCCATGAATCACTGTATCCACTGGTGAAAACTGCATGAAAATCCGTTCAGTAGTTTTTGAGTTTATCGCGAAAAGACAGACAGACAGACACGGTGGAGGACTTTGTTTTATACTATGTAATGAAGATAATATATTATAAGGATAAAATCTTATATTAAGTCATATTATTTTTAAATAAAAAATAGGCCCATATGTTGCTAAAAATAACGCTTAAATCACCTGTCCTAACTCATTTCACATACGTCTAATACTTTGGTAAATTATCATATACTGACAAACAGGCAGCCAACGTTTTTAGAAATATATTTATTGTATGGTGTCGTTACATTACCCGCTTTTAATTTGTGGTAAATATTTTCAATGTATAGAAATTTAAGTGGGCAGAAGAAAATGATTCCAAATATTTACTGACTAGCTATTGCTCGTGGCCTCGTTCACGTTAATTTAGTCTTGTCATATTCCTAGGGATACGATAGTTATTCGAATTTTTTTTACTTTCGTATTTACTAATAATACTCCAAGTTATATAATTAGCTTAAACACGTCAACGATTTTCATAAGAGAAAAAAATTAAAGTTGTATGTTATCTTTAATAAAAATAAGTAAAAGTTTGTTAATGTTATAATAATACATTAAAATACAAAAAGCGAAAATATTATTAAAATGTGTTATTAAAATTGAAATGCAAAAAATGATATTTCTGATTCGGAGATCGCACTATTATAAAATTCAACCTCTGTACCTTTACCGTGTCAATCACAGAGGTTCAAAAAACTTATTGACAAGTTAACCGACGGTTGAACGCGCGGATGATACCGGCTATGGTTAACAATTATTAAATAATCAATCAAAATAATATCCGTCGTAGAATTAACGATAATTGCAGGTTTCATGCTATTGATTAATGCCCATAAACACCGGACGAAAGTTCTCTCTAATTTTTTCTTTGTTTATAATTCGAACACTTTATAGTCTTTATCAACTTTGTTACGAGTTCGTTTGTCATATGAATTCAAGTTTCCTTAAGTTGTTTATCGGACTAACTGAAGTATAGACGATCTAAGAAATCTATGGTATTACATAAAAAAGTTTCATTTTTCTAATTCCACCTTTTGACGAAAATTAAACAGTGAATTGTGGTTGTTGCTTTACGTTTTAGCCTCTGTCACAGTTGCTGGCAAAGTAGGGATGAGTCTGAGGATGTTCGAGCAATTTATAATATGGGGCCTCGCGAATTATTAAATACTAAGTTTCAGGAATTCGGTATCTTAACTCTGCCCTCCCAATATATTTTTGATAATAATCTAGTAAAAGACCAACATAATTTAAATACTAGAAACAGCAACAAATCGACCATTCCATGCTTCAGACTCACTAAGTCAAAAAACAGTTTCTTAGGTGTTAGGTTTTATAACAAAGTCTCAAAACATATTACCAATTTACCGAATAGTGAATTCAAGAACCATGTCAAGCAGGATTTAATATCTAAAGGCTATTATAGAGTGAATCAGTATGTGAACGATTCTGTCGTCTGGAAATTCTGGAAATGACGCCCCTCTCTATGTACCTATCCACTAATAACGAATGTAATTATTTATGTTTTGTAAAAATATATAACATGAAGAGATAAACCAGATCGACTTTCTTGCTAGTTCTTCTCGATAAGTGGGTTGTTTTCCGAACCGGTGGTAGCTTTGACGTTCGTAAGCGTCTTCTCAGGGCCTAAATTGAATAAAGAATATTTTGATTTGATTTGATTTTGATGTAACGTTCAAATAAAACCTTATTCAATCTTCTTTTGAAGACCGTTATGTTGTAAAAACAGACGCAGACAACGCGTTTTATTCCTTTGAGGTTGACATATCAAATACACGATGTGTCAATAAACAAAACACGGAATGTGAATGGAGAGAGCGTAACGCGTCTAGTTTAGACGGAAGATGGAATGGAAACGGTAGAACTAGCTGGTGCAAATTTTGTATAAATTGTCGAAATTGCAGCAGATAGAACACTGCAAGGCATATAACCTTACACCGATATTTTAGTATAATCCAATTCATAATATAGCCATTATTACTGATGACACAACCTTTGTTAAAGAGATAGAGAGAAATCTCCCTAAATATTGTGATACCCGTAGTAACTTTCAGGCAATATCATAGTTGAAAATAATGAAGGATCAAGAAGAAAAATACACAATTCAAATAATTTATAGAATCCACGCCATTTCGTTGGTTTGCTTCATATGTATGTGTTTTTTTTTACTTAGTTGGTAGCATGTTACATGTCAAATGATGATGTGGTTTATGGGAGTAATCGTGCTAAACTCGAGGAAGGATTGGTTTTCAAGTGCACTCACCTATGTGCTTTTGGCGACGGATCCTCAACGTGAGCTGGGAAGCAACTAGCCAGACAAGTTTGGAAACAGCCCTACCGCCATACTGTCGTTTCGTCAAAATAGTGGCCATAGTTAAAACATTACGATCACTGTATCTGAACCTACGTCGGTTTCTCAATACGCTAACAACTCAGCCATAATCGATTCAAATATCTGCGATACTGATTAAACGGTCAACATGAGTGTTTTTATTATATCGATTATATTGTTATTCAGCACCAGATGGCGTGACACATAAACTTCATCACCGTTAACTGATCGTCATAAAAAAGTTGAAGCAGTTACGAGCACTGCCGACAGAAGTGAAAACTAAAAATAATGGCAATTAAAGGCCGCTATACTACGCGTTGCTACTCTGATGCAAGTCGCGTAATGTTTATATAACCAGTCACGCTTACTAGCATGTCGCTGACGTGAAACCATATATTTATCTCCTGCCAAAAAATACCGCTCAATGTGCCTAAATAAGTTTTCACCTCAATAAAAGAAAGACTAACAACTGCGTGCTTAGCCGCGTGTTAAGCTAGTGTTGTTTACAAAAGAAAACAATATTAAAAAAAAATCGATAAATAAGAAAGCAATACATAGTTAATAAGGCAAAATCAAACACATGCGATGCTAGAGGCTGTCAAAGCCTGTAACAGGGCGTCCACGGGAGGTGGGGCGGGCGGGCCGCCCGTTTGATTGGCACCGCATGACAGCGGTTAAACACAGGTCGAATCGCGAAAGGCCGGGATTTTTTACGCTTTTTAAAATTTTATTCAAACTCGAGTGTATTTAATTTCCAACTATAGGGTTCCGTATGTGTTTAATATATTTACTCATTACCATTGATAATAATTCGGCATTCTAAACTCTAAATGTTTTGTCTAGGTTATGTCTAAACCAAAACTTTATTGAATTGCCCTTATCGCACAACAATTATTTTGAATGTATTATTGAAATTCAAATGATTAATTAATTTATTTATTGACAATTATTATAAATTATCAATTTAAGAATGGATCCCTGTGTATTTTTTTATTATTTTTAAAAGTATTATGGGTGAATGTTTATAGGTTTTTAATTAATAAATTACATATACATACTACTCGTATACAACATTTTATAAAATTTGGTCAAGCCATTTTAAGTTAATTATAGACATATAAAGAGACAAATATTTTTTTTTAGTTAATATCCTGACAAATATGCATTAATTGCGATTTATTACAAATTTTGTTTAAAAAAAGAAAACGTATACGGACAGAACAGCGGATTTGATATATGGGTATATTTAAATTTAAAATTGATAACTTGTAATTAATGTCAATATTTTTTTTGGAAATTACAAATTATGAGTGATGACAAATTACGGGACAAATAATTTCTACACAGTACATGTAAGTTAAGCCGAAAAAGAAAATATTCTAATTATAACTTTTAAATGCATCTTCTATAATAATAGGGCTAGGTCTTCATTATAGTTGCCATAAATTAATACAATAAAAGTATTTTTTTAATAGTGGTAGGGTTTTTCTAGTACTGTCTGACTACATACCACTCTCAACTCGCTGAATTCTTCGCGCTCCACATTGCTGCAGTGCGGGGAAATCGTTTCAGGGTAAACCCTCTTTCGGTGGTAATTTGTCGCCTCTTTTTTGAAAAAGGGGGGTAATGGGGGGGGAAATTATCTCATGAAGGGATGGGGGGGGGTCATGGGTTTCTGGTGGGGTTCTGGGGGGGGCCTCCCGTACTGCTCCGAGGGTGGACTGGTGTCAGCGCCTTATTTTATGTGTAGGGTGAATGGCCGGAACTTCACACCACTCTCAAGTTGCAAGCCAAGCACTTATAGGCGTATTTAGTCCCCAGGCCAATCAGGCCAATAGCGTTATCATCTCGAAAAAAAATATTATATGTGTATTCCGGTAGTTGCTCCTGAGAGTCCTCTTTTAGCTTTAGGGTGCTTACAATGTTAGACCTTATAGTCATTTATGAAAATTACAACGAGGCGCCATTTATGAAATATCTATAATAGTTGGTGATAAAATTTTCTCTAAACAAACTGATTTAAAACGCCATCTGTGCAAGACCGATCAAACTTGATTAATATCCATTTTAACAATGATCAACATTGACAATCATTTAATTGGTGATTAAAAAATTAATCGAAATATAAACTATGCTATCTCTCAAGTTGGACCAAAGTATACATAAATGCCAATTTTCATGAAGATCGGTTAAGTAGTTTCGGAGTTCATAGTGGGCAAACATCATGACACTAGATTTTTATATATTTAAAAGTATAAAAAAACAATGCTTGATGAGAGATTTCCAATATGATATTGTTTCAGACGGTGTAAAAAATGTATCACGAGGATGGTTTTCCCAACTGTTATGCGGAACCCTAACGATTCGATATACGTACGTCAGAGCAACACGTATCAAAGCCTCGATATATGCATTGTGAGCGCACCGTTGGACGTCCGATACGGTTTTTAATTTTACGAAATCCACGATTTTTTTTTCTCGTGTTTTTAATTCTTGATAAGTATAGATTTGGATTAACTTGAAAAAGGACAGGTGTGTGAATAGATGAGAGGTATGAATCTGTTTTTTTTTTCTTAATACGTCACATTATATCAATGATGAACTTCATGGGAAGAATATAAAGAGGATTTATTATGTAATTCACAACACTTTTAATACAAACTATCTGTGCCCACGACTTCGTCTGCGTGGAACTTAAAGCAAAAAACAAGCCTTTCGTTTACTGTATCTTAGATATTATTTATACGTTATATAATATCCTGTTTTTGTAAGAGATTGAATTGCATTTTCTTATTATCTACTCTTTTCTCGTACTTATCTCGAACCGTCATTCAAATTACAATAACTTTCGATAGAGTTGACCGATTTTAATAAAACAAGGACTAAATGTTACTCGAGAATATGCTTCATGACTTTCTTGAGGGTTTATGAACGCAGTACTTTAGCAGTGATGCGTGTCTAAATAAACAGACACACAGACATTTCTAAAAATGATTGAAATTTTAATTTAAATTGGTAACACTATCGGCTGACGATGAAGGAAAACATCGTGAGGAAACCTGAATCTGAGAAATGTTCTTGTAGTACTACTGTATGTGGGAAAACATAAAACTGTGGATTTTTCAAAGTTCGAAATCGCCGATACGTCGTGTGCTGGCGTGGTGATTATGCCCATACCTTCCTTCGGAAAGAGGCCCATGGCCCTGCAGTGATGATTATGAGCCACTGTATTGTATGTCTGTTTTCGTTTTAATTCCTTTTTGTAGATATTAGCGTTTGATCACAATTTCACCTGATGTTAAATGATGTGGTCCAACATGGTAAACATACTAAGCCTCGAGGGAATTGCCTCTCAAATGCAGTTGCTAGAACACGCCCACAGGTGCCTGGCAACAGATTTTCAACTTTTTAACCGTTTTTCATGGCATTTTGAGTATACTTTATGTGGAGTACAGAAAAGGACACAGAGTACCTTTCATATAAAAATACTGTTCGCAAGGACGAGTTGAAAACTAAATTAAAATTGCGAATAAAAGCTAGTAATGTTATCTAATTAATTTCAAACATAATTTAACTTCGAAAGTTAAATGGTATTTTGCGTTTCAGTTTTTTTTATATCTGCAAATTTAACTCTATCTCAAATAATTAATAAGTATAATTACATAACAGTGATTGTTAAGTTTGTAAACAAAATGCCGGACGTGTATTCTAAGAAATAGAAATCATTCCAAAACATAATACATATTTGTATATCGAATAAGTATTAATACATTTCAATCTGATTCATATTGTAGCACTTAAAAAAGAACAACAAAAATATTTATTCACAATTCAAAATGTTGTACACCGTAAAACATTACTCAATGTTTTTAATGTAGACGATAATATGTATTGGGATCACGATTAATCGTCACCTTAAATTCAATAAAATTACGAGAAGTTGTTTGAATATAGTATCTATTATAGTAGAATGAAAATGAACATATTTTTGGTTTTTTTTTGGGGTTATCATTTCAATATATCTTAAAATGAGCCAAATGAAATTTTAACCGTTCTTACTATATTACGTTATTTTTTAAGATACTCAAATTTTGTACATATAACTATGAAGATCATAAAGAAAACTAAAAACCTTATAAACGGCAAAATTTAAACTTCATTTTTGATGTATTGAAGCTGGAAACATTTAAAAAAATTAAACATGTTATATAACGATTAAAATTGGATTTAGCTCATTTTGAAATCTAATGACATAGATATAATGCTTGTTTTTGGTAAACTGTTACTTGCTTTTCAGGTAGAAATGGGCACAACAGTTCAAAAACTATTTAACAATGGGAAAATCAGGCTTTTAATTTCTGTAATCCTTACTATAAATGCGAAACAGTTTGTCTGTTTTGACTACTACTTGCTTTCACCCTTTGACTACTGAAATTATCATTATGACATTTTGCCTAGATACTTTCAACTGTACAAAAATGAACATAGGGTAATATACGGAATTTAGGGTTCCTAAGATATAGGTAATTCTACATCAACGCGGGCGAAGTCGCGAACAGAAACTAGTTTCTGATATATGGTATCTGTATCGAATTTTTTGCATGCGATTTTTTTTGTCAACGAAAGTCAAAATATAAGAAATACTTTAAGATTGTTTTAGAGTCGCGGATGAAATCTATACTAATATAATAAAGCTGAAGAGTGTGTTTGCTAAAACGCGCTAATCTCAGGAACTACTGTTCCGATTCTTTCAGTGTTAGATAGCCCATTTATCGAGAAAGGCTATATGTCATTACGCTAACACCAATAGGAACGGAGCACCAATACAGCATGTTTCAAAATCAGGGTTAAGTTACATATTATTTAAAATCTTCTACGTCATTCTACGTCATCTTCTACGTAAACGAAGTCGCGAGTTAAAGTTAGCGTTAGCACAAAGTAACTATTCTACATGGAGGAAGACGCGGGTACAAGCTAGTTTTAAGTATCAGACGACAAGATATTATTTGTCGTGTCGTACACCATAAAAATTCTCAAGCAATTTTTGATATTAAAATTTTCAATAATACCTAATGGATATTCTTAGTGAGATCGAGTCGAAAGCTTCTCGTATTGAGTGTCGTTCGCCCTACGATATTCCCTTTTTTAATACCGTCCTTTGTATTCGGATCTTTTGTCTTATTATTGGTGTGTTTGATGTCTCCCCATTCTTTGTAGTGTCATAATTATGTCATTTGTGGGGGGACCGGATCATCGAGATGTATTGGAGTGTCATTTGATGCTGAATATTTGTCATAAGAAATCCACGGAGCCTGAAGTAATCAACATACGTCCTTTTTTATGAATGTATTATTTATTTTTAACCATTCTCTCATAGCTACTTTGTAGGACTAAAATCTTGAGAACTGAATACCATAGTACAAATACTCGCTAATATTTGTGACCACTTTAAATAGAGATTTGTAGAACACAAATTTGAGTACAAACACGTGGTAGGGTGTCTGTACCCGACTGGATCGCGACCACCATACACTAGGTGGAACACCCGCTATAGTGGCACGTTTGGGCGTGTTGCGTTCCGGGATCAGCCGGTGTATATCCAGCAACCGGAGGGGGGCTGTCCCTGACTGGGTCGCTTTCAGGCCGGCATGACAGCGGCGACCGGCGATGGATAGTATGTCTTTCGGTGGTCGCCATTGTTTTTGGATTGTACTGTGCTTACCATCAGGCACAGTACAGTCACTTTACCGAGCAACAATAAAAAAAAAATACTATAAAACAGATTCCTCAGCCACGTCTGTCTGTCTGTTCGCGATAAATTCTAAAACTATTGTGGTGATTTTCACGCGGTTTTATATAGATTCACGAGGAAGGTTTATGTATATAATCTGTCACAATTTTTTGTAAATTAGTTGAAATATAACGATAATTGTTTGGAAGTGTCGAAAAAAGTCAAGCCGCCTGGGAGCTTTCATCGAAAACACTGTCTACTATAACAATTGAGATATTCAACGACGCAGACGAAATCATGGGAATCAGCTAGTTATAATATATATATGAGATCGAAATGATTTAAGTGTAAATAAAATTCATATCTAAATTTCTATGGTGATATTAAGAACAATATGTGAACGATGGTGACGTCTGGAAATGACGCCTCTCTCTGAGTATCCACTAAAAACGAATGTAACTATCTATGTTTTGCAAAAATATATAACATGAAGACATAGACCAGATCGAGTTTCTTGCTCCAGTCTGTTAGTGGTATCCGCCGCAAAATACGAACCCGTACCGAACGCTGCGCGTTGTAAAAGACGTCCGCGACATATTTTTACCGACCCTCCCGATGAAATAACGGCAGTGAACGATCAGTACCAACCTGTCTCTCCAAACAGAGCGTGCTCACGTCCACGCCCGCATAACCACAGATCGCGCCACCGTGGTCTGGGGGTAAATTTCGCTCCCGCACACCAGACTAGGTCCCCCTCGGCAGCGGCCCATGCCTAGGTCCGTTCCCTCGGCGTGGAGCCCTTGAGTACGCTGCTCGCGCGATACAGTGACACAAAATCTTAAAACACTGCAACAACATTACACATATCACCTCCACACACGTGCACGCACACATGCTTACACATGATAGTAGAAGGTTTTTAATAATCCAACACAAAATACATATAAGAGTTGTTGAGGTATGTAAGCTTGATACACATATATGTTTCAATAACTCATATAAGTATGAATATGTAGCTAAGCTTAGGTTAGCTCAGACAGGTCGCGAATTGCATGAATCAGGCAACAGCCCAAGCCGAGGTGTGCCGCGCACCCTTGAGCTTGTTGTCAAAATGGAATCGGCTGAGTGCCTTAAGCGCTCGCCTTGGTAGTCCGGTGAAGCTGTTAAGACCTTGCTAGGTCAATAGCGTAGACAGTTCGAAAAAAAAAAGAGTTTCTTTCCGGTTCTTTTCGATGACTGGGTTGTTTTCTTAACCTGTGGTAGCTTTGACGTTCATATACGCCTTCTCACGGCGTAAACTGAATAAAGTATTTTTGATTTTTTTTATATGTTTTTACTTCGTTTCTGTATTAAGCTCTTAAGTGTATTACGCAGAAGGTCTTACCTAAGGCTATATTAAGAGCAGCCAAAATAATTGACAAGAAATATACTAGTATTGTAGAATTGTGATCGACTGGATTCCGACCATCATACACCAAGTGTAGCACAAACAATAGTCACACTATTAGGAGTGTCGCATTCCGTGACTGTCTTTTGCATGTCGAATATTAAAGTGGAGTGGTGTGGTATCTATATCAGACTGAATTTGAATAACCGTACTGAGGTAAAATCGTCATAATGGACTACATGTCATAGACTATTGATGAATTGTACATCTCTTGATAACTGCCGTTGTTTTTAGATTGGATCTTGTGACATTAGTTTGGCATGGTCAGAAAAAAAATGTCAAGGCAATCATAAGGATTGCCGACAGAAGTGAAAACACAAAACAACGAAATAAATGTGTTCTCTCTTGATTTTTCATACCAATTATAGTGTGAATGACTACATTTAAATTTCAATTTTTTTTGTATTTAATTTATTAAGTGTGTTATTATTAGTGTGGCTCTCATATCTATTGGCATCCGGAGCAATACTTGTGTATATACATTTTTATAAAGTCTATTAATCAATGAAAAATATAATGAGCTACAAAATATCAATATTACATGTATATAAGCTCCTATACGACGCGTCGCTAGTCTGGGACAAGCCGCCCAAGCGCAATACGGCAGTCATGCTTATGTAGCATATCATGACGCGAAATTATAAACGTATCTCCTGCCAAAAATACCGCTCAACGCGCCTAAAGAAGTCTTCACTTCAAAAGTCATAAAACTTTCGTACTTCTTTATTTCCACTCAATTCGTTAGTATATTATTTTTGAAGGAGATACACTAAAATTAAATTGTTTTTTTTTAGTCATTTATACTGTAATGGTTTTTTCAATTTTGGCGATTACATACGTCGTGATGAGATCATCGTAACACGGTAATAAACGGTGTCATCTAATGCTGAGTTTGAATAGGACATGTATAACATAAAATCAAGTTTTCCAGATTTGAATTCCCGCTAACTATTTAGTTACAATTGTGAATGAAAGAAAGAACCAATAATGCTTTATAAAACTTCATAAAAGTCAAAACGACCCATTATTAGGGGATAAAAAGAACCACCTCGTATTAAAGAAGCTGAGATATCGAAACCAATATGAGAGTCGTAAACAAATTATCCGTAAAACCAGTACTCCGGCTAACCCTCAGATGCTGCTATAAAAATATAAACCACCAGATCCCGACGGGCCTAAACGGCCGACCGTAATAAAGAAACGCGATAAACCGTGCAAAAAAATTGCTCACATGAATTCATTGGTATGACATTCGGGGGCTTCCGAATGGTCACTGTTATGGGGCAGAAAATTTCCGAGACACATATATCCTGCTTATAGTTTTATGGCATCGGCCCCCATCTTTTATTGGTCGCCGGGAATCTTGTCAATCTTATTACGCCGGTCGTTTCGGCCCGTCGCGACCGCTTTTTAGGGTTACAATTAGGGTTGTCTAGTTTGTTTACGAAAACCCGGATAAAATAATCGGAAACAAACACTTCCTTAAAAATCGTTTATTTCCATATCACTCAGTTTTATTACAGTAAAAATATATTTATTTAAATCCCATCTACTGAATGGTACTGTTTTTTTTTCACCTTCACACAAAACACGCTAACAGATGACATTATTTTTAGAAAACAAAATAAACGGGTTCTATCCTGCAAAATTAAAACATTAAAAATAATAATTGACTATTATATCTAATAAACCCATTAAATGAAATATATTTATTCGCCTGCTTAATTAATTTTATTGTAACTTTTTAAAACTGGGTAATAGGACGTAATGCATACCAACCAATTAGCCAAATTTTTAAAACCCCCTAGCTCACTAAGCAGATTATAAAGTCTGATACTACATTGCAGACAGTATAAACTTTAAAAATATTTTTGCATATTGGTCGAGGGCATATATAGATATAACATAATCAAATATTGCTACATTCGGAAATATCAACAATATATACCTGTCTGCTTCACGTGGAATGCTCCATCTCAAAATGTTTTAAAACCTATTTACAATATTTTCGGCAGTAACAGAGATATTAAAGATAAATTAAAATGATTACATTGGTGCATAGCCTACAAACACGGCACTGGGATATTTATATACCTATTAATTTGATTAACTATGGCTCGTGTTTATTTCTTTAATTGTCTTCGTCAAGTCCGGAAAGTTTATTTATCCGGATAATTCCAAAGCCGGATACCGGACAACCTTAGATATAAATGTATTGAAAGTTCGAATTGTATAATTTGAGATCGTTCATGTCATTTGCGGTTTGATTAAAAAATTCCTCTTTGTTTTATGATTTTGATTTATGTGTATTGCGTTGGTTGGTAAATATGATATGTTATGTATTATTTATTGTTATGCTTAATCTTGTGTACTTGTGTTTTTATTAATCCCACTATTGGACACACTTTTTTCAAGAGTCAATCAATCATCTTAAGTATTATTATAAATTTGAAGTAACACTGTTTTATTTTTAAACTACTGAACCGATCAAACTGCAATTTTGCGTACACATCGTCTACACCTTGGATCTAGAAAAAATGTACTGTTTCCGAAGTATAGGTCAAATCTATACTAATATGTCGTTTTAAAAAAGTTGAAGCAGTCATAAGGGCAGAACTGGCTTCTGTTTTGTATTTTTAAATTAATCTTAGTGTGAATTATTTAAATTTCATAACTTGTATATTAAAATTATTACATTAGTTTGGTTTTCACATCTATAGGTTATTAATCAATCAAACCTATGATTAGCTGCAAAAAAACAATATTAGATGTACACAGTCCACTATACTACGCTTCGCTATTCTGACGCAAGCCGCGTAAGGGTTATACGGTCGGTCCCGCTTACTTGCATGTTATCACGCAAAATTAGAAGTTTATCTCCTTCTAAAAATACCGCTTGATGTGCCTAAAGAAATTAAAAAATAAAATAATATAAAAGGCCGGCAACGCACTTGTGACTCCTCTGGTGTTGCTAGTGTCTATGGACGGCGGTGATCACTTGCCATCGGGTGACCCGTCTGTTCGTTTGCCTCCTATAATATAAAAAAAAAAAAAAAAAAATTTCACTTCAAAAAGCTCAGAAAAGTATGCTTTTGTTTGCTTGAAGTAACAAATCTCTATAAGTACCAGTTAGATTAGAAAAAATGTTCATACATTTTATAATTCACTTTTCTAAGATAATTGGTTATTTGCATCATGCTACGACATATAGAAGCTAAGCAATTGCCATAAAAAATGTAGGTCAGAAAGTACAATATCGTTATAACAAATTAATAGTGCGGGCCGGCCGTGTACTACGGCGTGGGGTGTATAGTACCGTGGGACGTAAATTAAACGCGAATGAAAAACTGCTTTACAATATTGAGCTTGCCTTATTATGCTCGACACATTGGATGCGAACATATTAAACGAGGCCAAGTTGAGATATCACTCTACCCTTTCAATACATTCTTGATAATTAAATGGAAGTCCACAAAAACTTTGAAAAGTTGTAATTTGTATAAGATCAGCATGATCGAAATACTATAGAAATTATAACAACTTGGTCGTCTCATATTTCAGGCTCAGAAAAACCAGTAAGAGTTTTTACGTTATAGTGTTAGGTTTTACAATAAATTCCCAAAGCATGTAACCAATTTACCGGAATGTACGTTTAAGCTCCATGTTAAGCGGGGTTTCTTATCAAAAGGATATTATAGAGTAGATCCATATGTGAATGATGGTGTCTGTGTATCCATTAAAATGATTGTACTCATAAATGTTCGGAAAACAACTCTTTCATCGAGAAGAACCGGCAAGAAACTCGATCGGGTACATTTTTTTAACTCATAAATTTTCAATATATTATACGTTACAATCGTTTTTAGTGGATGCACACAAAGGAGGCAATTCCAGACATCCTCATCGTTCACATATTGATCCACTCTATAATAGCCTTTTGACACCAAAACCCGCTTGACGTGGCTCTTAATCTTACAGTCCTGCAATGAAGACGAGACAAAAGTCTGCAAATTATAATCAACTAACGTTTCCAGATAAAATCTCTAATTATAAAATGACGTACAACTGAATTTGAGATAGTGGTGTAAAGATTTACGCTGCGGCAATTACGCTGCGTTCAGAAGACCGTGCAATTCCACGCTATCTTCAATCTTGTACCGCACGGCGGTGGCCAGTAACAAACAACTGCGTGCTCTGACATTAGGTAGCCGTTCTCGTGACATCTAAATTTCGGCTAGCCGCATGGTCCGGTTACAACGAGCTACTGTTACATAGAGTAAGCGATTTTATTGTATGTTTATCCTAAATACCAACGTTATAGGGGATTTAATCTTTTGTTCATTGTCATCATCATCAGCCTGTAAGAGGCCCACTGCAAGGCCATAGGCCTCTTTCCAAAGGATGGTATATCCATAATGACCACGCCAGCCCACGAGGTATTGGCGATTTCAAACCCTGACAAATATACAGTTTTATGTTTTCCCACATACAGTACTACAAGAACATTTCCCTGGTCCAGGTTTCCTCATGATGTTTTCGTTCACCGTCAGCCGATAGTGTTACCAATTTATATTAGTAAATGTATGCGATTTTCAAAAAACTCGTTGGTACATGCCGGGGTTCGTACCTGCGGACAAGGGAATGATATGCCACCGGTCAAACCACTAGACGACTATGACAGTTGTGTTATTTGACTCTATATTTTGCAATGCAGGTGGCATTTTACATAATAAAGTTCAGTTATTGTGCATAAGTGAAGTGGATGAAAAATAATACTACGAATCAAGGATTCTGAGATGCCACAAAAACTCCCTGGAAGGTTTTAACAAGCCACCGTCTTTTCAGAACATTAAAATTATCACAAGATACTTCTAATATTATTACTTACTTGACAGTGGCAGTAATAATCTAGAAGATCGGTTACCAAAAATAAAATTAACGAGAACCTACTTTATAAGAAACCTTGCAAGCATTTGGTCAATTATATGTCATACGTTTAGTAAATATCTATCACTAATTCACTGTCACGATTTGGTTTAAGAAGGTAATAATGCTAAGCTCAGAAGAAATCGTTCTCAAATACAACTACACGTAAGCTGTCAGACCACACGTACAAGTATTTGGCGAATGGTATTAGATAATGACCTACCATCGTGCTAAAGTTTCACCACGGTCCACGATATTTTCCTTTATCGAAAACTCGGGCTTATTTTAGAATGAATATGTTATCTTAAAACGCTACTACTGATCCCATGTACTATTATATAAAAAACATTGCCTGTATCGGTGTGTACACGCGGAGGAAATAAAACTTCCTTGGTTTATATGTATTAAATTATACATATGAATGAGAGTCCTTATAAACTATATACTATACGAAGTCACGTAGTATAAATACTTAACTATACGTTTACTCATTTTAGTATACTACTAGACACAGATAGATACTTATACATACTTACATATACAAATACATACCTACCTTACGTTTAATGTGTAACGCAAATTTTTCCCTACCGTGCCATAAAAAGTTTTATTTCAATAATTTGTTTACTAGATACTTCGTGGATTATGAAGTCACTTCATCTAGCCAGTCATTACTGACAACCTAATCTTTATGTATGTACTAGTTAACCCGTGCAACTTCGTCTGCCTGAAATCGGTTACTTTCTGGTTCCAGTTGTATTTCCAATATCGAAATTTTTTTTAAATCCTAGAACCCGAATACAGCCTCTCTTACCGTTTTCAATTATGAAACCAAACAGTTCAGGGACTCACTCAAACACATACCTAATTGGTTTAGTGAATGGAATTTCGATGAGGCGGACATAGCGCCATCTGTCGATTTCGTTGTGTTGGAAATACGAACGACCGTTGAATCATTTGAATGTTGTTCATGCAACAATACTAAAATCGCGAATAAAAATGAGAAGGTGGGGTTAGGAGAGTGAAAATTTAGAGCGCCGGGGCCCCCCCCCCCCCCCCCCCCCCCCCCCCCCCCCCCCCCCCCCCCCCCCCCCCCCCCCCCAAGGGGGGGGAACGCGCTTCTGCCCTCTTTTGGGTTGTTTGGGTACAGGGGGGGGGGGGTAACCATTAACATAGGGGACCCCCCCTTTTTGTTTCAACCTAAAAAAAAAAAAAAAAAATTTAAGGTTATAGGTAGTTTTTTATGGCAAATAAAAAAAATATAAGAATTTTTTTAAATTAAAATATTGGATGGGGACACCCTGATTACCTAGAGGTATGAGATATACTTTATGACTTATTCTCATATCTGCCCAATGTATATTTAAAATTTCATAAAAATCGGTCTAACCGTTTCGGAGGAGTTCGACCACAAACACCGTGACACGAGATTTTTATATATTAGATAATTCTTCTCTCCGTGTGTATGTGACTGAATTCCTCTTAAACGGTTGGACAGATTTTGATGACATTTTTGTGTATGTTCAGGTGGATTCAATAATGATTTGGATTTACCGTTGGACCCGGTTGCGATTGACTTTTAGCTATTATTATCAAGACAGGACAACGTCTGCCGGGCCAGCTAGTATTTATCTATGCAATTTACTGATTACTCTATAAAATTCATAGCTCTTTGTACTCAGTGTCCACATCCGCGCTTCAGGACATAACACCCAACCCCTGCATAAAGCTGCGATCCACCAAATCTATTACAGGCAATTGGAACAATTTATCATCAAACCACGTCTCTAATGGGGTGAATGGCAATAATAAACGTTATTCTTGTTTCAGATAGTCTTGATTCCAATAATTAATCATGTACAATCCTTGTCAGTTTTGTTGACCGCTCTGAATGTAGCTTTAAGTTTGGGCTTGCACATAATAAAGTAGTAAAATAGAAGTAAAGAAGAAAATATTTTTTTCAATGATTTTTTATTATAAAACTATAATAAAACGCAAACCATATTAAAAATATAGGTCGATCGGTCCAGTCAATCGTATTTTTTTTCTTACTCTGCTTTTTCTCGAAAATCAATTAAATTAGAGATCTGAATCTTTCATGATCTTATTAGGTACCTTATTAGTACTTATTTATTTTCTTTATTAGTTTATTATTATATTAATCTTTATTAGTAATACTACTTTATTAATATTCCTTAAATGCCCTTTCAATATCTTTCAGGGGCCGATTAACTATGCTTATGCCCTTTCAACAAAGTTTAAATATTCAAAATTAAGTATTAAGTAAAACGACCGATGCCCCGAGCAACTGGGCGACTAATCGCTAGACCTGTCGCCCGATACCACCGCACTTGTTATTCAATAAACGACTTCCCCCGCACCTATCAATTTATCAGATTCAATGAAGGCGAAACTATGTTTCATTGCCGAACAACCTGACATTCGATTCTGTGCCCTTCCATTATGTACTATAACCATTCATGTATAACTAAATTTGTATTATATAATCATAGACATAAGGTCGAAAATTGTGTGTAAATTCTTTGGTGGATTCGACGTTGTTGTAAATTTTGCGAGGTTGCATATTGACGTCATAGCAAAAGGGAGACGGCGGTTGAATGCAAAACGGCCGAACCATGGATTTGGCATATGTTATAGAGTGGAAACTATTGCTTGATACACACAGACTAAGTAAATTTTCTTTGGTTTTGTTTAGTAAAATGATACTGTAGTTCTCATTAATAAGCTTCGAGATGTTTTCTCTTTGGTTTATTGGATTTCTTACAACATTGTACTTAATATGATTTTTATTTTATCACTACTTCTCTGCTCATGCAGTGAGATGTAAAATTACTTATCATACTTAGTTAAATTAACTTAGGCAGTTAAGTTTAGTCTTACTTCATTTTGTTGTTATTATCTGCTTCTTTATCGGTGACGAAACTTTCTCATTTTGAATCTATAGATACAAAAAAAAAGAAAGCAATTTTACATTAAAATTGAATTTTCTATGTAATATCTAGGAACAAGGTTCTAAAATATAAATAAAAAAAAACACATTAATAATTTCAATAAAGTCTAATCGTTATTATTAAACAAAAAACAAATTCTTGTCATATTAGCATTTTTAGTTACCCTTTGACTAAAAGAATAGGATATTTTTAATACTTAACGCGGATTGTGGCTGGAATTAGCAGGTAAAAATCATCACGTAAGGGGAAAAGCGTTATAATTCTTTATTGTCATTCTCTCTAACACTTTCCATTGTATACATATGTAGCGTTTGACCACTATCTCAACTGATATTAAATGACAATGTGGTCTAATACGGTAAACACGATGATCCTAGTGGGACCCTCAAGTTCAGCTGCCGGAACACACCACCTGAGGATGGTAGCTAGCCAGACATGGTTAGAAAACCCAACATCATATGGTTTTATTACAATTTTTTACTTCATCGAAAGCTCCGGCTGATTTGAAAGGTTTCAAACACCCTAATCACTGAGCCATGTTGATTCTTATAAAAGGGTTTCATTATTCCTGTCATTAATTAAACTTGTATATGTTTCATCGATCAACCATATAATCATCATTACCAACCTGTAAGAGATCCACTGCAGGGTTATAAGCCTCTCCGCGAAGGAAGGCATGGGAATAATAATCACAACGCCAGCCCACCAGGTATTAGCGATTTTGGTAGGTGGTGGAGCCACGCTGAAGCTATTACTGGTTTCATGATAAATGGGTCGGCTCGCCCGGGGTACTACCATCCTCTCACAGAAACACCGATGTGAAGTAACAGTGCTTGCATTGCTGCCTTTCGTTCGGTCAGCGAGAGCGACGGAGGCCCACTTCCCTTCCACTTCCCCTCCCCCTTGGACTTGTGACTTTCCTGATGTTACTAGTGTCCATGGATGGCGGTGATCACTTAATACCAGGTGACCGTATGGTATAGTATAGTACTGTTCGTTTGCCTCCTATGATATAAATAAAAGATTACAAACTCTGAGAAAAAAAGGTAGTAATATCATTTCTCAGGTTCAGATTTCCTCACGATGTTTTCCTTCGCCGTCAGCCGATAGTATGACCAATTTAAATTAGTAGATCACCACGACTTATCATCCGTATGTCCCGTCCTAATATATATTTCTTGGCTGATCCGAGCATTTGTACGTCATATCGGAGGGTGTAACTAATTGCCGGGGGGTGCTGTCGCGATTCTGACAATTGTGTTTGTCTGTACGTGTAACAGAATACGCTGTGTCTCGTATCTGATTGTGAATGTGTAATAGTTGAACGATTTTATTGTTTGCCACACCTTTAGTAATAGTAATAATAGTGTTAATGTTAATTTGAGATAGATTGTAAGAAAATGGATTAGCTAATAGTTGATTCGTTCCATTCCAAAATGAGCTAAATCCAATTTTAGCCGTTCCTAATATTGATTTAACGTTATTTTTAAATGTAAGATCACAGTTAATTTTTTAAGTACCCATGTAAATATGTAAGATCATTTAAATAAATTAACAACCATATGAACAGCAAAATTTGAACTTCGTTCTCGGTGTATAAGAACTGGAAATCTTAAAAAAATTAAACATGTTATATGAAGGATTAAAATTGGATTTAACTCATTTTTAAATGTAACGACACAGTTATTTTGTTTAATTACCCAATGAAATTTGTAAGGTCATAATATATATATATATATTATACCACGATGGTTGCAAACAAGCATGCGGGCCGCCTGATGTTAAGCAGTCACCGCAGTCTATGGACGCTTGCAACGCCGGAGGTGTCACATGCGCGTTCCCGACCCTTTAATGTCCTATTTATTTTCCCCTTGAAGAACTCCATACTGTAGTGACAGGAAAAGGCTCAGCTGGAAGCTCATTCAACAATTGGAGTGTTCGTGGGAGGAAACTCCTCTGGAACCGGACCGTCCGACGCCATTTCGGTTCCAAGGTGCAAGAGTGAATTACCTGCCGACGGTTGATTTTGTAAGCAGACACATACTAATTAATATTATAAATGCGTTTGTGAGTTTGTTAGTTACGCTTTCATGTCTTAACTACTACCGACTTTAATAACAACCGACTGTCACAAAAAACACGTTTGATTGTATATATTGCAAAGATTAGGTATAGTTACATAATGTATTGCTAAGTCCATCGGCTATCTGTAAAACCGACAGATCTGGTGTATGACAAAGGTATATTCGTTTTCCGAAATCATCAAATAATAAATCTCTGGCAAAGACAACGACAGTACCAGAACTAGCATGTTGGTGTACGCGCTGCTTTATTTATTTCGCATACTAACTATGTCACTCGGTTTTGGTTTGCAGGGCAAGGTGTTTAATGTTATGCCTTACATCTGGTAATTAATTTTATAAGACCAATTCGATACTTTTTTCTCATCTGTCTCTCAACCGATTTTCTTTATTTTTTAATTATTTAGAAGCTAGTGAGTAGCTTTAATGTTATAAACAAAAAAAATGACTCAGAGTCTTTGTTTATAAGAGTCTATATTCCTCAAACTTCACAAAACATACTTTTAATAGTCCACGATCGTTATATACTCTTTAGCAAAAATACCTAAATAATATTACAGCTTTAAATATAATAATGAATTATGGTCGAATTTTGGACAAGTGTAAAGTCACAAAACGAAAAGCGTCCAACAAACAGACATACAAACAAGGTGAACCCACAACGAAACTCGGCTATCGTAAGTGCGACCCGACGACACACGACTAAGCATAATTCATCGAACGAATGCATAAATCAAAGGCAATAGACGCTTACACCAAAAACATAGATTCACCAATCGATTACGTACTAAAACCAACTTTGTTCCTACTTAACAAGGTCCGTTCGACTTGAACATTGTCCGCAACGGCCGCAAACTGAAGTTGGTTGGCGAAGCAATTCGAAATTCAAACTGGCGAGTATCGCACGCTGATTGGTCAGGGCGCGCGTGGTCGGTGATATAAATAGTGCGGTTTGCGCACACGTTCGACTAATATGGATTCGGATTGACAAATTACAGGAGTTTTCTATTAAATTCAACCTCGAAATTCAGATGTAAAATGTATGTTGACGTTTGATAAAAAAAATATCGATTGTTTTTTATTAATCCTTGGAAATGGAGCTACCGCTTTTTTACAAAATATTTTTTGTTATTCATGCCACTTTTATTGTTAGTGACTTTAGCAATCATGAATACAACAGAAATATAGCTTATTTATTGACTTTATTTGCAGTAGGTTTTAATTAGATCGTCCATTGAAGTTTTAGAAATGTTTCAGACATTTAGAAAGGTCGTTTTAAGGTATAATTCAGTAAATATTATTCGAACAACAGATTTTTTTATTGAACCAATGCTACACTAACCAGGTGGCATCCTTTATCGGGCTTTTAAGGCTCCAGGGAAACATTTTGAGAGGCTAAAGTGTGCAGAAGGATTTATGAACTGTAAAAAAATGATATTATCACTAATTTTGAACTGTAACCAAAAAAGAGGTCCGGTTGTATAGATGGCACAGCCAAGTTGTGGACTTGCACTTTTGTATCACCAATTTGAGAGTTTAGAGTTAATAAGTAAAAAAGGGTCGCAAACTTGAAAATCTGCGTATATTATATTTCTTGCTGTAGTTTTTGTTTCAAAAGTGTTAATTTATGAGGAACATGAGCAGGCTATCTGGCAAAACTGGCCAGTATTAAATCTGCTTCCAACTTTCAATTACCTACACGTTTCTACATATGTATTTGAATTGTAATACTTTACAGTACTTCCATGTATTTATCAATTTAAAATTAAATTTCTTGCACTAATATATCTTTATATATATAATTCTTCTGCTCGTATATAGGTGACTGAACTCCTAAACGGCTGGACAGATTTTGTTGAAATTTTTTGTGTGTGTTCAGGTGGATTCAAGAATGGTTTAGATTCACAACTGGACAAGGTAGGTATCGCTGCGGTTGAATTTTTTTTTATTATCAAAGATAACGTCCGTCTGGCTCGCAAGTATACGTTATGAAAAATCTAAAGGTATAACATTGTTGACTAGTTATGAAGTACAGTTCTCTTTAGTCATCCTTTTTGAGATTTTGCTTACATTGAGTACCATCATTTCGTAATGAAATTATGATACAAAAAAATTGTCTGTGTCTTGGATGGGAAGTAAACCCAACTATAACAAATTTAAATCATGGTAATTGATAATATCCATATGTTTTTAGCGAATACCTTTTGGTACCATAGAATATTCAGAAGGTATCATACTGCCATAGTGGAGCGCTCTGTGACACCCAGGGTGGCGGGAAACATCGACGACCGTGTTCTCGAATGTTCTAGAAATATCTTGAAAATTCTGTTAAATCTTCATCAATCAGTACCTAATGATTCTTGTTAAATTGTATACTTAAATTTAAAGTTTTAATTATCTTCTTCTATATCTATAGTAATGAAATACATTTCAATAATTTTTAGAAATGTTTGTCTGTCTATCAGTCTGTCTGTTAGTTTGAACACGCATCACTGCTAAAGTACTGCGTTTAGGATAAAAATTTGTTTCATTAATATCGGTTCACTCTATCAAAAGTTATTGTAATTTGAATTACTACGCGACTTAGGTACGAGAAAAGTAGATAAGTAAATGAACATTCAGATGACTTTATTAATCACTGTTTTTTACACAAGGTTCCACGCGGACGAAGTTACGGGCACAGCTAGTACATCAATAAATATAAAAGGTATATGCCACTGCAACAGTGCAGTGGCATATACCTTTTATATTTATATTACTACAGAGTAACAAAACGTATATACTGTATGAATGTGATCTCCATAGAACTACGTAATCAATAACATACCAACCAAATAAATAATAATCTTTGCCTATGTTAAAGTATAAATAAAATGCTATCACGCTATGTAACAATGAAAAAGTAGCTCTTAAAGCGGGTGCTTAAGCAGTAGGCATCTGGCTACATTGAGGTTGGAAGAAACGTTGTGATAATTGTTGATCGATCCAATATAACAACAATTCGAAGTAACAAAGATTTTCCGTCCTTAGGAGAATTCACAATTCTTTGAGCAAACATAACTATCATAAGCGAAATTGTTTAAGCTCGTGATCTACATATTATATAGGGGTTGTTAACTAATCACTTGTTGACTTTTCTGACTTGCGCTCACACGACAATGTGTTTATGTAGGTTGTCCTGTAAACGTTGTAATAAAAGAAGTCAAGATTGTGTTTTATTTGGTATAAAAAAATAAAGATATTAGAGAGCGTATGTCAAGCATTATATAGTGTTTTGTTACAGATAATTTAAACAACGTAAAAATATTGTCTATAGCGTTTTACCGCAACATCACCTGATGTTAAATGATGATATAGTATTCGGTGTTAATACGCTATGGAGGAAAGCTGATCGTCAAATGTAGCTCCCAGAATTACACTTATATTTGCTTAGAGCAAGGATTTCAACTCGATGGTGGCAGATAGCGAGATGGGCTAAAAGGCCATACCACCAAGCTATGCTTTCATCGTGATATTTTCCGTAACAGCTTTGGCCGATTACAGAATTTGAACGTTCATCGATTGAGTAGAGATATAGAGAGCAAATACACTGAGTCAATACTTCAAAATTAAGTCTTGGTTGTTTAATACTATTTAATGAGGTCTTTTTAGGCTCTTCTCGTTATTTTTTATACAATTCCAGTTCCATACAAAAGTGGTGTTGTGTTAGTTTTCTATATAACAAAAGATGGTCGCAGTTTTTAATATAGAAATATATTATAATTGAAATATTAAGTTTTCTATTTTAGAAATCTTTGAGAGGTGCTGGTAACAAATTTGGTATATACAAAATGTCCCCATGTTATACTATGGAGGTATCAGTATGTTAACCTGCACTAAGAACTCCAACTAACGTGACATCTACAACCCATCGCTATTGGCAGCTGTTATACAAGCTTTTCGCCAGTTGAATACTCTGTTTCATCCCGAGGTATGACAAGCCGAAAGATAGTCATTGGGATGTGTTTTTCACCACATTCATGATGGTGGCGATTCAATCGGATGTAGATATTCTACACTGCGCTTGAATTCTGATCTCAGAAAACGATATGCCCATGTATACCAATATTTTGTCTCTTACACCTGAAGTATAGCGGACACAATGGTGATAGAATTCGCTCCTAAATCGATCGATTCGTTGTATGAATACGATATAGCGTTCTAACACTACCGGTAGTAGGGTAAATCGTAAATTACAAGCTAATTAAGCGTCACTATCGAACAAGGCAACGGTTCGGCGCACGATTGTCCCGCGTCTAATATTGAAATGATGAGTTATAGAGGTAATAAATCTGTACCGTGTCCAGCGGACAAACGGCAGGGTAATCGCATGAGGGATAGTGCCTAACTCGTGTCGTGTGTCGTGTCCGTCTCTGTGATTGTTTGTTTTGATAATTAAATTATAATACGGCGGATATGAGAGACCAGTTATATTTTGAAATACCACAGTTTAATAAGGCAAGTTTTTTGTCATATGGAACTATAAAAAAAAGAAATTTCAATAACAAATTTGAAATGTTTGAAATTTCTGTTGGGCGTTAAAATAAAAGTTTAAAAAAATTGTGTGTTTTTATGAAACCACGTTGCAAGTAACAGTTTTTTTGGATCATGGGCATTTCACTGAACTTTTTTGGTAAATTATTTGATTTAAGTACAAAAATCGCGTTTTTATTTTATCTTCATAATTGGTAAATGGAAATGATAATGTGAAATGAATATTAGACAAGATATCCAACTATGAGTTATAATTTCATTCTGCATATTAAAGTACGAGATACATAATAGATACCATCATTTAGATGATAGACGCATCTTAAAAACTGAGCACAATATTTATTTAAATCATTGAATCATTATGAATTGAGCCATGGGTGCCACCATATTGGCGATAGCTGCTTGCCGAGCGCCTTTCACTTTACCCATACTCCGCGGTCGTGCGCTGGCTGTAATGCGACATACGATAGATGGATGAAAAAATTTGGGCCGATGAAAAACAACTTGTCATTTAAAAAATTGAAAGTTTGGCAAATCAATAAGGAACGACAGAGATAAAACATACAATTGATAGAAAAGATAAAGACAGTATGAAGATAAAATACATTTAAAAACAACGAAGGTATCACAAGCTCCGACATAACATAAAGAAATGACAAAAGACATTGTATGTAATAAATAATAAGAAATGCATGCAAACCCGATGACATAGGTAGTATTAATGAAGAAAATAGTTCATTAACGTATACCAATTGATAAGCAGAGGCAAAATAGTAAAGTATATCTTCCATTTCAGTTTCTCAACTGTTTTTTTTTTATTTTGTTTAGTAGATATTTAAGAGCTTCAGTATATTAAGAAAAATATGTACAGTGTAAATTCCATTTATTGACACTCGATTTAACAAAAAATTCTCTAAAACGTCGAGATTACATTACTTTCTTTGGTTCACTTTCAAATAATCTTGATTTTTCTTCTCTCCATTTAACGACAGCTCTCAATAACGCGATAAAATGCAGTCTCTGGAGATACATTTTTTTTCTTTGTCTGTTTTCCTCATAGTTCAAGATCTACAATATTTGTACATTACAGATAATAATTTATATATATTTACTACATGAAGGTAAAATGTTTGGACGACTACTAGGATAATTAATTTAATGAATTCTCTAAATTTGAATTCTTAATGTGTCAGTGGCACAGTGGACCGTAAAACAATAGCCAATGACATCTCACCTCCAGCACGTTCCGATAATAACACAAGATTATTATAACACATGAATTATTGTAGCAATTAGATGCGACAACGCCGGGGAAATGGCGTCGCTGGAGCTCGGACGTGCCGGACACCGGGATGAATAAATCAATCAGCTTTGTACGGACAGGCCGCATAAGCAGACACAAGTGGAACGTTACGTTTTAAAGTCTTTATACCTTGATAATTTTACTTTATGTTTCAGTAATTTTGCTTTACGTTTTAGTAATATCGCTTTATGTTTTCGTGTGTATATCACTACATATTATAAAACAAAGTCCTCCGCTGCGTCTGTCTGTCTGTTCGCGATAAACTCAAAAACTACTGATCGGCGTTTTATGCGGTTTCCACTAACAGAGTGATTCACGAGGAAGGTTTAGATATATAATTTGTCAAGATTTTTGTAAATTGGTTGAAATATAACTATAAATGTTGGAAGTGTCGGAAAAAGTCAAGCCGCCTTGGAGTTTTCTTCGAAAACGCTGCCTAATTCCTTTGAGATATAACAAAACAAATGAGATAAGAAATGACGCAGACGGAGTCGCGGGAATTAGCTAGTTTAGTATATGATGATTTTCAATTGTCTAAGTATTCGTGTTTTATTTAGCATTGCATAGCAAAATGACAGCAGTTGAAAAGCAGATGTGGCTTCTGAAACATTAACTAACCATGGGCACTCGTCGCTGTCATACCGTCCTTCAAGCATTTCAGTAGTTCAATATACATAGGTTGATCCCGAAACGTGGTACAGCTAACCATAATATTATGGTAAGTATTACACTTGGTGTTTAGTAGTCGAAGACAATTTTCATGTCATACCACCCGTCTTGTCGAAAACTATACCTAATAAAAATTCAATAATTTTATTATTTCATTCGTTACTTTATGTTTGTTTATTTATTACAAAAATTAAAGTAAATATATTTTTTATGGATAGAAACATAAAAAAATCATTTAATTTTTATACCTAATGTAGAAAACCGATTAAAGTGATTATATCTCTACTGAAAATCAATTTTCTTAGTTTTTTCATTATTAAAAAAATTACATTGATTGTTTTTTGTAATTTTTTCACTTTCTGCTATTTAATTTACTTATATGTACAAACATAATTTCTGTTATATGCGAACTTTCGATTTCTTTGAAATACAACTAATATTGTGAATTCCAAAATGAGTTTGCTTATTACCCCTTCACACGTTAAATCATCTACGATCATCACGTTTTTTTTACTTTATGTTCGGTATTCAATCTTCTAGTAGATTATTACTACCATTGTTTAGTAAGTAATGATATTACAGGTTTCTTGCGATCATTTCAATGAACTAATAAGATGGTGGCCCTCTTGTGTGAACTTTCCAGGGATTTTTAGTGGCAATATTTCCGTGGTATTATTTCCTATCAATTTCACTTGTGTACAATTACCAAACCATATTACGTAAAACACTACCAATATCACAAAATATAGCATCAAATAACACACGATTATGAATAAAATATAAAATCCACTACATGACGTTCCATGATCCCGCCAAAAACTCGATCATGTTATTTTGCATATACATTGTCAAGAGTCCCAAAAAGGTCACATAAAGTAAATAAATACTGCTCCCGAGGGAATGGTCAAATATTGCTACTGTTAAAAGTCAAAAAGTAGTAAATAAATAAATACATATTTATCTAATCTATACGCTCTACATCCTATTTCTGTTTGCTTTATTTATCAACTGGGTTTATATGGATGGCTTAGTCAAGAAAAGTAGGGGAGACGTATAAACTTAATTTCACATTGTTTTGCGTAAGCGGTTGATAACTTGACACTTGTGTATCATCGAAGTGAAAAGTGCTTAGCGCGTGTAACTATATTATATATGTTTACATAAGTATGTAATTTCTTGTTAAAGTCAACTATTTTGTGATGGAACTTATGTTGAGCCTACGCGTGTAAACTGTGCGACCAATTAGAGTGTGCGCTTATTTCGTTTGAATTATTACATTCTTTTTGAAGTGAAAACTTCTTTAGGTGTGTTGAGCGGTATTTTTCAGAATAGGAAGGTGGATTCGGAAGGTGACCGCCGTGCTCCTACCTGTACAGAGGCAGACTCTGCCAGATGTGTCAGACGTGAATTCGTACACAGCGGTGAGAACTGGCTATAACTATGACCTAACATGACCTAGTGTCTGGTAGTTGCTATTACGTCAGATACAATTGTCGTATCCTACTTCTCCAGGCGCTTTCAAAGTACGGTATGATCTAAATACGAGAAACTGTGACAAACTGGTCGTCCTATGTTTCAGACTCGTAAAACCAGTACCACTTTTTTGGTAATATTGTTAGGCTTTACAACGAAGTCCCAAACCATGTTACTGATTTTCTGTATTGTAAGTTTAAGAGCCATGTCAAGTGGGATTTGGTGTCAAGTTGCTATTATAGAATGAATTATTACCTGACGATGGTGATGTCTGGATGTCTGGAACTGACACTTATCTCTGTGCATCCACTAAAGACAATTATAAAGTTATTGGTATTTTAACTATATGTACATGTTAAAAAGATAAACCCGGTCGAGTTTCTTGTCGGTTTTTCTTGATGACTGAGTAGTTTTCTGATTTGGTTATAGTTTTGACGGTCATAAGCGCCAACTCAGGGCCTAAATTGAATAAAGTATTTTTGCTTTTTGGCTTTGCTTTTGATTAACTGCTTTGCAGTGGTCAGTTTTGTCTTGAACGTACAAAGGACTGGGCGTTGTTGAGTTATTTTTTTGTACGTGTGGTGTTTTGGCCTTTCCAATTGAACAATAAATATTTCTTGAACAATTGTGTATTATGCGCTATGTAACGATGCACGTAAGAAGGTGTTACAACTGCTAAGATTAGTGACTTGTCTTATATGGGTTATGGAAATATATAGATTTATGAAAATTTGGCTCACCTAAATATTATATTATATAGAAAATTTTGATGCTGCTCATTTTCTAATTAGCCGTAAGTATGCTCGTAAGTCTGTATGAATAAATACGCGCAGCATTGTTTGGCGTATGAGCTAAAACTATAGAAAGCTGATACGCCACGTCTAAACCCGTCAGTAGACACCCTCCGAAACTGTTCCCTTATCGCACCAGCCACTTACTAGTTTTAATTAGACCTCGCATTTTGTAACAGTCGAAAATTAATCAAATTATGTACGTTGGCTTCAGGCATTAGAGTTTGGACGACGTTATGACGAATGTTCACACAAATTATGCATGTAAAAAAAACGAATATATTTACATGTGTTGTTCTGTAAACATAGAAGAAGTTTATTAATCTTTAAATATTCAAAAATCCAATGTCATGGTATTTGTCCACGACGAGCTCCGAAACTACTCAACCAATCTTTATGAAAGTTGGCATTGTATGAGTTGGTCCATTAATGGTTTCAATATTTTATAATTACAAATTTAATGTTTGCCAATGTTGATTATTGTTATTACTTGTAAGTTTTATCACTCTCGAATAGATGGCGCTTTAAATTAGTCTGTTGACAGAAAACTGTAGGATTGACTGTGATAGATATCTCATAGATGGCGCCACGTTTTAATTTTGAATTATATATATTACATATGATACACGTGTTCTGTTAATATATTTATTAAGTAACCTCGCTTTTTCTGTATCAAGTTTTAGGCAGACTCATTACACCATTGTACCAAATACTTTATCATAATTTTTATTCGATACGTAATAGCTGAGCCACAGCAACGCGTGGCCAGGTCAGCTAATTACATAATAAATTACGTAAAACTACTGTATATTACACAATTTAAAAGTAAAACCAACCTGTAAACATAGAAATAACATTTACATCTGTTTCAATTTTTATTCTCTACTATTTTTCCTTTACTGTTTTATAATGTATTTTGATATGACATTTGAAATGACGTTTCTTATTATCATAATTAATTTCTTAAAGAGTTTGTAACTGAAATGTGACAAAACTCCAGGTAATATTTAACAGATGGATTCTCTTTAGATATATTTAAAATGCATTTGATTTATATTTAATTATATACCTACTTCCTTCAGACCTACAAAAGGTACTACAAACATATGAGTTACAATTCTTTATCAAGTTATAATATACGACTAAAACGTTTATTTATTTTTTCTGATAATTCTTATATATTATAAAAAGCACCTTCTTCTCTTCTCCGGTATAATAACAGCACGCTGTGATGGCCGTTTTGACGTTGTCTTGGTATAAATAAATAATTACATTTGAATGAACAAAATCCTGTACTTTATTGTTAATAGTGGGTGCAGTTGCTTGTTTTATCATCAACACCATACTAAAGCAGTGATGTTCAAACAAACAAACGGACAGACATTTCTAGAAATGATTAAAATGTATTTTATTACTTATTCCCAGACTCTTGCAATAATTTTGTTTGTTACAAAAATCTAAAAAGTACAGACACACTAAGTACTGTAGATTTACATTGTTATTATATGTATAGAGATTTGATGTATTTTTTACTACTTTTATTTGGAACTGTTTACCTACAGTATAACTTTTAACTGTATACCTTTACCTTTACATCGACATAACAAAATAGTTTCTAAAAATATCAAATAAAGTACTTACGACAATCACATATCAAATAAAGGCTCCTAGAGCCCTCTTGGCCTCATGTGGTGTAATACCGACCACTCAAACGGAGTTAAAAGCAGCGTTCTGTATAGTAGAGCAACACATCGCACCTCCGCACTACACGTCATATTCACAGTTCTCATTTGACGTAGTTTTAGATTAAAATAATTACCTACAATTATTCCTACAATTTTACTGTAATGGAATTTTTAAATATGAAATATTTATTTATAACGAAACTTACCTTCTAATATAAAGGATATGATGCCCCCAAGCATTAGCCTATGTGTATATATGATATCTTAAGATCCGAGAATTGAAAATGATGAGATAAGAAAGTAAGCAATAATAAATAAAATAATAATAGCTACTATCGAAAACTACCATCCATATACAGTATAAAAGCTGCAAGCAAACGTGATAAACTAAAAGAGACTTATTGTATCGGGCTTATCGTCACGTGTGTAGTAGTCGCGATCCATACATACACAGATAATTAAATTTAAGCTTGCCATTGTTACGCGTTAACTATTTTTGATATTTTTCAATTTTTCCATCGCCTTAATTTTTTTCATCCATCTATCGCATGTCGCATTACAGTCGGCGCGCCGTCGTGGGGTAGCGATACAATGAAAAGCGCTCGGCAGAGTTGCTAAGCCCATTATGTGTATCACCTGCATGATTGTATTTATTATGTATTCCGTATACATAGACATAAATAATTTTTTAGTTGAATAACATGTCTACTATTGATTTTCCAATATCATTTCTCATTTTTCAATTATTAAGTGTCGATTAAAAACGCGATTTTAATACCCTAAATCGAATAATCTTCCAAAAATGTTCAGTTAAATGCCTACGATCCTAAAAAAGGTTATACTTACATAGTGCTTTCATAAAACCACACCATATTTTTGTCTATTTACGACAACACCTACAATGGATGTATACGCGGAGAAATTGAAATAAAAATCAAAAATGAATGTAAAGTGTAGTTAAACTCTAAACTACATAAAATATAATAAAAATGTATATCAGATAGACAACAATCGCAGTGTTTCGAATGCAGTACTTAATAACAACTTAACACCCTCCCCGCTCCCCCACTACAATGCCCCCCTGCTCCCCGTTCTATCAAACACATGACAAGCGCAGATTTTGCTTTGTACTTGTCAAAAATATAGCAAACAAAAGATACGCGGCACACGAATAAATGAAGTGAGCTGATATATCTGCCTTAGAGCTAGTGATGTGAATTGTTTATCGATTGTATAGAGTAAACTAGCTGTGCCAGCGGCCCCATGTGCGATTATTTAAATTATTTATTATGATTCATATCATTTGCAATAAACTTGCCATATGTAGTTTAATGGTAATGAAGGACCATGTAACTAGAAAAGTTTTGAATATGATAGTGGATGGATATAGAAGTAGAGGAAGACCAAAAAAGGTGTGGATGGATTGTGTGAAAAGTGATATGTGTGTAAAAGGTCCTGAGATGACATCCGATAGGCGAGAGTGGATAAGGAAAACATGTTGTGCCGACCCTACTTTGGTGTGATAACGGCGAGAAGATAATGATGATATAGACTAATGGGTATTGTATAATTATTTTCGATCGCTTCGACGGTATAAAATTTGAAAAGCTGTGGTGACATCTAGTGGCGAATTGTAGCAAAAGAGGAACATTTTTATTCATGTATCTACTTATACCAATGTGCAAGACAATGCGCTAAGGAGCACATAAGTTAGTGTTGTAGAACCACCATAGAAGCGAAATATAGAAAAACTAGGTTTTGCTCCCATCTCTGCTCGCATTAATGTAGCTTTAATTCATTTCTTGGGGCAGTACTTGTTTTATATGAAAGGTATCATATGACCTTCTAAAATGTCATGATCGTCAGTTAGTAGTTGTGGTGTGAGAGCGAAACAAATAAACCCACATTAAAAAAAATCTTATAGGATTTAGCGTTCAACCACAATTTCACCTGATAGTAATTGACGATGCTATTTAAAATTATAAGTATGCTAAGTCTACAGAGGAATTTGGTTTCTACTGCAGCTGCTGAAACACACTTAGAGGTGATTGGCAAGAAATTTTCTATTTGAGAACGTTACCTGGGTAGGTGAGCTTAGAAAAAGCTCTACCAGTATCCTACGGTTTCATTACGATGTTTTCCTTCACCAAAAGCTCCGCACATCCGAAAAGATCCGAACTTAGTCGATTAGTCGATTATCGCAATATTTGAACAAGTATACAAGTAAGTCATCATCGCTTCAAAGTCATTCAAATTCAATTTACATTTAATATGAAAATCTTCTCCATACAGATACAAAAAAATAACGCCTATGCTAACTATCATGATCGGTCAAATGGTGTTGGAGTTTTAACACCTATTTCTATATGCAGAAAATGATGTTTGTGATTGTTTTCCATAGTAAATAGTAATTGATCAATTATTAAAACCTGAAATTTTCAGATTTTTTATGCTTATTAACAATTATCAATATCACATCTGATGTTTAAATGAGGATCTGGTCTAAAATGGTTAACACGCCAAACCTAGATGGCACTGATTCTCAAGTGCAGCTGCCGGAACACACCAAGAGGAGCTTGGCGACAGATTTCCAACTCGAGGGTGGTAGCTATCTAGGCGGACTTAGAAGAAGCCCTACCACCATGTTATAGCTTGATCTCGCAATGTTTATCTTCACCGAAAGCGACTCAGCTGCTAGGCTTCTACCTCCATCGACGCGGTGTTCGAACATATTACCAATAAACCATCATCGCTTTTAAAACGCAATGAAATTAGTAGAAATAGTAGAAAATAATAAAGATCTGATTAGGTAAAAAAGATATCGACAAATGTTTACCAATTCGCACATCACTAGACAAGCAATATGTGTAGGCAGACAATATAAGTGACGTATCACACACTGACACCCGAGTGTTCGCGGGAAGTATGCAAAGAAGTTGCCTCGACGCGGGCGGGACGATCTTGATGCTTGAAGCAGAGCTGTGCCTCGAGGCCTTTAAGTTTTGACAGCTCATTTTGATAGGCGATTAAAAGTTTTTCATTAATATCTTCCATATACAAAATACAAGAGGACGATTGGAGAAGAATAATTGACATTAATTTGTGTTAATATAATTATTATTATATCTAATTGTGGTACAAATTATTTCTTGATTGGGAAATTGCCTAAGAAATCATCTAAAAGGTAAAATAAAAAATTAAAATATCAGCAACGCACTTGTGACTCCCCTGGTGTTGCTAGTGTCTATGGACGGCGGTGGTGACTTACTATGAGGTGACCGACCTGTTCGTTTGCCCCCATAATATAAAAAAAAATACTAGCGAATGCATAATATGCAAGGTCTATATAAGTAATATTATACTTGGAATGTAGTACTTAATATCTTATTTTATACTAGCGGGCCCGGCAGACGTTGTCCCGCCCTGATTATGAAAAATCCTTGACAAATTATATACTAAAATGTTCCTCATCCATCACTCTATTCACCGGTGAAAACCGCATGAAAATCCGTTCTGTAGTTTTTGTGTTTATCGCGAACAGACAGACAGACAGACGCGGTAGGGGACTTTGTTTTATACCATCTTATTTTATATAATTATCTCAATTGAAATGTAACTTACGTAAGCTTATATTTTTTACATAAGCGTGTTTTGACAATAATGAATATGTAAGAATTATAATTTTAAGAATTTGTTTTTGAATTAATCGTGATGAAAAATCTAACAAAACTGTTCAAGCTTAAAATATGGTGCTTTTGAAATTGATTTTTTGGGATATTGTAATCAATTTTTTTGTTTGGGGGGGTGGGGGGGGGGGGGGGGGGGTTGGGGGGGGGGGGGGGGGTTTGGGGGGAAATCCGGCGCTGTCGCGCCCAAAAGGGTCGTCGAGCCGGATTATACCACCAAAATATATAACGATATTAATTGAAATTCAATTTCATATAATTTTATAATTATTCTTCATGAAAATTTACATTGCTAGCATTTAATAATATTTTCCTCCCACGTAATACAAAGGAAAACTCCTATAATAAAATATTAATGATTGAATTAGATGTTTTGTTTCGCCTCGAATCCGCTGGGAGCATTAGCATTATATGTGTTAAAAATTCATCATATTTGATCATTAATTAAAAGTTATTATAACATAAATTTCTAGCTAGTATCAAGACACCTCACACGCTATACATATCGACAGTAGCTCCAACAATAATAGTTCCGTATCCCATTTGAATATTAGAACATCCATCTAGAGAAGATTTTACTCGCGGAGCTCGGGGTGGCCACCCTGGGGGGTTGGCACACAGGCAACGTTATTAGCGAGTGTCGCGGGAATAAAAAATCGCGGGCTAATGTTGAAATGACCGGATTTACAAATATTACTTCTTTACTGATTTCACAGTTCAAAACCTACTTGTTAGTTTATTTGGCACATATATCAAGTATATTGGACTGAACAAAAAAAGGCTTTGAAATACATAAGTTTTGTTAGAACTTCTGTAACTCTTTTCTCGAATTTTTTACGCTATTGCCCTAGCAAGGTCTTAACAGCTTCACCGGACTACGATATTAGCCGTATAAATAACTTTAAAGGTTTAAAGATTCTCGCAGAATAGCCGTTCAATTGCTCTTAAATTAACAGTTTTTTCTTTATTTCAGAGAATCCAATTGAATTTTGGCTCTTAATAATTGTAATAATACGGCGATATTTTTAATGAGAGATTCAGCGATGTTGGTTATATAAACTTAGTACCAACACAACAATAATAATTTTAAATGAAATAAAACTCGGACGCCAATAAAAAATTGACCTCGTATTGTTCTAAACAGATTCTACATCGTTTCTACAACATGTCGGGGTGGTCTAGTGATTTGACCGGCGGAATATCAATCCGATACCAACTAATTTTTCGGAATTCGCGTATATTTACTAATTTAAATTGGTCACACTATCGACTGAGAAATGTTCTTGCAGTACCATTGTACATGGGAAAAGATAGAACTATGGATTTCTCAGGGTTTGAAATTGCCTTCTAAATACTAGAAACTGTGATAAACTGGTGATCCCATGTTTCAGACTTAGCAAAACCAGTAATAGTTTTTTAGGTAATAGTGTTAGGTTCTACACTAAAGTCCCAAAGCATGTTACCAATTGGTCACACTGTAAATTTAGCGCCACGTCAAACGGGTTTTAGTTTCAAAAGGATATTATAGAGTGGATCAGTATGTGAATGATAGTAATGTCTGGAATTGACTCCTCTCTGTTCTTGCAGTAATAGCATTGTATGATGTATTGGAAATATATGTTACATGGGAAAAGATAGAACTCGATGGAGTTTCTTGCCGGTTCTTCTCGATGACTGGGTTGTTTTCCGAACCGGTGGTAGTATTTGACGTTCATAAGTGCCTTATTAGGGCCTAAACTGAATAAAGTATTTTTGATTTGATTTGATTTGATTTGCCAATACGTCTTGGGCTGGCTTAGTGATTATGGCCATAGTTTCCTTCGGAAAGAGGCTTATGGCGTTGCAGTGGGTCTATTACAGGCAAATGACGATAATGATGATATTGTTTCTAATTAATCAATCTACATATAATCAGTTAAAATATAGTTTCCGAGTTACCCGGTAACACAATATTTACCCGCACTCGTACAATCTTATTTCGAATTAACAAAAGATGGGGAGAATCGCTTGTTATCGACGACTCGAAATGGAATATTTTCCAACCGACATATCGGATTTAATTGTTTACATCCTATATGGATTTATCCATTAATTAATTATTGAAATTACGTAATATTTTATAGAATATAAAACAATATTACTCGATGGTACAATCAGTTAGTGTTTGGAAGGAGAATTCAAACAAGTTAATGTTATATCGGAAAGTTTTACTGCGATCTTCTTTTTCTATACATACAGTAAGAATGTAAATGTAACGTGCCTGTACTTTTTAGATTTTTGTGAAAAAAAAATGTTGCAGGTGTCTTGGAATTAGTAATAAAATACATTTCAATCATTTTTAGAAATGTCCGTCTGTATGAACACGCATCACTGCTAAAGTACTGCGTTCACGAAAAAACCTCACAAGAAAATCATAGCGCATATCATCGAGTAGCATTTAGTCTTGGTTTCATTAAAATACACTCATCAAAAAAGTCTAAGCAACATGTACTAATTTAAATTTTACTTTATTACATTATAAGTTGTATTTTATTTTTAAAAAAATATTTTAGGGTTATGATGTAAAAAAAAAGTGTTGTTTTATAAGTTTTTTTAAAAAAAGAAAAGAAAAAAAAAAAAAAAAAGGAAAAAAAAAAAAAAAAGAGAAAAAAATTTTTTTAAAAAAAAAAATTAAAAAAAAAAATTATGAAAAAAAAAAAAAAATTAAAAAAAAGGAAGCTCCGAAAAATGGGGGAAAGAAAATTAATAAAAAAAGGAATTATTTGGGGGATTCCCAAAGGAAATGAAAAAACCTGGGGGGTTGTTTCCGCCCCCCACCTTAAAAAAGTCGGGGAAGTCCGGGGGGGGGGGGGGGGGGGGGATGGGGGGGGGGGGGGGGGGGGAAAACCGGGGTTTCCGGGAAAAAAATCACGGTTGGGGGGGGAGGAAAGGGAAAAAAAAAAAAAAAAAAAAAGGGGAAAAGGATGGGAAAAGGGGAAAAAAAAAGGAAAAAATCCCTAAAAAAAATTTTAAAAATTAATTTTCAAATAAAAAAAAGGGGTAGTCGCTGTCCTTAAAAATACCCGCCAAAAAAATAACGGTGGGGGTGGATGGAGAACTTCCTGAACGCACGAGCCTTTAGATTTCCGGGCGGAGAAAACACATCCACCCTTTTTAACAGGAAAAAAAACGAAGCGAATCATAAAAAAAAATAAATTTATCCCATTGTGGGGGTGTATATTATGCGTTCTCCACACCATAAATATAGAGGGGGGGGCTCCGGAGGAGAAAAGGGGGGCGTGGGGGGGGGGGGGGTGGGGGGTCGTATAAGAGAAGTTTAAAAAGAGGAAGACAAACAACAACACCAAAAAAATAACCCCAAATAAATCTCTCGGGGGGAAAAACGGGGGGGGTTTTATATCGGGTTGGGGGGGGGTTTATTCTTTTCTGGCGGGAGGGGGTTGGGATTTTCTATAATAAGGGGCAAAAAAAAAAAAAAAAAATTCAAAACAAAAAAGATCTTTCCTATTCTCCCCCTAAACATCCCAACAGTTTTTTTTTCATCTCCCATAAAAAAGGCTAAAAGAAAAAAAATCAAAAAAATAAATTTTTTTAAATTTATTTAAAAGGGGAAAAAAAAAAAAAAAAAAAAAAAAAAAAAAAAACAAAAAAAATCTTAATTTAAAAAAAAAAAAAAAAAATTTTTTTTTCACCCGAAAAAAAAAAAAATTTCCCTTTTTAAAAAAAATAAATAAATTTATCCTTTAGTTTCGCTGTATCAAAAGTTATTGTAATTTTAATGATGACGCGATTTAAGTACGAGTCAAAAGTAGATAAGTCTTATCTCATTCTAATGGTCTCTTAATATATTGAGATGATTTTATTAGCCACTGCTTTTTACATTAGGTTCCATGTGGACGAAGTCGCGGACACAGCTAGTTTGAATCTATAATTAGTGGCTAGTACAAATAATATAATTCCATAAGTATCTCAATGATTTAGATATATTATTTATCTTAGAAGTTATGTGAAAATCTTCAGACAAACAACATTTGTTCGATTGCGCTTAATCGTAATTCTGTCATATCTTCTAAGTTATTAATTCTACTGATATCTAGTGAAGAGTAGTTTTTATTTAAATAAAATACGTAACGTGACTAAAGTATTTGATTGCATAAGGATTAATATTGTATATGTTAATGTATTGATGCGAATAACCAGTTGTTTTTATTAAATGTAAACTATACTAATTTTAACTTATTAATTGAAAAATGAGAATGATAATGGGAAATATATAGTAGATAATATATCCAACTATAAATTTTAATTTCAATCTACGTATTAGAGCACAGAATACGTAATAAATGCATGATAGACGCATGTTAAAAACTGAACACAATATTTATTTAAATTACTGAATTATTTTTAATTGAGCCATGGGCGCCGTTATATTGGCCTTGGCTGTTCTGCCGAGCGCCTTTCACTTTACCCCTAATCCGCGGTCGGCTGTAATGCGACTTGCGATAGATGTAAGAAAAAAATTGAGGCGATGTAAAAAAGTTTCACTTAAGAAAAATAATTTTAGAGGAATAAAAAACGCACGCATTAGTGCCTTTAGTTCACGTAATGCCTCAGTCACCCCTATGAGGGAAAACATCATTCCTTATACCCGTTCCTTTATCCCGTAAATAGTCCGTATATGTTCGAGTTACCGCCTCTGTAAACATATTTCAAACGATTCGGAGCCAGGCTGTCGTATTTAGGGGCATTTGTATTCATTCGAATCATATTTCAGATGTGCGAGATTGCCAGAGGTTTTTATTTAGCCAGTGTTAGGGCGGTTGTGTTATTACTATTGGTTTTTCTTCTATAGCCTATTATTGTGTAACATGTTCTCAAAAGATGCGAAAGTTAAAGTGGATGTGTGGTTTTTTTTTTTTTTTATATCATAGGAGGCAAACGAACAGGTGGATCACCTGATGTAAGTGATCACCGCCGTCCATAGACACTTGCAACACCAGGGGAGTCGCAAGTGCGTTGCCAGCCTGTGTAGGGAGGGGGGGGGGGGGGAGGAAGGGAAGAGGAAAGTGGAAGGGAAGGGGAGGTGGGTCTCCGGCGCTCTCACTGACCGAACGAAACGCAACAATGCAAGCACTGTTACTTCACGTCGGTTTTCTGTGACAGGGTGGTACTACCCCGGGCGAGCCGACCCATTTATGCTGAAACCAGTAATAGTTTCAGCGTGGCTCTACCACCTACAAAATGTGGTGTAAATAGAATAGATAATATTAAGAATGAGTATATCAGAGGAAGTTTGAAAATAGCACCAGTGACAGAGAATTTGAGGAGTAATAGGTTAGCATGGTATGGGCATGTTATGAGGAGAGATGAAAACCATGTAACTAGACAAGTTTTGAGTATGACGGTGGATGGATATAGAACTACAGGAAGATCGAAAAAGGTACGGATGGATTGTATAAAAAATGATATGTCTATAAAAGGTGTGAATACTGAGATGACATCTGGTGGACGAGAGTGGATAAGGAAAATATGTTATGCCGACCCTATTTAGGTGGGATAAGGGTAAGGAGATGATGATGATGTTCTCAAAGGTCTCAAAGTCGTGATAAAGTGGTTCGGCTGACGGTGAAGGAAAACATCGTGAGGAAACCAGAACGTGAAAAATGCTCGTGTAGTACTTACTATATAATATGTTTGAAAATGTAGAATTGTGCATTTCTCAGAATTTGAAGTCGCCAGTAGGTCGTGGACTGGCTTGGTGACTATTCCCATACCTTCCTTTGGGTATAGGACTATGGCTCTCTGAGAGGACAAATATTGTTAATGTCTAATAATGCGGATATAATAGCTGACCGATGTTGCAGCTTGCAATGTGTGTGAATGCGACATAGTTTGGTAGGTTCGGGGTGAGTGGTGTATGGTAATGTGAATGAACAAGTTGCTGAATGACTCTAACATATTAATATACTAGCCGACCCAGCCCCAGCTTCACATGTATGTTCTATCGAAGAAAATGGCGAGCCTTAGTCGTGTGGTTGCCTATCAAGGGAACAGTCGTGATTTACACAGAACTAGTTTCTGTCCACAACTTCGTCCGCGTGGAACAGTTACTTCGGGTTAATGCTAACACGTAACGGAAACTCTAAAAAGAAAAAAAAAACCCGGTTTTGAAACACTCTTCATTGGTGCTCCGCTCCTATTGCTCTTAGCGTGACGATGTGCTATGGCCTTCTCCGATAATGAGCTATCTAACACTGAAAGAATGGTTCAAATCGGACCTGTAGTTCCTGAGATTAGCGCTTTCAAGCAAACAAACTCTTCAACTTTATAATATTAGTAAGTATAGATTGAAATTCGTCGAGCTCTATTCAAATTTAAAATGAAACGCCAGGGAAACCGCGATTCGCGGATAGTGTAATAATAAAATGTTAATACAAAGACAATAAGGTGTTATAAGGTTATAAAAAAATAACATAGAAATTAAAATCTTAGTTAAAGTATTGTTGCCAATTGTCAACTGTTCATTGAGTTCGTTCATTTCTTGAAGCCGAAAGGCTCGCTTTGATCAACCGATTAAAAATATTCTTAAAAATTATACCGACATATTGTGTATAAGATATTGTATATATCTATTGATTGAAATGGTTAAAAGCGGATTCCATTTTCATTTCGCCTTTATTTTTACTCACATACAAGCTGTGCCCACGGTTCTGTAAGCGTTAGCTTATTATTCGTTGTAATTAATATTTCTTTTAGTAAATAGTCGAGTTATAAGAAAATGGAATTATGTGAAGATTCTCATATATATGGAGAAAATAAATCTAGATACATTAATTTTCGGGACGATCCAGTAAACTAGACACAAGTTGTTGCGTCGCAGCACCATCTAGTGCTGTATTATAGTAAAATATATATATACTAATATATAAAGCTGAAGAGTTTGTTTGTTTGTTTGTTTGGTTGAACGCTATGATCTCAGGAACTACCAGTCCGAGTTGAGAAAATCCTTCGGTTTTAGATAGCTCATTTATCGAGGAAGGCTATATATCATCACGCTAAGACTAATAGAAGAGAGCACCAATGAAAAATGTTTCAAAATCGGGCACTTTTTTCCTTTTGAGAGATTTCGTTAGCGTTAGTATTATATACGTTGCCATGGTAACGTGGTAAGTTTCTATCGTAAACATTTTCAAAGTTTATTTTGTTTTCCTATGCAAAAAGTTTATACTATTTTTATTTCCATTTTTTTATTTGTTCTCTATTACGTATTATAAAAATAAAGTTTGTGTATGTACAATTAAAATAACAACTTTTTAATGAATGGATATGGCTACAAATGACCAAAAAAATTTTTTTTATACTTTGTCTATATTTTTATATTATTATATTTTGTCTGTTTGTTTGTTTGTTCCGGGTAATCTCCAAAACGGCTGGACCTATTTTAACGGGAATTTTACTTTTACTGCCAGATAGCCGAAACTATAGCGGTTGACATATTCTATTTTATTTGTCCGCGGCTTCGTCCGCATTGCTATTTCTAAAATGGTTGAACCGATTTTCACGGGGTATTCACTGGTAGATAGCAGACCTCATAAAAAGTCATTTAGGGTTTTTATTCGCCTTCGGCCGCAGTGGAATATCCGTAATGCTTGAACTGATTTTCACGGGACTTTCACTGGCAGATAACTCACCTTATAAGAAGTAACTTAGACTATTTTATTTTGTTACTCATGACTTCGTCCGCAATATCCTACTATCTCCTAATTGGTTGGACCGACTTTCACCGGGCTTTTACGGGCACGATAATGTATAGCTTATAATTTTCATTACTTTCTTATATAGTGTTAGTGAGCACTGAGTTTGGTATATAGTAGGTTGAAGTTCCAATTATGTTGCTGATGATAAATCTTTAATACATTTTTAAAAAGCGCGTGCGGAGCCGCGGGTAACAGCTAGTAGAATATAAATCTTCACGAGAAAAAACTTCAGTGCTCCAACTTTTATGGCGATCGCACCGACGGTGTCGAAGTTTATGAGTGAATTCGAACAGAACATTCTAGAAGCGTGTGACGTCATACATTCATTCACAGGATGCCAGTATCCATTTTGCACAGATCAATGTATATAGATAGACCTTACGTGTTTCATTGTACGTGACTATTACTCACACTTCTTTGATGCACAAAGGCTTTGTGGGCTGGTTATGTTGGATAGCGGTATCAAGCGTTGGACAGCACGCTGACAAATGGAACGGCAGCGCTATAGCATCGGGAGCGTTGCAATATCCGCTTCCGGCGCTTAGCGTTCCTAGACTTAGATAACAATAGACCCGGCTTAAAATATATTTTTTTCATCTATATGTTTACATCTTTATTAAAAACTTCTGTACTTTACTTAGACATATAATGAAAATGTTAGAAACATATTGTTTATTTAAATTTATTTATAATTAGACCCGGCGGACGTTCTCCTGCTTTGATAATAAAAAAAAAAATATAATTCAACGTCAGCGCCTCCTACCGGGTCTCATTATGAATCTAAATCATCATTGAATCCACCTGAATACACTAACATATTAATTAAAATCTGTTCAGCCGTTTAGTAGGAGTTCAGTCACTTACACACGGACAGAAGAATTATATGGTAAAGATTTCAGGACGAAGATAAAATGGCGTCCATGTAAAAGTATGACGTCATTGACATTATGGTTATGTTTTGATCGATCTCTCTACCAACACAAATTTACCAAAAATGTTTGTCGATACAGAAATGCAACAATGAATGATGTAATTAGTTCAACTGCCTGAGCGAGGATGCCCAGTGTCTCATCGTTGGTTACCTTTTAAGGTATTCAGCCTAAAGCTGACAGCCAATAATATAAGTCAATATTACGGACAAAGGTTAATAGTAACTCTCCTGATATAGTCAATCCTAAAAAAAAAAAAAAAAAAAAAAAAAAAAAAAAAATATGTATAGCGACCGTACTGCCACCTGGTTTCAATGTAAATAGGGATATGTAAAAAATATAAAAAATATTGAATTGAATAGTAATAAAAATCATACAATATAATTAATTATGTATAGCGACCGTACTGCCACCTGGTTTCAATGTAAATAAGTAACAAATTAAATCAAAGCTTCATTATCTGTAGTGTCATCTATCAGCTAATTCGGAACTTAAATAACACAGGAAATATTATTAGCAACTTTTTGTTATAAAGTAAATAAAATATAGAAAAGTAAGAACAAATTAGTATGATAAGTAACGAATTAAATTAAGTATGATTTAATAGAAGTTTTGGTTATGTTTAATTATTATCTAACCGGATGGTACAGAAACGTGACGCCATATTGTCGTAACGGACTTCCGTTGCATTGTCATCCAGTTGCCTCCTAGTCGCGCCTAAAGAAGTTTTACTTCAAAACACTTTAACAATATTTTAGTAATTTACGCGAAAAAAACCCGCTGGCTTAGTTACTAAAAATTTTAAATAGTGTATTCCAGATGGCGAAGTAAATATTATATATCTCATGCGGTAGCAAACAGTTCGACCTAGATATCTCAGAGCGACTAACAAAGTTTGTATGTGGAATGATATATACTCCACTTTTAATTGTATGTATATGTTTGCCCCTTTTAATGTCGCTTTTATGTGGAGTTTCAAATCATAGCTGAAGAAGTTTTCATATAAAAACCAAATATTTTTTTAATTTCAGAATTCCCTAGCAGCACTGGTTTCTTATGGCTGCCGCGTCTATCTGTTTCCAATCCCGGCGAAACCGTTTCGCCTCGACACGAAGCGAAGCTACGAAAGAATCCGACATCGAAAAGTATATTTTATAACCCGACATTTCATATCGACTACACATTTCGAGACTTTATGAACCCCCTTATATTACTTTTTATGACGTTTGTCATATTTCTCCTTTACCCGGAGTTCCGGGGGTTGAATTTAAATTCGCCGATTTATATTATAATCGATGTGTTGATGAGATTATGGGCGCTTTGAGTGAGGGGGGCATAGTCGAAATTGAAAAACGAACGTGGATAAGGTATGTAACGCTTCCTAAGAATTCTCAAAGTAGCATCGATTGAAATGATAGGCAAATTCATACTTATGTATGTTTACCTAAACTAATATTATAAAGATGTAGAGTTTGTTTGCTTGAACGCGCTAATCTCAGGAACTACTGATTCGATTTGAAAAATTCTTTCAGTGTTAGATAGCTCATTTATCAAGGAAGGCTATATATCACGCTAATACCAATAGGAGTAGAGCACCTATAAAGAATGTTTCAAAATCGGGATGAACGTACGTATTATTTCAAAATATTTTCACCTTCTTTTTTTTTTTTTTTTTTATTTTTTTATTGTAACTCAATGTGATCGTAATGTACCTAATGTACTATTAATAAGCACAGTGCAATCTAAAATGAATTGCCAACTCCTAAAGATTTACAATAAAATTCTAGTTATTGCTGTCATACCGGTCTGCACAAGATATATTCACGTTATATTGCAGGAAAGAGATAGCCTGATGTGAGAAAGAGAGAACAAACAAACAAAGATATGAAAATGAAACACTTTGTTAGTACTAAGAAGAAAGGCACTGTAATGCTGTGGATCCGAAGTCAAGCGCGTGTAGTTCTATTGTGAAAGGAGAAAGGAATAATTAGACTGAATAGTTCTTCAGAACTTTCGCCAGGATACATCTGCTAGAATATGTTCTACGAGACATCATCTCAACTCTGCTTAAGTACGCAATAATCTTAGTAAGCTGGATTATGTACAAAAATCAAAATCAAAAATACTTTATTCAGTTTAGGTTCTGAGAAGGCGCTTATGAACGTCAAAGCTACCACTAATTCGGAAAACAGCCCAGTCATCGAGAAGAACCGGCAAAAAACTCGATTATAGTTTATCTTTTCATGACACGTGTTTTTACAAACATCGCTAGTGACATTCGTTTTTGGTGGATGCATAGAGATTTGCGTCATTTCCAGATGTAACCATCGTTCACTTATTTATCCATCCTGTAATAGCCTTTAAATATTAAGACCTGATTGACATGGTGTTTGAACACACTATCCGGCAAATCGGTAATCTTTTTTTTTTAGGTCAAAACCAGGCAAACGAACAGGTGGGCCACCTGATGTTAAGTGATCACCACCGTCCATAGACACTAGCAACACCAGGGGAGTCGCAAGTGCGTTGCCAGCCAGTGTATGGGAGAGAGGTAGGGAAAGGAGAAAGGGGAAGGGAAAGGGGGGAAGGAGAAGGAAGGAAGGAAACTAGTAATAGCTACAGCGTGGCTCTACCACCTACAAAATGTGCTTTGAGACTTTGTTGTAAAACCTAACAATATTACCTAAAAAACTGTTATTGGTCTAAAGTGAGTCTGAAACATGGAATGACCAATTTCTTACTGTTTTTAATGTTTAAATTATGTTGGCTTCTGGTACTTTGGTGTACTCTTTTGTACACTGGAAATATGCGAGGTGATATTTTGCTTATGAATCACAGAGCTGCGAACTGTATATATTCCACAAAAGGCAAAACCTGTACCTTATGAAATAGGTAGAGTTGTTGCCGTTTTTCTTTGCATCCTCGGTATTAATTGGTTATCACAATCTATAACAACTTTTAATGGGATTTAAGACGACTATTAAATAAATTGTAACATTTGAATTACATGGAGATTACCTGGAAAGACTTGTTTTCCATCGTATTGACAGCACTATTAGTGTCCGCGCGCACTGCGTTTTTTATTCCGGATAGGAAAAAAATTGAGTTTGAGCATTACTGCGATAACTTGCGGTTTTTTCGACGCACCGCAAGAAACATGTAAATCCGGTAGGATTTCAAACCGGTGCGGAATTTTACTCGAAGTGCGCGCGTTTCCATATATTCCGTAATTCTATTGGTTACATATTTAGCGGAAAAAAATCGTGCGGAAAAAAACCATAGTACTCGCGGGCACTTAGACAGCAATACAAGCACTGTTATTCTTTATATCATATAAATAAATATTGCAATTGTGCTTTTACAGTTAGTTACAGTTAACACAGGTTTTATTTCATTCCTGAGACTCTCAACATCATATAATATGAACATAAGGAAATGTTTATTACTATAATAATTTGGTAGATCTCAGAAACTAAAATATAATGTTATTTCCATCTAAAGATACTAAACTTTTTACTCAGACTTATATAAAGATGTCATAATGGGCTATATGTATTTAATATTTTGTGAAAAGATCATGTCTGTCTGTCCATTTTGTATTTTGTGAATATCTATATATTTATAACGAATTTGATAAAGATTTTAATGCTATCAAATATCTATATTCACGAAGTTAGATACGACAGGTATCTATTATGAAGCATCTAATCAAAAAAATTACAAATTGATATTTTACAAGCTTATTTAGTTATCATTTTAGCAGTTCAAGTTTTCAGAACAATTTAAGGCTTCAAAACAGACCTTAGTTTAGTTTTAAGTCCTTATTTAGAAAATTTTAGATATTTTACAATGCGGTATTTCTTTTTAAATCGTAATGTATATAAATGGATGGTAAAGAACTTATTCTGCTGTATTTTAAACTGTGTACCAGTGATATTATAATTATACATTCCTGCAATTCCTGCCGTAAAGCATACTTATGCTCAGAATTCCATCATTTATAGATGCACTACAGGGTACAATAAATATTTCAATGATATTTTTCTCCTAAGTCGGAATCAGTTTCTTAAGTCGGTTCGCACAAAATTAGAATCAGGTGTCATACAGGAAAATAAAACAAAAATTTTCAAATAACAACCACACACACACACAAAATGGCGGCGTGCACACGCAAAAATAATTATTATACAACTAGCGGGCCCGGCAGACGTTGTCCCGCCCTGATTATAAAAAAAACCTGGATAAATTATATACCAAAACGTTCCTCTTGAATCACTTTATTCACTGGTGAAAATTCCATAAAGATCCGTTCGGTAGTTTTTGAGTTTATCGCGAACAGACAGACAGACAGACGCGGTAAGGGACTTTGTTTTATACTATGTAATGATATTGTAAAACGCATTACTTCATAATTGGCACTATGTAATTATATTCATATGTTTTTAAAATATCATGATTGTGCTGTGGAATTCTTATAAAATAAATTAATAAATTATTATTGTGTAACTAGTTGACTTTCATTCATCGCGAATCCAATTCTTTTTTACTCATTCTATATGTCGTTAATATTGTATTTCTTTTGATTTTACAATTACTGTTTTTGTATAAGGACAATAATGTTTTTCGAATCTAAGTTTAATAAACGTGCCTATTTTTACAAGCTTTTATTTAGCTCGAACCAGTTCGCTTAGAACCACGACTCAGAAATTTTCTCTGTTCGCTCACTTCTGATGACAATACAAGTAAATGAAAGGAAAACAGAATGGCGATTATCAAAATGGTCGCCTAACACATGTAAAAAAACAATTAAGCGCATTTGTATAAAAGCATATTTTTAAGAATAATTTTTAGTTATCAATTTATTAATATATTTAGTGGCCTAAGCGATTTGACGTATTGATCATTATGAACAAAAATGTTGCAACTGATATAGTTATATTTCCTTAATGATATATCTATTTGTTTATATTATATCTTATTTACGTTGTCCGTAAAATACTAACAAGTAATTTTCAATTAAAATAAACAAGCGATTACACGAGCAAAGGTTAGTCAAAATTATGAAACAAAAACATTCTCTCATAAATCCATAAATGAGTATAAAACCGGACACAATATTATACGGCATATAACCAAAACGGGAGGTTTATCTCTAACGAGACAATGGTAGTTTCAGTTCTATAGAAATAATGTCATAAAATGGAATCATGTCTCGAACGATGAGTGGTAACGCGGAATGGCGACTTGGTAATCACTTTAGAGTTCCTTATGACGACTTTTATTTTTTCTTAGGTGCTTATCAAAACTACTGGGTTAAAATACTGTTCACAATTGTATAAATACTATAAATATTGCCAACTATTTCCTTTCAAATATAATTGTGAGTGTTGTAACTATGGATTCCCTAATCGAATCCGATAGTTCTTGCGTAAATTTCTTCTCATTTGTGGTTTTTATAACTAAGAAGATATATATATATATATATAACATACCCTGTATGTTATATCGGTGTATAAACCATGCGAAATTTCGTTAAAGTCCGTTTAATAGTTCTTGCTTAAATTTCTTCCTTTTGTGTTTTCTTATAAATAAGATATGTACAAATGTATTATATACGTAAAAAAAACCTAAATGTTATACTGGTGTATAAGCTATCACCATACCAAATTTCATCGAAATCTGTCTAGTAGTTTTTGCGTGAGTCCCGTACAAACGACAGACAAACATTTTTAAAACCATGGAAATGTGTTCTGTCATTGATTCTAAGCCCAACCAGAGTATTTTTTCTTTAAAATATTCAATGTACAGATTTCGTCCCGTTACTCTTTTATGTGTATAGATTATTTAGTATTAATAAATATCTAATTAGTTAAAATAATTTGAATTATTCACATAATTGAAATTATTTTAATAATACGAAGAGATGGAATCCGAATAGTTCAAACGTTCAATTCGATTTATTCGGTTCGATTCGCAATCGAATCATTCGGTAATTCATACATTCGCACACCCCTAAATATAATATAACCAATTGTCAAATATAGAAATGTAATTCTTTGAAGATGTACACATAAAACTTATAATCTTTGATGTAGTGTTACATAAAGCGAAACTTGCATATGTACAGAACCTGAATAATACTGGATCAATTCAATCCTTAATTGCCGAGATTGCTAACAAACGGCCATTACACATGCTCTTTTTTGTTTATCTTGATAGCTGATACTGGTTTTACGTGAAGCTGACTCGTTCGAGTAACACTACTTGCATTAATATACGACGATTTCATTTCACAATGAGTTGAAATGCTCTGAATGATGTAAACACGGTGCGTTGTCCATTTGAAAACCTTACAATTTCAATATTTTATTAATCCTACTTGTTTACGGAAATTTTGTCGATACGACAATTTGTTTTTGATCAAAATGACCGAAATGAAAACAAGTCATTTGATTAATTGGTACACCTGGCTAATTAAATTATGTTGGACCGAAAGCAGCATGTCATTTAAAAACATTGATCAAATGAAAGCGCGAGCTATTTGTACGGTGACGCCATCTCTTATCAACAAAAATAAACATAAAAAATAACATAATAATTGAAATTGAGTTTTCTTTTAAACATTACTAATGTTAAAAACGAGAATGTTTGTGAAGATAGAGAGACGAACTTCTTAGCCTTCCATGGATTCACCGTGCGGGTGCCGGGTCCATCGTGTGGCAGAGGGAGAAACTCAGAGCAGTTCCCAGGACTTGCGACCCAGGTGTAGGTTTAAGGAGGCCCCCTTTGAGATGCGCATCAACGCTCACCTTCACTGCTCGAGTTTCCCGCCCTGCCTAGCCAAATTTGGTAGGAACCTGTTAGTGCTACTGTGTAGTATACTATATATATGTGTTACTCTTTCACGTAAGAGCTATTCAACGAATTTTGATGTAATTTTTACACTAACATAGACTAACCAGAATAATAATAAAATGCATTGATATTATGACAATTGGCAAAAATGTAAAAATAAGGCCCAAGTAAGTTTGAAAACTCCTATCAGCTAAACCTCTCCCGATATTTTCATAAACCATCATGGTTATAATGTAATATATATAACATTATAAGGTATGATATCATTCTTAGTATAACAATGCAAATTCAGACAAAGTTATAGGTAGCAACTAGTATTTTTATAAGACGATCGAAGTGTACAAGTGTTGTTTTCAAAGCTCTAGTATATTTCAATGAAAATAAACCTGGAATGAATAATTTTTTCACATTTGAATTTCACTCTCAAACAATTGAAAAATAGAACTCTCTCGAAGCCACTTTACGAGAGATCAAAGCAAGATCGTGCGAGCGACAATGCACGACGCATGCATATGCATGCACCTGTGCGCTATTGAATATGGATGAGCGCTGCCAAAGGATAAGTCTCTACGTGAAAATTTCAACGGTGCGATGGAATTTTAAATTTAAACAAGATAAGCTATATAATAATAATTACCACAGCATTTCTATAAATCGCCAATATTTAATACGCAATTCAAATACATCTCAATGTTTACTCGACTGTGCAGGTGGGAAAAGCTTTTAGACAAATTCTCTGTTTCTAATTTATTGATGTGTTCTGTAACCAAAAAGATTTCATGAATTTTAACATAACATATATCCTTAGATTCATTTTCATTGAAGGAGTAATGCAGGCTATATATTCGTAGTACTCAAGTATGGTGTAAGAGAAAACGTGAGGTGGGATATTTTCTTCTTCGACTTACCTTTTTCCCACCCAAGTACGATCGGCACAACATGCTTTCCTTTCCCACTCTCTTCTTCTCTTCTTGTCAGACTTCTCTTACTTGTCAGATCTCTTTTCAGTTTTCACACAATTTATATTATTTTTCGGTACCGTTTTCCTATATTTATCTACCTTCATATCCAAAATTAGGTGGGATAAAAATAAGTTTTTCATGTGCCAAGCCCTAACTATATAAAGTTTTAGTGTATGTACAGGTTTTTTGTATTCCTATTTTAGTAATTCATATTTTCCAGTGAAAAGTAAAGTTCTGTTTAATTGTTTGCATGTTTTTCTTATTTCCATTAATCCACATACTTGAGTCCTCTGATGTTAAAAAAATCCACTGTTGTGGATGGGGATGCCGCTGTAAAACATTTATTTCTTTTTTCCCTTTTGCCATATAGTTTTTGGGTATATAAAATAGATTGATGAGGATTCGTTGGGCTGACAGCTAGGGGACAAGTATATGGTGAAAGAGAGATAGAAAACCTGCCAAAGGGTAGCATAGGTAGTGCGATTTGTCAATGCGGCGCACGGAAGGGCCCCCGGTCCCCCCTTGTAGTAGCAGCCGGGTCCTCCGGTACGACTACCACTCCAAGAATTATGTGCAGACTGGCGGTTCAGCCTCCCAGAGCGGAGATTAAGAAATTTTTAAACGGATTATTAATATTATTTTTACTAATATTATAAATACGAAACTACTCAACCGAACGTCATGACATCTTAAATATACGTATTCAAATGCACAGAAAAGGACACAGAGTACCTTCAACATGAAAAAGCTATAATTTGTTGTCAATGGCTTACGTACGCATACACACTTCTGATTTTTATTTCGTAAAAGAATACAGAATTTAGTCTCCAGTATCCTTAGGATACCTCAAAAAATAGTTTGTTTAGAAATTATTATTTATAAATCGCAATATACAATTAAGCCCATTTCCGCGACGAGCGACAAAACGCGAACTCTGTTTCCCAAATGCCTTTGATCCGATGACGCTAATGACAATCAGTCATCAGAGGCAGTGGTTTCGAAACCTTTTGTATATTCATGATTCGTGTACACTCTTTCAATCGCTAATTGGTAGTTATTAGTACTTATATTACGAATTGTTTCTCTAAATTAAAAAAAGTGTGTGTGTACTTATGTACACGCGTTAGAAGTTATACTTCTTTGGCGTAACAAGATAACAATCTGTTCAAAAATTTTATCTTTCGCCTTAATCTACGTTTGTAGAAAAAAACGACACTAACAATAGAAAAAAAGGTATTTAATACATTGAAAGTTTTAATACAAAGAAATACGAACAACAAATACAAAGAAACAAAATGTTGACTATAGCTAACTTCAGGTGAGCGGTTAAGCAGACAGCTTCATACTGTTAATTTTGTGTCACAGATGCGCGCGCATCTTAAAATTTCACTCTCATCATTTTTTCATAACGCGCCTAAAAAAGTATAACTTCAAAAAAAAACAGTCCTAATTCGTCAAATATGATTTTTTTTGTATCCAATCTTCTACATTATTACTGCCACTATGGAGTAGAATGGATAATATTACAAGTATCACCAACAAAATTACCACACAAGATTATGAACAAAATATAAAATCCAATACACGACATTGCAAGATCCCGCCAAAAACTCTATATGTATTTAAAGATTCTTCTCCTTAGTGCTCTTGTTTAGGGGTGGCACAGCGAGTCTATTTATTTGTTATTCTGATGTACGATATGTAACTGATGCATCAAATTCCGTTGAATAGTTTTTACGTGGAAGAATCACAAAAATCCATCCAACCTCACAAACGTTCATATTTGTAATACAACTATTAATAGCATTAAATTAGTAGAAACCCTGTTTGTACATGGTTATATAGGTGGGTTTATGAAACAGATCAGATATTTGTTATACAGTTTTTAATTTAAAACTTTGTTAATCTAAGTATAACAAGACCGCTACAAAGAGCCGGATCAAAACGATGAAAAATTATTGAAAGGGGGGTCGAAACCGAAGCGGCGGGGGAGGAATCGACTGTTTCAACGATACAAAATTAATTTTTCACCTAACAAAGTATTATAAAGCACCTTAATATTATATAAATAAGGTGTAAAATCATTTGAGAGTTATCCAATGAAGTTGCTCGATGTTATTTTTGTGTTACGCGAAAGGGGGTTTTCTGTAATAATCGTGATTTTTTAATCAAATTTCATCTGTACAAGGGATGAGGAGGCTATATTTTTTCATTATTTAATTTTCGGTCGGCTGCGGCTTTTTTGTGAGGACTCCTTCAAGGGATGGCGTCGTTTGAAGCGTTTTTTAGATGTTTAAACACTGGCATCAATTACACCGTCGCTATGTCATTATTTGTTTTTTACTGTAATCACAAGAAAAAGAGTAGCAATCCAATGGTGGTTGTCGCTGTCATGCCAGTCTGCAAACGTCTCAACAGTTGAAGCACACTGATTAATAGAGAAATACGACAAACTTAGAAAAAAATCAGCCAGTTACAACCAGTTAGTGTGCTACTAATAAGTTCTTATTGTTTGTAACTTGGGGCTTGAAGTCTTATAACAAAATAAGACTCATAGCAAGAAAGACACTCAATATTACAAAAGTTGACATGCTGTAAGTCTACCTAATGGTGTGTTGCAGTAAATAAATAGCAGTAAAGCTTTCTCCACGAAAAAATGCTTAGATGAATCAACTTCTATGATGATTAGCTTCCCGGTGTTGGAATTTACTCATCTCAAATATATCAAAAATACATTTTTATATATTCACAATAAGCGGTGTTTGCTTAGAATTATATCTTTAACACACATATATTCATAAGGGACCAGTGCAAGCTTCGCATGGGTGCAATATACTATTTGGTATTGTAAATATTTAACCAATTTATATCCATTTGTTGCTGCTTTTATTGAAGTTGTACTTCTTTAGGCGCGTTATGAAAAAATGATGAGAGTGAAATTTTAAGATGCGCGCGCATCTGTGACACTAAATTAACAGTATGAAGCTGTCTGCTTAACCGCTCATTAAGTCTCGAAAAAAGCTACCAACAAAATAGAAATTGAACCTCGATATTAGTTGCGCATGTTGGTACGCTCGTCGTGTTTTTTTTTTTTTTTTTTTTTTTCTACAAACGTAGATTAAGGTGAAAGATAAAATTTTTGAACAGATTGTTATCTTGTTACGCCAAAGAAGTATAACTTCTAACGCGTGTACATAAGTACACACACACTTTTTTTTTTTAAGAATGAGTATGTCAGAAGAAGTTTTAAAATAACACCAATGACAGAGAAGTTGACGAGCAATAGGTTAGCATGATAAGGGCCCATTATGAGAAGAGATGAAAGTCATGTAACCAGAAAAGTTTTGACTATGAAGGTAAAAGAATATAGGAGTAAAGGGAACCGAAAAAAGTATGGATGGATTGTGTGAAAACTGGTATGTGTATAAAAGGTGTGAATACTGAGATAACAACTGACAGAGGAGAGCGGAAAAGGAAAACATGTTATGGCGACCCTACTTACGTGGGATAAGGGCATGAAGAAAAGATGGTGCTTTGATATTTACAACTCATCAAAATCATAGAAAATATGTACTTAAGTATGTACACAAACAACTTTTTGAAATGATTTTTTTTATGAGACGGCTTTGAAATTCTTATCAGCTACCTGTTTGTTGAAAACACCGGTTCTCGTCCGATCACTAAAGTTAAGCAACGTTGGACGAGGTCAGTACTTGGGTGTGTGATCGTCTGGGTACACCGTGTGAGGTTAGTTTGTTGTTGTATTTTTTTAATTAAAATGTTTCTGTGTAATACAAAAGTTTCACTTCTATCGCGTGTCTTTATGTCTACACACCGTTTTTCTTTGTTGCCCGTTGTATTAAATCTGTGATAATATTTAACATATCCTATGAAATGGTATACTAAGGGAGCAATTTTGATCTAAATCGAATTCTCAGTGTAACTAAAGTATTTAACCGGGTAAGGGTTAATATTATATTGATCAAAATAGCATCGGAAATAACGAAGTATAATTTTAGAATACATAAAAGATAAAAAATATGACTGTGTGTTATAATCTACTTTGGTTGCCATAAATAAATAAAAAGTAACTTCATTAAAATACATCGATTTTCCTCTTCTTTATATAAATGTTATATGTTATACATATAAAGTATTCACAGGAGATTGTATAAACAATAGTGAAATCCCTATCAAAATCCGTAGCGTAGCTTAAAATAATCAAGAGTAATATTCATATACTAGCCGTGCCCGCGACTTCGTCCACGTGGAACCTAATGTAGAAAAACAGTGACTAATAAAATCACCATTAAAATTACAATTGCTTTCGATAGAGTAAGCCGATTTTTATGAAACCGAAACTAAATGTTACTCGAGGATATGGTTTATGAGATTTTATCATGAACGCAAAACTTTGGCAGTGACGCATGTTTAGACAGATAGACAGCAGACATTTCTAAAAATGATTGAAATGTATTTTATTACTTATTCCAAGACACCTGCAACAATTTTTTTCACAAAAATCTAAATAGTAATAAACGTTAGATTTACACTCTTATTACGTATGAATGTAGATCGGTTTTGAACTTATTACGCGTCGGTGTAATAGATTCGCGTATCGTGATTCAAGCATTCATTTCACGGTTTATAAGGCAGATTTTTGTTCGAATCCCCGGTTCGATTCTCCGTCGAATGACAATTGTAATTAATAATTAACGTATAATACAAGTTTAATGGTTGGATTAGTTTAAACATTTTATAATACAATTGTAAATTATTACGTATCATAAAACAAAGTCCTCTGCCGCGTCCGTCTGTCTGTTCCCGATAAACTCCAAAACTACTGAACGGATTTTCATGCGGTTTTCACCAGTAGACGAAGTGATTTATAAGGAAGGTTCAGGTATATAATTTGTTAAGGTTTTTTGTATTATCAGGGCGGTATAACGGAAGAATTCTACAGCGTATTTGGTATGTTTCGAAAACTGTAATTGTTTTTCTTCATTGACTACTTCTTTCTTGGTGTCATCATAATCTCACATTCTGTTCTAACCTATGTAGGGTCGACACAACATCTACTTCCCTTCTACTCTCATTATTCAATGTTCAAACCTTTTATACACATATTATTCTTTGCACAATCAATCCATACCTTCTTTGGTCTTCTTGTACTCCTATATTCGTCCACGTTCATAATTAACAACCTAATTTACATGGATTTCTTTTCTACCCATGACATGTCCATACCAAGCTAACGTATTACTCCTTAACATCTCTGCTCTTTACTGGTATTTCCTTATTTCTTCTGAAAAATGTATTACTAATCGTACCGATTATAGTATTCGCCATATAAGCTGTATCTCTGCGACATGTAATCCAGTTTTATGCAACTCTTTCTCCTAAATTGATAATGCCGTTAACGGAATCTTACTTTTGCCGAACCGTGATGCTGTTGAACAGTCTCCCGGCCAATACGTTCCCTACTTCCTATAACATAGTATAGGTTCTTCAAGCGTAACGTGAAGAAACATTAACGCAGCCCGACATGATAGCGCTGACTGGCGATGGATAGTTCGTCTCACGGTGGTTGCCGTTGTTTTTGGATTGTGCTGTGCTTAGCATCAGGCATAGTGTAGTCACTTTGCAGTGCTACAATACAAAAAAACCTTTCTATTAGAAACTTATTGATACACGACGAGGCTGCAACCAGCATCCACTATATTCGATTCTTCAGCATAATATTATACCGATGAGTGCTCAGTAGTAAAGTCTTCGGACAAAACATCGATCGGTGTAGCTTCAACTCTAGCAACAAGCCCGAAATCTCACTGAAGGGAATCATCGTTATGAAACTCTTTCTAATGCTCTCCTATATAGCTACAAACCTACATTTGGAAAACTGTTGCCAACCACCCACCGTCATGTTCCTACTACTAAATTTGAGATTCATTCGTCCTCTAGGTATACTAACTACATCTTAGGTCGCATCGTCATATAACTTCACGTGAGAATGTGGTCAAATGCTAAAGCTCACAATACGGTTAAAGGCTTCCCATATCTGCCTTTGAGGATCATTCCTATATATTATTCGACGTAAAATCCCACATCCTTATTTAAAGCAGTCGAGATTGTGTTCAAACGCTAAACCGATAAAGAATAAATTAAAAAGAGAATACGAATATTTAAACTTACACCTTTAAAACCGGCCCTGAATTGCCGCAGACAATTAAAAATCAACCCGTGAATCGCTTAAAAACACTTTCCAATATGCAAATTCAAATCCCGATGTCCGATAGACCCACAGGAGCGATCCCGGCTCGTATAAAAAGCACGGGAAAATTACGTACAAGTCCGCCTATTGATAGGTTCCGGGGTTTGTGTTGAAAGGTACGTTTTTTAAAAAGCTTTTCACGGGCCTTTTTATGTCACACGCTTACAGTCGTCAGCGTGCTCTATTGGTATTTTTTATAAGATTTAGTTTTGATCCCAATCTCTCAAGATGTGTGAATCACACAAGCAATGATGCAATCTATGATAGTAATATACTGAACTTAAGGGTTAAAGGGACTGCTTCTGTTGATGTGAACTTCATTCATTTTATGTGAACGATGGTGACGTCTGGAAAAGACGCTCTTCTCTGTGCATCTACCAAAAACGAATGTCACTATCTATGTTTGTAAACATATGTATCTTGAGAAGATATACCAGATCGAGTTTCTTCCGGATTTTTCTCGATGACTGGGTTGTTTTCCGAACGGTTTATGAATGTAATGTTCATAAACGCCTTCTGAGGGCCTAAATTGAATAATGTATTATTGATTTGAAGCGCAGATGCTATAACATACCTATAAGTACTAGGTGGCAAATTTTCAACTCGAAACTGGTAATTTCTCGAGTAGATATTAGAAAACGTTGTACCAGTTTGTCATGGTAACGTCATGGTGTTTTTCTAAATCAAAACCTTACTATATCATTCGAACGTAAGCGATATCATGTTTGAACACACTTCTGGGAGGTATAATTACTTTAGAATTTGATACCTTTATTTTTTTTATTATTATTTTTTATTTTATGTTATTATTTCTAAGAATACGTTTTAGCGAAACAACGAATCATTTAGGCTACCTGATCTTAGGTGGCCGGTACAGTATTATTCGGTTAATACTGCAGTTCTACTTGAGGTCTGTAACTAGTAGTATTCAACTCGCGAGAGGTGAGTTGGAAAGTTTTATAAGCCAGTACCTTTTTTCTAATCTTACTTTCGCGTCGGATGGAATGTAGTAACGCGAGTACTGACGTTTTGTGTAAAGTACATAGGCGATGGTTTAAAGTCAACAAAAGGTAATTCTTGAATATCACTCTAGTGAAAATGACATCAAATCGTATGAAAATTTTGATATTTTAGCAAATCAAAATTTTGCGGTTACACTTATAATTGACATTTTGTTATTATTGCTTGTATAGCTCTTGAGTGAAGTTAGAAGTTAAGACTTCAGGTCTAGATATTCATATATTCATCAGTATAGTGTATTCTGTGTACCAAACTCGAACAAAATACAAGATTTTAAATAAAAATTTGATCAAAAACTTATACATTCCATTTTAAAGTAGCTATTATATATTTTTGTAGCTAGTAATTGGCTAAATAAGTACTAAGAGTACCAGAAAATGTAATGAGTGATTTTAAATATATTACCCAAACTCTATGTTCACTAATCAGTGTCTTTCATAGTACATGTCTCATACAAAAATTCAACAAAAAATAACTACGTATAATAAACTGCTAGTAGAGCATCATTGACACCGTATGAAGTAAGTTCGAACGTATATTTATAGATTGCTGAAACCGTTCAAACGTGTGGTGTTCAAGTGGGCCCCTCACACTTGTGCACTATCCTTTTCAAACGCACTCGATGGTGGGTAACTGCATCCCTCTTCAGCATCCCCATTGAAGGATATCGAATGTTCGACGCAACAGGTTGTATTGGTTTCAGTCTCAGGGTTGCCATTTTGATTGATTCTTGTTATTTGTTTTATATTATGTTTTATCAGTCTTATATGATAAGTGAAAAATAATGATTATATGCAGTGAGTGCTTAGTTTTTTTTAGCAAAAAACTGTTTTTTTTTTTAATATTACTTACATTTGGAACTTATATTAAAAATTAAAATCCCTTATTTATAGTAAGAAACTGGATACTATGAGGCATATGTTATATACAAATAATTAATTAATTAACATTTTTTTTCATAGTGTCCAATCTTTGTGATGATGTTAAATCTTCAGTATATAAAAAACATTATAACTTCATTAGTATGAATACATTTACACTATACCCATTAAAATCTATAAGTATTAGAAACAAACAAATAACAGTGAAAAATACATCATGTTTCAAATATGCATTTATTATCACACCTGGATACTTTATAGTTTACTAACCGTGCCCGCGACTCCGACCACGTGGAACCTAATGTAAAAATACAGTAACTAATACAATCACCTGACTGTATTAAGTCCATTTACTTTTCTATTTTTCTCTCGTAATTAAGTCGCATCGTCATTAAAATTACAATAACTTTTGATAGAGTAAACCGATTTTAATGAAACCAAGACTAAACGTTACTCGAGGATATGCTTTATGATTTTCTTGAATATGTTTTCGTACAAACAGACAGACGTTCCAAAAATGATTGAAATTTTTACAAAAATCTAAAATGTACAGACACTTTAGATTTACATTCTTATTATATGTATAGATTGTTGTTAAGTTACTAGCGTTCATATAAATCTTTTTAACAAGTATAAAATTTAATAACAGTAATTCATTATAAGGATATTTTAAAGGCAAATTTCTTGTTTATCTAAAAATAGTAACAAGAGATGATTGCTTTAAAAAATCAATGTATATAGATTTCAATTGTGAAAAAAAATTTCGGTTGTAAAAAATAAATTAATTGTATTATTAGTATAGTTGACAGCCCTAGCATAACTTATCCTTTTTCAGACTGCTGATGGCTTCCCACAGGGCCGATGGGGTCCCGCTTTGGAATATCAGTGTTATTGATAGGTTTACAGGTGTTCTATCCCGGCATGGGACCTTTTAACAGCGTTTATGAGCTTTTAGATAACGTTGCAAAGCTTTGACGATTAACATTTAGCTCTTCTAATATATAGGCTCCCATATACTTGGTGACTCCCATCTGAGCGTTGCTTTATGAAGTGATATAGTTTCTTCAAGCTTTGACGGACGTGGTAGAAACAGATAACATTGATATAACATGATCGTCATCTCTCAGACAACGCCGTGGTTCTTGGACTGTATTTTACTTACCATAGATAATCATATTGTCTTTTTAAATATATTTGAACATTTATATGAAATTGAAGTATTATTTTTTCGCTCAGGCTAGTCTACGAAACACCTGTATTGATTTTGATGGGACTTTCACCGATAGATATACGACTTCTCATCGTATAGAATATGTCACGCATCATTATCATCATGAATCATTAAAGACTGTTTCAGGAATTCGGTATCTTAACTCTGCCCTCCCAATACATTCTTGATAATTTAATGTATGTCCGTAAAAACTTAGATATGCTGGATCTGGTAAAAGACCAACATAATTTAAATAATAGAAACAGCAACTAATTAGTCATTCCATGCTTCAGGCTTACTAAGTCCAAAAACAATTTTTTAGGTAATAAGTGTTAGGTTTTATAACAAAGTCCCAAAACACATTACCGATTTGCCGGATAGTGAGTTCTAGAACCACGTCAAGGGGGTTTTAATATCTAAATGCTATTATTATAGGGTGGATCAATACGTGAATGATTGTGACGTGGAAATGACGCCTCTATCTGTACATCCACTAATAACGAATGTAAATATTTATGTTTTGTAAAAATATATAACATGAAGAGATAAACCAGATCGAGTTTCTTGCCGGTTCTTCTCGATGACTGGGTTGTTTTCCGAACCGGTGGTAGTTTTGACGTTCGTAAGCGCCTTCTATGGGCCTAAATTGAATAAACGATATTTTGATTTAATTTTGATTACGCTTATTCATAGAGAAGCTACTAAAAATTAATAAACGCGTTATAGCGACTATGTAGCAAAAAAAAGCAGTTAAAAATAAAATGTAGCCCTGAGTTAGATCAAATGATATAATAAACGTATTTTTTACTAAATCATACAAAACATATTCATGGGAATGGAGTAGCAAATACAATCACATACAATTCTCAGTATATCTGTCTCTCTTATACTTTACAAAAATTTCTTTATTGCGAGTAACTCTCTCAATAATGACTCCAAATATAATTGCTAATTGCTATAGAGTCTCCATTCAACAATTTGTGGTCAACTAAAACAGTTAACGATTATTTTAGATATACCATTTTATTAACCGTATATTTTTGGTATTTAGAATAAATGTCTATTAAAGAAATGAGTTTTTGTAGTGTCATGTAGTGGATTTTATATTTTACTAGCGGACCCGGCAGACGTTGTCCCGCCCTGATTATAAAAAAATCCTTGACAAATTATATACCAAAACCTTCCTCATGAATCCCTCTATCCACTGGTGAAACCCGTGTGAAAATCCGTTTAGTAGTTTTTGTGTTTATCGCGAACATACGCGGTAGGGGACTTTGTTTTATACTATGTAATGATTTATAATCTTGTGTTATTTGACTCTATATTTTGTAATATCGGTGATGTTTTACGTAATATAATTCGGTTATTGTGCACAAGTGAAGTGGATAATACCACGGAGCATGGATTCTGACCTGCCACAAAAACTCCCAGGAAAGTATTAAGAAGAAGGCCACCATCTCGTTAGAACATTGAATTTATCTCAAGATACTTGTAATATCATACCTACTCGATAATGTGAATAATAATCTAATAGAAAAAGGTCGATATTAAGATATCCTATTCTATTAATATATAATAAAGTTCACGGGTCAGCCAACACTATCTGTTCGAGTACACCAATAATTAATTCATCGCTTCTCTCCATCAATGGATCCCTTACCGTACGAATTTATGGGCCTATAGGGACCTTGACCTTCAACTTAGAACTAACCGATTGACCTTTGTGTAACTTTGCTAATCAATCGACTTACCTCGTGTATTTTAATTATATTTGAAGTAGAATCGTTTTGACAGCGAGCGTGATTTTTTTTAAAGTAAAAACTTTGTGATAAACTTATGATTTCATTTATCATTTCAGTCGTTCTGACTGCCACGACTTTTTTGCTTAATAACTCTCTTATTATTAAAATATGTAGCAATCTGTATAGTTTGATCATTGGATCCTGATTAAATGAAAGTAGCTGAAATAGATATATTGCCCGCAAAGTTGACTTTGAAGGCAAAGGCTACAACGACACCTATCGGCCTTTGTGCCCGAACATACACTAGAATAAACCTCTGGTTATAGACTTCAGCATGTATAGACACCTCATTATCTATACAATTAAAAATGTGTTATTGAATGTATGTTAGTGCATCATTAATTAGCGCAAATTCAATTTTGGAGTTT
>AP028439.1:16736143-16955756 GCA_036509395.1 Antheraea yamamai | reverse complement strand
ACTTTGTTATCGATATAGAAGCCAAAAATAATCTTTTTACAATTTTTGTCTGTCTGTCTGTCTGTCTGTCTGTCTGTCTGTCTGTCTGTCCCTGTGAACACGCATCACTCTGAAAGTACTGAACCGATTTTGACGAAACTTGGCACAGTGATAACTAATATTACGAGATTACATCTAGGATACTTTTTATCTCATAAAACGCAAGGGATTCTCCAGGATCTGCCTGTTTGTCTGTCCCTTTGAACACGTACCACTCTGAAAGTACTGAACCAATTTTGACGAAATTTGGCACAGTGATAACTAATATTACAAGGTTACATCTAGAATACGTTTTATCTCATAAAACGCAAGGGATTCTCCAGGATAACGGACGAAAGTCAAAAATTTGTAGTTAATGAAATTTTTGACGGATTTTGGTAAATTTTCATTGTGCTATATATAGCAGACAGATTAGCTAAAAAGATAAGCTATATTTCCCTAAGCTACTTTAAAAAAATACCAAAAAAAGGATCGCCAGGATTCGAACCGTCGGCTCCGGCTGACCATATAATGTCCAGTACGTTATAACTGAGCTACGGCTATATGACGTTTCAATGCGTAATTATCCACCTCATATGAAAAAATATGTGTAAACGAAACTGTCACTTATATGTTTCTAAATGTTGTTGAGTCTTGAAGTAGTTGGGATTTAGGTTTATGAATCTACGATTAAAATAAATCAGTTGAGGTGTATGCAGTTATTTTTTTTTTCTCGAACTGACCACGCTATTGATCTAGCAAGGTCTTAACAACTTCACCGGACTACTGTTTGCAGTTACTATATTGTATTTATACTAATAATATAATGAGTGGTAAAGTTTTGTTTTCGAGGAATGCTTGGTACCTACTACTGGTCTGAATTCAAAAATTTTTTCACTTTTAGAAAGGTATATTATCCCAAGTTCAGTATCTCAGTAAAAAAGGTGGTTTGTATGTCAAAAGTAAAATAAATGTGACCAAATTAAAATTGAATGCAGATTTCACGTATACTTTACAAATTCTTATAAAACAAACAACTAAAACAAAATGGAAATTTAATGTAGATAAAGTTCAACTTTTACAGTATCTTACGTGATGAAGTTACAAGGGGTACTGGGAAGACATTTATCGGCAACATATGTAAGTTAGTTTTGATCTTCACTTTGATGACACTACTTTAGGTAATGCTGCGAACAGATTCTAGGCTTATTTTAAAAGATTTCTAACATACCAACTGGGTATATGTTTGAGTGAGTCCCTGGATAGTTTGGATTCACGATTGGAAGTGCTGGATAACGCTGCAACAGGGTTTTAGGTTTTTTAAGATTATTTGCGTTTAAAAATACAATTGAAACCGGTAATAACCGATTTGGTGCAGACGAAGTTGCACAGGCCAGCTAGTAAACTATATAACTATGAGTTCCGTAGTATAAATACTTAACAATACGTTTCTCATTTTATATGCTACTAGACTCAGACAAACACGTATACATATTTATACATACACAAAAACACATACATACTCTACATTTAACGCATAACTAATATTTTCCCTTCCGTGCAAGAAGTTTAATATAGAGAGTCGGTTAGCATAGGGAGGAGAGAAAGGCACTGAAATGTCTTATTTTTGTCTATTCACATACAAATTATAGACCAGTCTAAACCTTAATAAGTCTATGCTCGTTTGATCCCAGTATTATGCTAAGTGACGTGTGCCTAACTTCTTTGCAAAAGAGGCGCGGATATCGGTCCATAGTTGGCATAGTTTTGTGTTCTCGTTGCGGACAGTGTATTAGATCTAATATTTTAAAGCTCAGTAACTACATTATTTCTTCGAAAGTTGTAATCTTTAAAAATGCTGACCATATTTGATTTTATTTTTATACTTTACTTCCCACCGAGGATTCCATCTGCGTTTATATATTTATCATTACATAGTATAAAATAAAGTCTGTAGTACCACGTCTGTCTGCCTGTTCGCGATAAACTCAAAAACTATTTAACGGATTTTCATGAGGTTTTCATAAATAGATAAAGTCATTCATGAGGAATGTTTTGGTAAATAATTTGTCAAGGATTTTTGAAGTTATACTTCTTTAGGCGCGTTATGAAAAAATGATGAGAGTGAAATTTTAATTTTTGTGACACAAAATTAACAGTATGAAGCTGTCTGCTTAACCGCTCATTAAGTCTCGAAAAAAAAGCTACCAACAAAATAGAAATTGAACCTCGATATTAGTCGCGCATGTTGGTACGCTCGTCGTTTTTTTTTTTTTGTCGTTTTTTTCTACAAACGTAGATTAAGGCGAAAGATAAAATTTTTGAACAGATTGTTATCTTGTTACGCCAAAGAAGTATAACTTCTAACGCGTGTACATAAGTACACACACACTTTTTTTTTTTATAATCAGGGCGGGACAATGTTTGCCGGGCCCGCTAGTTATATTATAAATTAAGACAAAACTTTGAAAAGCTGGATTTCGTGAAAGACCGGCATGGTTTAAATAGTATAAACTGTGACAAACTGGTCGATCTAGTATTCAGACTCAGTAAAACTAGGAACATTTTTTTAGGTAATAGTGTTAGGTTTTATATCAAGGAAAACCGGCCGCTTGGTCCTGCTGAAGAAGCGGGAGCGCCCAGCGGCCAGTCCATCCGGGTACCGGCCCATTGTGTTGCTGGACGAGGTGGCGAAACTGTGAGAGCGTATAATCGCAGGCCGTCTCGTCCAGCATCTAACACGAGTCGGGCCGGATCTGATGGATAACCAGTTTGGGTTCCACCAAGGCGCTCCACCGTAGACGCAGTAGTGAGTGTGAAGATCCAGGCGGATGAAGCAGATGCCCAGGGCAAGGTGGTGTTGGCGGTGCCCTTTCTAGCTACTTCATTAGCTAGTTATTACTTCATTAGTTCATTACTACAAGGTCAGTATTAATCTACTTGCAAACTAGTAGGCAAAAAACGAAATAAAAAAAAAAAATAGAATTTGCAAAAATATTTGAAGAGTTCTGTTAGTGATTATTAATCAAGATATCGTTGAATGGTACATGTTTCAAGGATTTATAACACTATAAAAAGTTAATGGTGTGATTAAAATGTTGCCTGAAATGATATCAAATGCAGTGACCATAATCGCCGGTCATTTTTCTTATCAAATACCTGGAACTATAGCCCGAAGCAAATGTTGGCCTTTTCGGACAAATGTTCGGCAAACATTAACGGTCAAAGGAAAAGTTTTGGAACACTGTTGGTGAATAATTCTCAGATGAACTTCACGATGATGTTAACTCAATTCACTTACAGTTTAATACGTAGAGCTATCTTTATTAATCTCTCAGTAACGAAGATAACGAGAAAAATGTGATTCTATATAATCAAAAGTCTGTAAAACGCAAGCTACACACAAAACACGGGAGCAATCTGCTTGCTTAAGTTTGTTTTACATGGGAATCAAAGACATTAACGTTTTCCTTTAGAAAATATGATAATCCTTAGTTTTAATGTAAATGTGTTTACACCCTAACTACTCAGTCGATCTTCATGATTTTTTGCATGCACAATATCAAGGGTACAGAAAAGGAAGAAAAGGAACAAAAAAAAATGTATTTTTTCAAAGTATACATCAAATCTATATAATTGTGAGCGAAACCGTAAGCAAAAGCTAGTAATAACAATAATACGGGACTGTACTCATCTATCTTAAAATCAAAAATCAAAATCAAAATACTCTTTATTCAATTTAGGCCCTGAGAAGGCACTTATGAACGTCAAAACTACCACCGGTTCGGAAAACAACCCAGTCATCGAGAAGAACCGGCAAGAAACTCGATCTGGTTTATCTTTTCATAATAACTAACATATCTGTTGGCCAAATGCCGCCATGTAGCCTGGATTTTATGATCATGCGAACCATGGCAATTCATATACCAATTTTCTTGGTTTACTTGAGGTTGTCACTGTTTCTGGAATATAAATAACATGGAATAACGTACCCGAGTGAGAGAACAGGTTAGACTTTTAATTAAAAATATATAACTTATGACGTTTCTGATAACAGTTCTATGTGATATTAATTTGAATACATTCCTCTGATTACACGTAAGCGGTCTCTTTACTTCTGTGCTACTAAGGATAAGCCGTGCGCTGCAAGAATAATTAGAGCGCTTTGTCCAATATTCAGCATTGAATGAACATTGCGGAACTATGGCGCCCCTAGTATTTTCGAATGATGATTAAATAGTGTGGATAAGCTTGGTATTTTTAAAAACTTTTTTACTTAAAACGCATAATGTTAAATAATTCGTACATTTTGAAATACTAATCATAATATAATTTAATAGTTATTAAGATTTTTGCTACACTTCTCGCACCCAGCGATTAGTGGAATATGCGAAAAGAGACAGCTATATAATATAGAAAGAAAAGTTAATAGTAACAGATAGGCTCTCAATATTCTAATAATGGTAAACTATTTTAAAATATATGGTTGATTAATTTTATACATCTTTTTATTTTATTTTGTGATATATAGCTATTCTATAGTACACCAATCATGAATTTATAAAGGCTAACTGGTTATTAGTACGTTCCCTTTGAACTCAGTAACGCCTAAGCCGACATAGACGACCGATTTTATATACGAGAATTTTGTGTCAATATATGTTAAAAAGTAATGGAAAAAAAAAGTATTTTGCGAAGTGTAGTTTGTTAGTTATTAAAAAAATATTCATTCGGGATGTCCATATAATCCTATTGTCAACTGCTTTCAACCAGATCTGTGCTTTCGTGCAATTTCCTATCGCAATGCGTCTACGGGCGGACAGTGTTGAACACCTTTCTAGCCTTTGGCAAAGTTTCGAGCCAGAACAGACAAGACTGATAGATTGGCGATCTGTGTGACTGAAGTATCTGGTATATATTTTCCAGAAGCCGGTTCGAAGTCGTGACAGTAAATCTAATACCGTGGCTTGAGTTACGTTTCATTAAAAATATATATATTAACAAGCGAGTTATGTTAATTATACAAACTCTGTATACAAGGCAACCATGCGTCTGTATCGTGTGTGTTGGTAGGCATTCACAATTCGGCCGTTTTCGGTAACGTTCTGTTTTCCTCGTGTGGCCAACTCGCCTCTGTGCTCCCAATATCCCGCATCACGAAATATGTATTAGATCATTCTTGTTTAGTATATTTTCAGACCTATTAGATTAGATAGATAGATTAGTAACTAAAACAACAAAAATAATTAAAAAAGCGTTCTTAGGTTGACGGTTGACGGCTGACACTGTTAGTATGTAACTATAAATATAAAAAATATATAATTACTTAAAATATGTTGCCGGTTAACTTGTAATAGATTGTGGTTATTACACGTTTTTTAATCCTTTTTGTTGTTTTATTTACTAATATTTCGCTTTCTCTCTATTGCTAGTTTCAGATTAACCTTTTCAGTTCAGTTCGCATAAACAAAATCAAACGTTTTTTGTTGCAGTGTAACGTGGTAGTGGCCAATCAATTCCAGGTGGAAGTGCAAAGTAACGTCCAATTGAGTACTTTATAATGGATATGCGCAAAGTAACGCCTTCATCGATCAAATAAATTATTTACCTGTTGGAAATGTAAACTTGTTCATATAATTCGTATGTAAAACATAATGTTGGTGTAAAGTTACGCTGTTAATATAACACTCGCGTATCAGCGCGGTTACAAAACGCTGCGTAGCGATTTATTTTAACACATTTTGTTTATAAATGATATAATGTGATACGAAGAGCGTTTCCCGAGGATACGCTGTTGTCAAGACTCGTTCGGGATTTCTACAGAGCTGTTCTATTCAACGTTTTTAAATCGACCCAATGAAAAAGGAGGTACTATGTCAAATTCGGTTGTATTTTTCATTTAAGTTCATTACCTCGGAACTTATTTATAAACCTATTTGAATATTTTAAGAGAATATTTTCAAAGAGATTCATTTCAATTTCATAAATATTGAGTTTTGAATTTTGAAGACATACTTGAGAACTTTGTGATATTATTTTTTGTCATTATTATTTTCTATAGAAATTGATTAATTATTAATTAATACAAATATATTCATTTATCACCTACTTATAACGTAGAAATAATATGTCATTTTTCGTTATTATAACAATAATAACATCCACTTATGAAATAATGTTACTATAAACATATCAATGTATAGACTTGCATATACGTATGTATAATTATCATAGTTAATTTTGAGACTTAATGATGATTTAATGATTTGATTTTTTAAATGATTTTAGAAAAAAAAAGATTTTGTAACATCTGGTGTCACATAGAAATTTATAGTAACAGCCTGTAAGAGACCCACTGCAGTACCATAGGACTCTTCCCGTAGCAAGGTATTGGCATAATCACCACGCCTGTCCTCGGCGTATTGCTAATTTCAAACTCCGAGAAATCCACAGTTTTACATTTTTCCACATATGGTGGTACTACAAGCACATTTCTCGAGTTTCGGTTTCTTTACGATGTTTTCCCTCACCGACAGCCGATAGTGTCACCAAACTAAGTTAGTAAATATACGCGAATTCCGAAAAATTCGTTGGGATATGCCTGAGTTCCACCGGTTCATTCCGCTGGTCACACCACTCGACTCTCACGACTCTTACGTAGTTACAAATGTATTTTTATTTTTGATTGTATTTATGTCCCTAGTTACTGATCAACTCTATAAAGATACCCATCGTATGGGGTGCTAAGAACACTCACGAACATTTTCTACCACTCCCTGTTTATGTGGGTCATTTATTCTTAGAGTTGCCTCACACCCTTCGCCCGAAAGGGTGTGTAACCACAGACTGTTTTGTTTACCCGATATCGTATGATATCGATGCCTCATCACAACTCTTTGATGGTAAATTCTCTAATTCTCTCTATTTAAATGCTAAAGCTACATTAATATTGTAACAATGAAACTTAAGAAGCTTAAGTCTTAACTACGGCGAATGAAAATAATATGTAATAATGATAGCTCAATGTCATATTAAGAGTTTTATTTTTACAACAATACATCACTATATATCATTACATAGTATAAAACAAAATTCCCTACCGCGTCTGTCTGTCTGTCTGTTCGCGATAAACTCAAAATTTACTGAACGGATTTTCAAGCGGTTTTCGCCAGTGGATAAAGTGATTCATGAGGAACGTTTTGGTATATAATTAGTCGAGGATTTTATTATAATCAGGGCGGGACAACGTCTGCTGGGCCCGCTAATAATATAATATTATATACTAACTAGCTTCTGTCCGCGACTTCGTCCACGTGGAATGGTTAATTTCGGCTAACACTAACATGCAGTCATTCATCATTATCAACCTGTTAGAGACCCACTGCAGGGCCGTAGGCTTCTTCCCGAAGGAAGGTATGTGCTGGGCATAATCACCACGCCAGCCCAGAACGTATTGGCGATTTCAAACTCTGAGCAATCCACAGTTTTACATTTTTCCTACATAACGTAGTACTACAAGAATATTTCTCAAGTTCAGGTTTCCTCACGATGTTTTCCTTCGCCGTCAGCCGATAGTGTTACCAATTTAAATTAGTAAATGTACGCGAATTCCGAACAATTCGTTGGTACATGCCAGGGTTCCAGCCTGCGGACATCGGAATAATATTCCACCGGTCAAACCATTAGGCCAAACATGCAGTGGAAGCTCTCAAAAGAAAAATAAACAGATTTTGAAACTTTCTTCATTGGGGCTCTGCTGCTATTGGTCAGAGCGTGATGATATATATATATAGCCTTTCTCAATAAGTAAGCTATCTAACACTGAAAGAATATTTCAAATCGGACCAGTACCAGTACCAGTTCAACCAAACAAATAAGCCTTATAATATTGGTATACTCGTAGATTACTACTTTTCTCTCGTACTTACCTCGAGCCGTCATTCAAATTGCAATAACTTATGATAAAGTGGACCGATTTGAATGAAACAAAGACTATGTTACTCTCGAGAATATAGTTTATAATTTTATTGCTGAGGTTTAATCACAGTACTTTAGCAGTGATGCGTGTTTATAGAAACAGACAGACAGATATTTCTAAAAACGATTGAAATGTAAGCTATTAGTTACTCCTAGACACCTGCAACAATTATTTTCACGAAAATCGAAAAAGAACAGACACGTTAGATTTACATTGTTATTAAATGTATAGATTTATCAGTTATGATTAATAATAATAATAATTTATTGTCCAATAAGTTTTACGTAAATTATTTACAGAATTAAAATGTCACTGATTATTTATTTCAGGTTTGTAATACTGGACTCTATAAATGCACGATTTATTTACTTATAATCGAATCATTATATGATTGAACACAGCATGCATGAAACACAGAAGGATATTTTTAAAGTATGTCTAGAGATTGGCTAAAATTGCATATCATTATATACGTACAATATACCTTTTCTCTAATATTTTTTTAACAAAGCAATTGGTTTACAAATACGCTAAGTGTTTACAATAAATGAAAAATTAGAAATAATATAGGAAACATTTTTGCACTATTTCTATCCTCTCAGTATCAATCTACCAGGATTCCATGTTGCACTATTGTTTTCCTTGTATATCTTAGCTCTGTATTCTTTACTTTCTTTTTCTTGGTAGTTTGTGAGCTTATAAATAGAAAACCACTAATGCCCGGTTTCTGAGGTACTTTAATTGTAGTTTATCTGTTCAATAGCGTTATCGGTTCGATAACTTGTCAAATTGCGTTTCTGAACAAGCAATCATACGATAAATGTCAGTAAAATTCAACGGGCTATTTGACAGTTTATCTTATAGATAGATTACTTTGTTGAGCCAATAACTATTGGTAGTTTAACCGAGTGCCTCAGAAACCGGGCATAAATCGATTTACGTGTTTCTTTTCTAAAATCATATGTGTATTCTCAAAAAAGGTTTTAGTATATCGTTAAAACTAAGTTACAGTCGACACAAAACAACTACCAGTTCATTCTGTTCCAATATATATCTTAAACCATTAAAACGTAACCGATAATAATATCCAACTTACTATAATAACTTATTTAGAACTAACTGATGCCCGCAACGTCACCTACAAGAAATTGAGAGCTAAAATATACTTAGAAAATCTTTCTCTTTTTTTACATTTATTCAGGGCAATAAACAATTGTACTAAAAATACTCAGAAATTCTTAAAATTTGAATGATTTTATATTAAACTAGCGTGCCCGGCAGACGTTGTCGCGCCCTGATTATAATAACAATCCTGGACAAATTATTTACCAAAACGTTCCTCGTGCGTCACTTTATCCATTGGTGAAAACCGCATAAAGATCCGTTCAGTAGTTTTTGAGTTTATCGCGAAAAGACAGACGCGGTAGGGGACTTTGTTTTATACTATGTAATGATGATAAAGATTTTGTGATATATTTTTCTAAATAAGAACCGAGTCTTTAAGAAGCACAAAAAAAAAACCGAATGTATCGAGCAGCTTATAGGATATATCTCCACCATTTTTTTTTATACATAGACTGAAACTATAAAAAACGAATCAGCAATAGTCTAAGTCTTACTTTTGTAATGTACTCACAGTAAAACAATAATCTTTATCGAATTAATTCATTTCGTCATACTAATTAAATTGATCAGTCCTTTGTCATATCAAATTTTGGTCCTATTGTTTAAATTGTAAATATTGTGTACAAAAAGGCCCTGCATTAAATATTGATAAAGTGTTATCAAAAATACACCTCAATAATAAAGTTAGTAACTAAGGCAAGCGAAGACCACAAGAGTCTATCTTAATATATATATTTCTTGTGTGCGTGTGTATGTGACTGAACTCCTCCTAAACGACTGGACCGATTTTGATGAAATTTTTTGTGTGTGTTCGTGGAGATTCGAGAATGGTTTAGATTCACAATTGGACCCGGCAGGTGGCGCTGCGATCAACTTTTAGGATTTTTTTTTGTTTTCAAGGCAGGACAACGTCCGCCCGGCCCGCTAGTATACTACAGATTATAGACATACTTTGTTTGTAATCGAGTTTCTGTGTGTACTCGATGTCTAGGCTGTTTTCCGAACCAGTGGTAGTTTTGACATTCATAAGCGCCTCCTCAGGGCCTAAACTAAATTAAAGAGTATTTTGATTTTGAATCGATTCGTAAAAGTGGAAGTACCGATTTTTGGAGTGCTTTGGTCGCTTATGGAAGGGCTTTGAAATTCTGATCTCCAACCTTTTTGTGCAACGAAAAGTGGTGAGAGAAACACTGTGTCGAGTAGAGTGTTGATAACACCGGTTCTCGTCCGATCACCGAAGTTAAGCGACTTCGGGCAAGGCCAGTATTTATATGGGTGACCTCCTGGGTATACCGCGTCACGTTGACTTTTTGTGTATTTTTGAATTTTATGAAACGAAAACGAGATAGCTATAAATGTATATAATATAGGTTTCGGGCTGTGAGAGAATGATATAGTATATTCATGATGTACTCGAAATATAAAAAAAAGAAGCGTTGCGATCTATAGATCATTATCTTATGTTGGATCGTTGATTATCTCGCACTTTTGAAAGTCATTACACGTTGTGTATTTTTAACATTGCTAATCTTTATATATATAATTCTTTTGACTGTGACTGAACTTTTCTTAAACGGCTGGACAGATTTTGACGACTTTTTTATATGTTCAAGTGTATTCGAGAATGGTTTAGACCAATGGTGGGCAAACTTTTTTAATGGCGGGCCACAAAGTTTAAAAAATTCTAGAGAAGGGCCAGAATTATAGAAAAAATGCATTTAGTATTAGAGCTTTTAATAAACAAAATACCTTTTACTTTTACGCCTTTTCTTTGGGAATTCAGCTTTCGGTAGTGCTTTATAAAACTCTAGTTTTGTGGAATTCAAAAAAAATTGCTTTAAATGTTTACTGCACTGCATTTCAATAATTTCCAATTGCAATTCAGCAGATACATTTTCCGGATCTACATTACATGGCATCGAGAAAACATCTAGCGATGATTGAATGTTCTTAAAATCTTGAAACCTAGTTTCAAATCTGTGTGAAGTTTTCGGCGGGCCGGATTCAATACTTTCGCGGGCCGGAGTCGGGCCTCGGGCCGTACTTTGCCCATCACTGGTTTAGACTCACAATGGGATTCGGTGGGTGGAGCTGCGGTTGACGTTAAAGAGTTTTTGTAAATATCAAGGCTAGACTATATCTTTACTTTACTGTATACTTTTCGGAGGTGGTAGAGCTAAGCCCGTAGGTAGTAGAGCCAAGCTGATGCTATTACTGGTTTCAGCATGAATGTGTCGGCTTGCCCGGGGTACTACTACCCTCTCACAGAACACCGACGTGAAGTAACAGTGCTGGCATTGCTGCGTTTCGATCGGTCCGTGAGAGCTCCGGATACCCAACTCTCCTCCCCTTCCCCTCTGCCCCACTCCCTCTTCTTCCAAACACAGGCTGGCAATGCACTTTCGACTCCCCTGTTATTGCAAGTATCTATGGATGGTGGTGATCACTTGACATCAGATGACCCACCTGTTCGTTTGCCTTCCTTTGATATAAAAAAAAAGAAAAAAACCGCTGGGCTCGCTAGTATATGGTAAAATATTATAAAATTATTCCGAAAACTAGTGATTACTACCTCCATAGAGTAAACAACTCATTCTCTTAAAAATTAATCAGAATATTAAGTTTCACTTCTATTGTGTGTTTTTCAAGAAACATCGTGTTTTTTTTCTTAACATCTGTACGTAATATTTCAATAGACAGAACGACTCCAACGTTTACGACGTGAAGGGGGTAAATATGTACCCCACGCGAGGTGGTGATTTATCAACGAATTTCCCACCTAATAAATAAAGCGAAATATACGCTTTTGTATCCGTATGAAACAATATTTTAACGGCTTAGGCTGCTATCGGTACGTGTGGTGGCATTTCTGTCTTCTTTATTTTCTTCAGATACCTATATTCTTAACTTAATGCTTCTAAATTTAAAGAATTTTAAACGATACTAACATTGTCAATCAATTTGATTGAAGAAGGCGTTACTTTGCGGAAATCCATCATTACATATTATAGTAGACGTTATTTTGCACTTCCGCCTGGAATAGTCAACTCACCCGCTCGCATCGGACGAGTCAACATCGATTTGAAAACGCTCCGTGACGGACCGAAACACGTGTAATCGATTATGGTTATTACACGTTAATCTGCAACATATTTTTTATAATTTTTTGTCAAGTGTGAACCAACGAACGCGTTTTCAATTCTTTTTATTGTTATAGCTACTAATTTATCGCTCTATTTCTATTACTTCACTCGGACAAATAAAATCAAACGTTTTTGTTGCATTGAGACATGGTAGCGGCCAATCTATTCCAGGCGGAATGTAAAGTAATGTGCAATATAATATAATAAATCAAGTAATTCCGTCTGTCTTACTTTCTCTGTTCCTCATTCGACATTCAAATCAAATTGAAGAGCATTCCACAAGCTGTCAGGTTCCCTCGCAACGTTCATTATCAGCATGATTTTTCTAATTTAACCATTTTGTTCTACTTTGTAAACTTTATAATTTAAACACTAATATTAAATTACCATGTGGTTTAAAATGGTAAACACACTGAACCTATAATAGAGGACTGACTTTAAATTTAGCTACTGCAGCACCTATAAAGGCGTGGGACACAGTTTACTAGTTGAGTGAAATTTTCAAAAGCAATTATTGGTACTTGCCAAGCCAGTGATATTTTTTAGTGTACTCATATTTATGAAATGGCATAATTTGAGACTCCTGACTATTGTCGAGATAAAAGGAACTATAGAGAGTGTTACTTATCATGACTTTTAATACGAGTTTTTACATTTTATTTATAAGTTTGTGTTATTTGGCTCTATATTTTATTATATTGGTGGTGTTTTAAGTAATATAGCTTGGTTATTGTGCAGAAATTAAGTGGATGAGAAATGATACAGCATGGATTCTGACTTACCACAAACTCCCTGGAATGTTCTAACAAGACTTCCATCTTGTTAGTTCATTAAAATGATCGCAAGAAACTTGTAATATCATTCGGCAATGGAAGATTGGATGCTAAAACTAAAATAAAGAAAGAAGACTTTTACTATTATAGTAAAGGTTAGTAAAAATTTGGAATGTATGATGATGTCTCGAATAGAATATAATTATTTTTCCTATCACTAGGCCACTGTTGAATTATTCCTATTTTGTTTACAACCACAGAAACAAGGTAATAGAACTACAAACTTATACCATACGGTATTATAGACATGTGTTATTTATTGATCTCCAATCATTCTAGTTCGTTGTTAAGAATAATAAAATTCGGCATGGACTATTCGTAAAAGTATTTTTTAATGTTTATAACTTCTTTAGTGGTACTATTCCTGAATCTTTATGCGACTTTCTACACATTAACACTTATGGACCTTGATCTTGATTGATTTGCTCTATTACTGACATCAGTAACCCACAAGTTTCAGTACAAGACAAGCGTACTGTATTGCCCTTACGTTTTCTTCCGTAAAATATACATTTTTGGGCCAACCTACCAACAGCTACGGAAATCAATAACTCGAAAACATTTACGAAGACAAACATCGTCCTGGAATGTATAAAAATTGTTTTGATTCTCCCTTGTCGCATATTCTGCCGTTTTTTAGGGAAATCCAATAGCACTCCGGTGTATTAACTCCATCGAAGATTTATACGGACAAAAACGTCTCGCTATTTTAGTGTTATCCCGCATATATAGGCGAGATATGCGATATTTTTGCATACCTTGGGGGGAGAGAAATATTTATCGGAGGAATGACCGTTTTCATCTGATCCCTACTTTAGTATTGACTCTTTACAGGCGGAAGATCATCTTAAATTCGTCGTACAGTTGAGTCGCATGCCATTCGGAATTATGTCGTATATCATAATATTGGAATACTTTTCCCTGCTAAAGTACGTACTGTACCGGTATGAACTTGTATTGCGTTATTGGAAGTTCTTTTGACAAATGATTCGGCGAAAGCTTACGTTTGCTTATACGAGGGTATGCAAATATTGTTTAATATATCAAAAAAAACTGTCACTGGTGGAAGTAAAATATGAGTTTATGTAATATATTTAGACAATTCTTATAATAGCACTTATAGAATGAAGATGCTCCGTGACGGAGCGAAACACGTGTAATTGATTGTGGTTATTACACCTTAATCTGCAACTTATCCTAATTAATTATATATTTTTGAAGTAAATGCTTCTCTGGCGCGGTATTTTTTGGCAGGAAATGAATTTATAATTTCGCGTCATGATATGGTGCATAAGCATGACTGGCCGTATTGCGCTTACGCAGCTTGCCTCAGACTAGAGACGCGTAGTAATATCAACCTATGTACATCTAATATTGATATTTTGTATTGAGATTGTACAGCCCATGATATCTTTGATGAATTAATAAACTATATAAAAAATATATATAATTATTCTTCGGAGTGCCAATAGATGAGAAAGAGTGACTAATGATAATAATATCAATATATGAATTGTGAAATTTAAATAATTCATACAATAATAGATTTAAAAGTTAAAAAAAAGATCACAGTTACTTCATTGTTTTGTATTTTCATTTGTGTCAGCAACCCTTATGACTGCCTCAATTTTTTTTTGTATATTTATAGGTACATACCAACAGTGTCAACCGCCGTCAGGTTCAACCGTCAACCAAGGACGCGGATTTTAATTCGTTTTGTCATTTTAATTACTAATATTTCGCTCTCTCTATTACTAATTTTTGATTAACTTTTAACAGGTATTCCTTGCAGAAATAAAATCGAACGTTTCTTTTTGCATTGAGACGTGGTAGCGGCCAATCAATTCCAGTGCAAAGTAACGTCCGCTATAATATTTAATAATGGATTTCCGCAAAGTAACGCCTTCTTCAATAAAATAGTTTATAATATTTAAAATAGCATATGTATTGCAACGTAGCTTATCAACATGAACATGTGGTAACTCATCGTAATTTTATGTGACTGGTTCCTGACCACCTTGCACTATGTCTAATACCTACTATAGGAACGCGAGATAAAAATGTCACAATGGCTCTCTTTTGTTTTTTTAACACTTTATAGGGTTTAGCCCTTGACCATAATTTCATCTGATGTTAAACGACGTTGTGGTCTAAGATGATTAACACACTAAACCTAGAGGCGACTGGATATCAAGTGCAGCTGCCGGAACACACCAACAACTGCTTGGAGCCTTGGTGATAGATTTTCAACTTGGCGATGGTAGCTAGCCAGACGGACTTGGATAAAGTCCTACCACCATGCATAGTCCGATCCACTTGCTAAGAGATTTGGAAGCCAGCATGATAGATTGTAATCGGTGCTATTGTTTTTAGATGTCCTGTACTTAGCGTAAGATATATTGCTATAACTCAGACATGAAAAAATTGTTATCTGTAAAGTCGGTTTACGGATGATAATTTTACGTGATATCGACTCGGACGCATCGGCCGATGGAGTGGAAGAGAGAGAGATGCATCACAAGCCGAACGCTTAGGCCGTTCGCACCTCTCTATCACTTGTTCCACGCTCTCGCTTGCACCGAACGCTCAGGCGCAACGTGACAATGAGTCATGCTTATTCATGCGTGCAGCCGGCCTTCATCTTTCTCTTATAATCTTCGAAGCAACTGCTACTAGCTATTTCTTTGATGTATTACGATTTTTAATAATTAATGAAGCAGTAGAATTCCCTAAAGCTTGTTCTACAGTACCAAGTACCGGTACCTCGTGCGTTACGAATAAACAACAAAGAGAACTCGCAACACAATTAGATCAATATATGTACGGGGTGTCTTAACTCGCAAACCATTAAACAAACCAGGACGTAGAAAGATGGGAGCTTGTTAAAACATGGTAAATCTGTAAAACGCCACCTCGCTGGGGATTGTGAACAAACGTGGGGTATCTTTGGCTCCCCGTTGAATTCCGGGGGCTAAGATGACGCTTTTGCGAATATCGCTTCACAAAATCAAAAAATACTTTATTTAGTTTAGGCCCTGAGAAAGCGCTTATGAACGTTAAAACAACCCAGTCATCAGGAAGAAGCAGCAAGAAATTTGATCGAGTTTATATTTTTAACGTATTGTTATGACGATATTTCGATTAGAGTTAAAAAAAATGATATTAGACACCCGAGGCATTTATTACACAAATTAATTATAATGGGTTATAATGTTATTAATGAGAACTTAGATATTAGGGCTTGGTATGGAATATGGTATTCACATTTAGGACTTATAGGTCAGCATTAAGACCAGCAGGCTCTGGGTATAACAGTACATATCTCTACAAAAATATAAAGTTACAATCGTTTTTCGTTTGTATTTTGTATTGGTTGAGTATGCATTATTATTATTTTTTTTTAGTTTTATTTTTGACAACGATCCTTCTAGAAGATTATTACTGGCATTGATGATATTACAAGTTTCTTGCGATCATTTCAATGTTCTAACGAGAAGGTGGCTGTTTTATTAGATTTTTCCAGGGAGTTTTGTGGCATCTCAGAATATACTTTTCGTGGAATTATTTCCCATCCACTTTTTTTTATATCAGTGTGGCAAATGAACATGCGGGTCACCCGATGGTAAGAGATCACCGCCGCCCATGAACACCTGCGACTCGAGGAGTGTCACAGATGCGTTACCGGCCCTTGAAAGAGGAGTACGCTCGCTTCACTTTACTTATTCACAATAATAACAGCACCGAAATTACACAATGTAGATTCAAATAACACAAGATTATTAATAATTTATAAAACTGCATGACAGACTAGGATCCCGCCAAAAACTCACGTAATTTTATAATTCCAATGGTTATGAGCAGCATTTTAATGACCCGATTCTCAAGACAATCGGCTCCCCTTAACCAGTGTTTTCTTTGTTCGAAACCTTGGCCCAATATTTGAGCTAATTATACAGTTGATTTCACACTTACACAATGTTCGTACGTTTGTCTTCTCGAACAATCCGATTTCTTTGCTTTAAATTTTCATGTTACGTTGAATTTCTGAGTTTCTCTTTAATAATTGGTTAACGAGCTTAAATTTTATTATTGCTTATTCATTGAAGATTGTAATGATTATCTAATTTCATTTTAGCTCTTTTATATGGGTGGAAAATTATTGGGGTTAGTTTTGTTTCTAGGTATCTATCACTACATATTATAAAACAAAGTTCTCTACCACGTATGCCTGTCTGTCTGTTCGCAATATACTCAAAAACTTTTGAACGGATTTTCATTCGGTTTTCACCAGTAGATAGAACAAAAATACTTTAAGTTGGCAATCAAGTGACCATGACTGGGACAGTCGCTTAATATTATTATATTGAATTCAATAGTTTTTTATTTGTTGATTTTTTTCCGACTCTATACCAACTACCAGATGTACATAAGTTTAAGTATGAAGCGTTTTGGGGTCAGCAGGTTTGTGTCCAAACTTTAAATATAAACCACAATAACACACGAAAATACAAAAGACTATCTTTTTTAATATTTAACTTTAATGATAGTTGATAAAATCCTTACTAATATTATAAATGTGAATATGTGTCTGTTTGTGTGTTCAATTTTCACGCCTTAACTATTCAAACAATCATCATGAAAGTTGTCAAGGTTATAGAAAAGGAAATTAGATACCTTACTAAAAAAAGACTAGCCAGAACTAGCCAAGTCAGATATTAGGCTTCAGTATATTATCCTAAGTTATAAGAAGAAATTATATTTTAAGTTGTTATAAGAAATAAATTGCAGGACTGACCATTGAACTTGGCACCCATTTAAATCTCACTTCTTTTGTCGTTGAAGTCAACAACCAAGGCATTTATAAAGGCATAATATTTAAACTTGGTTCTCAATTCTCATTACACATGTACGTTTTTGATGGGATCAAATTTACACCAACGCAAGTAAAGCTGTAACCAAAAGCTAGTAAAATAATAAACGTAATGTTGCGACATAAGTTATCAAACAATCAATAGTTTATGCATAATATAAGACAGTGTCTAAGCAAAGGGAGTCTGAATCACGGAAAGATTAAACATTTCACGCGAGCTCTATTAATCAGATCGCCGATTGCACCAACCAAACATCAGTTTAGTGATGGGGTTCATTCCGAAATTTAATACCGATATCGATTTTATTGCTACACATAATATGACATTTCTTACTTCTACCCATACAGATATGTCGATGTATTCTTGTTACTTTTAATTTCAATTTAGCTTCTGGACGTCGAAGTTGCTTTACGTATACACATTACAATTATTTACAGGCCATTCATTGTACGTGACATGTGTATTACATTCATTTAGATATTTAGTCTGTATTCAATGCAAACGCCTGATTATATGTAAAATAATAGTCAAAAGTTTTTTTTAATATATTGTAGGGGATAGGGGGCAAACAAACAGACGGGTCACCTGATGGTAATTGACCACCGCCGTTCATAAACACTAGCAACACCAGGGGAGTTACAAGTGCGTTACCGGCCTTTTAAATGAGGTGGGCCTCCGGCGCTCTCACCGACCGAACGAAACGCAACAATGCAAGCACTGTTACTTCACGTCGGTTTTCTGTGAGAGGGTGGTAGTACCCCAGGCGAGCCCACCCATTCATGCTGATACCAGTAATAGTTTCAGTGTGGTTCTATCACCTACAGAAGTTTTAACTCTCTTAGTGTAACGACTTTAAGAAGCTTACAACTTAATAATATCATGAATCTGAAAAGATATAGGGAATTCGGGCTTAGTAATCAGGGATTCAGAAACGCTGTACCTAATATATTAAAAAAAATCTGTATTAATGTTTTTTTTTGCGTTTTTTTTTGGTCCGCACCTTAATTTATGTTTAAAGATATAGAAAAATATTTCAAAATTTGAATAAATAAGCTCTTTGTATTTGTGTTAAAGAAGATATAAACAATCATATAAAGCTAATATTATTTATACTAAATCTATCCCAGTTCACCCATTTTACAAGATCTATAGATCCCTTAAAAGAATAAATAATAACTATAACACTCCAAGATAATGCAGCATCTTTTTGATGAAAGGATTTTTAGAATCGAATCAGTAACTTTGGACAGTCATACAAAGAGCCTATAATCATCAGTTCGAATGTGGCTTTGCAATAGTTAAATGAGTTTTGGGCTCAGATCGGTATTTTCAATAGTTAAGTCGTTTCGTTTAAAAATGAGCTAAATCCAGTTTACCCTTTCCTAATAATTTACGTTGTTTTTCAAGAACTTCAAATTTTGTACATATAAAATATGAAGATCTTAAAGAAACTAAAATGTTTATGCACAGCAAAATTTGAACTCCGTTCTCGGTGTATAAAAACTGAAAATCTAAAAAAAAATTAAACAAATCTAAAAAAAAATTGGATTTGGATTTGGATTGAAAAACGATACAATGACTTCCTACACTTTACATGTTCGTAACAATTGTATAGTTTTAGTTTAAATTTGTATTTATCGATAACGTAATTGTAAAACTATTGAAACGTCCAACACTAATGGAAACCCAGAGGGATCGAGAGAGCCGCCCGGTTAGTGCGAACTAAATGAATCATTAATAATGCAAAGTTAACGCGCATTTGCGATCCGACCCGGCCGACCGCGCCCGAAACATCGATGTCGACTAACATAACGCCCCTCACTAATGTTTGTGTTCGGTTTAATGATAGATTAATTATTTACGTTATGTTTGTGTGAACTGATAATTTCTTATTTCATACATACATAGTACACTTAATTTATTAATTAGTATCCTGTCCTGATAATAAAAGAAACCTTGACAAATTATATGCTTAAACTTTCCTCATTAATCACTTTATCTACTGGTGAAAACTGCATGAAAATCCGTTCAGAATTTTCTGAGTTTATTGCGAACAGGCAGACAGACGTAGCAGAGGATTTTGTGTTATAATATGTAATGATAATGATAGTGTTTGTACTATTTACTAGTTACTGTTGATCCATACTAAATTATACTTGTTACTGACCACATATACTTAAAAACAGTTGGCGGCTACGATAAGCGATATTTTCATATGGATAGCCAAACCGTTCAGATCCGAGGACATGTGGTCGGGTGGTCAACTTTGTTCCCACACACCCACCGCGGCCTTTTTTGGAAGCATTTCAAGCCTAGGGTATATCGTCTGAGAGCCCTCGAGTATACTGCTAGCGCGATACAGTGACGCCGTATTCACTAGTTCCCTTCACACACCATACAGTATTAAATCGTTTCGTCATTAAAATTATAATAAGTTGTGATAAACCGAACGGATTAATGAAACAAAGACTAAATGTTACTCGAAGATATGTGTTACGATGTTCTTGAAAATGTTTTATCATAAACGTAGTATTTTAGCAGTGATCAGTGTTGAAACAAACAAACATTCCTAAAAATGATTGAAATGTATTTTATTACTTATTCCTAGTTACCTGCAACAATTTTTTTTACAAAAATCTATTTTTTTTAAATTTCATAGCAGGCAAACGAACAGTTGGGTCACCTGATGTTAAGTGATCACCACCCTCCATAGACGCTAACAACACCAAGGGAGTCGAAATTGCATTGGCAGCCTGTGTTTGGGGGAAAGGGAGGGAGGGGGAGAGAAGAGGGGGGGAAGGTAGGTGGGCCTCCGGCGCTCTCATTGCCTAAACAAAACACAACAATACAAGCACTGTTACTTCACGTCGGTTTTTTATGAGAGGGTGGTACTACCCCGGGCGAGCCGACCCATTCATGATGAAACCAATAATAGCTTCAGTGTGGCTCTACCACCTTCTAAATGTACAGACACGTTACATTAATATTCTTATTGTATGTATGGACAAAAAAAAACGAATAAATATGTAGTTGATTGATTGGAATAGAATAGAATAGAATATTGGAATAAACTTAGAGGGAATTCCTACAAAAGCAGATGTACCTATTAAGAGAAAACATAGCAAAACCCTTTTCTGTCATGGCTTCCGCGATATGACGTTGATTTCTAATAAATAATATCGTTTCACATACAAAAGACACGGTCTGTAGTGACCGGCACCCTCTGACAGACGCCATTTTGAAGAGGGCTCGGACACGACACTTAGCGGACAGGGTTGTCACATAAAAACTAGATATTGATGAATCGCTATTAATTCGTAAAAGTTTGTTGCTTGGTAAATAAATACATGGTATTAATTGCCTTGATCGATTAGAATGGTAGTAAAGAAAAACTTAGGCATTGAAATTTTGTTTTATATTATTAATAAGCCAGTTCAATTAAGTATTTGTAAGTAAAAAACTTATTTTTATTACTCATAGATGTTAGATTATATAGCTAGTACCACTCGCATAATAAAGGAGAGTTTAGCGATAAACTGTATATCAAAACCCACCAAGCTGTTTCGGGTACAGACCGTGTGAAAGAAAGATGTACGTAGCATTCAAAATTAAATACTCATAAATCACTTTTCTAATATAGTTTGAAGTTATATGTATTTAAATTACAAATATTCCTTCTTATAGCTCCCTGAATCTGTTGCAAATGCAACATATATATTATGAATAGATTTTCAATAATGTTTTTTTAATATTTTTCTATGCATGATATAAAAATATATGAATAATTGAAATCTCTTAATTTATAATTAAATTAGCTTCTACCCGCGACTTCGCTTGCATTAGTGTAGATATGACCTATACCTAGAAAACAGTATCTTTCCCTAAATGAAAAGTATCCAATATCCATTCTTGTAAACCTGGGAACATGAAGGAAAATTTCATGATGATCGATTTAGTGGTTATAGCGTGAAAACGAAACAAACTGACAAACAGAGTCACTTTCCCATAGCTAGTACAGGATACTAGTAAAGAAATTCAACTAAATAATACTCCTGTTAACTGGCAACCCTGAAAAGTCATCAGGAGATGACAATCGCCCAAAAACCGGACGCCTCCGGTCGGCCCGTGAGACGCGACGTCCAATATCCTTTGCGAATTGTTGATACTATTAGTAAAATATGCTATCTTACCTATCTATAATATCAAACTGTTGGTTTGAGATATATATTGGCCCCATGGGGTGGCTACCCGTGCCCTAATTCTTTTGTATTTTACCATTATTTGGCTAGCTTTTTCAGTATTGACTGAGAAAATTCGTGATGGAAACATTATACTCAAAAATGTATCTATCACCCTTAAAATGAATATCCTTGGTCTTTATTGTAGGTATTAGCGTTTGAGCACATTATCATCTTATGCTAAGGTGGTAAACATGTTATACCTAGAGTGGGGTTGATTCATAAATGCAAATGTTGCATATAAAGAACATAACAACAAAAGGTACATAAAGTGCGATGCGTTGCGTCTGAGCATATTTATAATCGAGATATCGTAGCGAATACAAAAATAAGGAAGCGACCTTTGAGCGGACAGTGTTTACATTATTATAAGGTGTAAGTATTATTGTTCTGTAATTGTGTATTGTAACAGTATCAATCATAAACGGTATTTAATTTACTTACGTATAATAAGGTATCGTTCGTTATCCAAGATAATACAATACGAAAAATACGAAACATTATCAATCAGAACAGTGGCGTAAGGATAATCCTGTGCCACGTAATGCCGCAACCCTTCTCATGTCCATCGCATGTCATTTGTTATAGCGAAATCCGCGCTACGTCTCGCAGGGAGCGTATCCAAACGCGCATGTCACCTTGTCTGTGCAAAATTCGGTTTCATTTCAAACGTCCGTTAGAGACTTTATCCGTTTTTGTTTAATTGTAACCGACTCCTCGTATAAACTATTATGACAGATGCTGTTATATTGCTATATGTATTCAAACTAGCATCTGCTCGCGACTTCGTCCGTGTGGATTAGTTACTTTAGGCTAACGCTAACACGTAGCGGAAGTTCTCAAAAGGAATTAGAAAAAACGATTTGAAACATTTTTTATTGGTGCTCCGCTCCTATTATTCTCAGCGTGAGGATATATAACCTATTGTCTTCTTCAATAAATGAGCTATCTAACACTGAAATCATTTTTCAAATCGGACTAGTTGTTCCTGAGATTAGCGCGTTTAAACAAACAAACTCTTCAGTCTAATAATATTAGTATAGAAGTATAGATTATTAAGGGTTTAATTATAAATTACATCACCCGTTAACGAGAGGAATGGGATCAATATAGTGCGATATTGTAAGAGGACGAGTTATATACATCTTGACGTGACATGTAGGTATAAATTTTCAAAAGTATTAAAATTCTAAGTTTTAACCAGAATTAAGAAAATAACTGAAATGTGAATTTAGTGTTTATTTTATGAATTTGAAGTAAAAATGTATAAATAATTTAGCGCCTTAATTTGTTATATATATATAGATATTCTATTTATATTCATGGTATAAAAATGAATTAGGCCAATTATTATTCATAATTATAATTACATAAATACATCAAGTGAGGATTACTTACAACTTCTTAACCATTTTATTTTCAAAATACTACAAGCTATGAAAAACGGCCATGCTCTTAAAATATATAATGTCGTACTGAAATAACTATACTATTTTTTGCCCCTGGCTTCTGTCGCGTTTATGTAGGTTTGACCTATCCGTCGAAAATAATACTCTTATCTGGATAAAATTGATTGACTATTTTAAATTAATTATATCCATAATAAGATAAAATTTTCCATTCTACAATCTTGATTGATACTTAAATTGCAACTGTCGGAACACAGCTGTATGGTAAAAGATATTTATATAATTACTTTCTGTTTAGTTTTCTGAAATCTATCTCTATTGGTTTTCTTTATTACTGATTGCACTTCACTTTTACAATACAAAGTTAGCAAAATGATTCTATTAAAACTGACGTAAAAATTTCGGAATCATTAAAAAAATTTTTGCAATATACTGATTCTTTAAAAAGAATTATGGCGGATTTAATTCCCATCACAAAGATGGCCGCGCATAAAAATAAATGCAACCATAATTAAATTTTCTATCTATAAATAAATTAAAACGAAAATTCTGACAATTAGTGAATTGGACAGATTTGAATATAGTTCGGAACATACGCATACAGTTTCCTTGATATCGCCTCTTATTTATTGTCAAAATGCCAACAAGGATGGGGCGAGCACTATTTGTCATTGACAAAGCTTTTTGGATGTGTAATATCCTCGAAGCAAGCCTCCGGGGGCATTGGAATGAATATGTTTACTGCGGGTATGTAAATAGTTTTTGTTTGGTTTTATTAACATTGGGTAGTGGTTCGCTTTCAATAGAATATTGTCTAATTTTAAGTAACGATTTGATTGAAAGTTCGATGGTTAATCTTACTACTGAGCTATAATTGTAGCTAAGTGTCTTAAGGGAATAACGATTAGTACTTAACGAATACTTATCTACTATAACGTAGTGGTAGGGTGTTTTATAAGTCCGCCTAACTAGCTACTACCCTCAACTTGAAAATTTGTCGCCAAGCCCTTGTTGGTTTGTTCCGGCAGCTGTACTTAACAGCTCTGAGAAGTTGGCCCCCAATTCTTCGCATAAGAATTTGATTATTCGTGGAGAGTATGCCCATCGATTGCCCATTTTGGTGTATAATTTTTTTTTTGACCACCTCTGTAAAAATAGTCATGGAAGGTTTAAAAATTAACAATCTCAAAGTGGATTTTTGCAGTATGTCGTTTGCCTATCTTTTACTTTTTCTCGTTTTTTTTTTCCACCCCATTTCTGCCCTTTAGAATAAAGAAGAAAGAAAATGTCTTTATTGCTGTATAACATCAAAACAACAAGATGAACATATACATAGCTTATTATAATATCCAACAAAGGCACCTCCATTCAGCTAAGTGCTGCAGCACAACTGGGTGTTACTGCAGCGCTGATTTTCAATGGAGTCCCAAAGTAATGTACGGACGTGTAGTCGGTGTTTTAACCATAAATATAACAGAACCTATAACATGTAAACAGCTAACAAAAACAAAAAGTAAACATCGAAAAAAGATACAAATATTACAAATGTGCCTGTCCTAAAAGCTATTCTTATATTAGCTTCACGAGTTGGCTTAAAAAAAGTAAATTAGTAAGAAAATAAATAAACGTGGGCAAACGACTAAGTTCAAAATCCACCATGATTTTCGATTTTCAATTTTTTTTTCGGATGCTAGCCCAGTCATTTTAATCTTTGATAAAAAAAAATTATAGAGGCGTGCAAATACGTTTCAATGATGGGCAAAAATGTGCAATCGATGGACATACCCTCTACATATTTTCAAATTCTTACGCGAAAAGTGGAGAGCCAACTTCCCGGAGCTGCAATTGACAGCCAATTCCTCTAAGTTTAGCGTGTTTATTGTTTATCGTTTTCAAACCTATAGATTATAAAAACGATTAGCGCTGGTTAAATATCTTAAATGGTGCACACTATGACATAACATTATCAATTATTTTCCTACACTCAAATCACATCTGAATAACACTTTCCTATCTGTGACTGCGTCTAATGTGTTTAAAAGATTTATAAAAATTGGTCCAAAAAGCTGAGTTAAAGTGAAAGCCATTGAAAAGGATAACCACCCTAGTACAGCTCCCACGCCACATTCCTAGGAGAGCAGTATGGAAGACTCTGATTGAATTAAGTATACCAGATTAAATAGTATAGGAAGACCTAAAATTAAGGGCATAAGTAATAACTTTCTAAATATAGAGTCTCACTAATCCCGCATTTTGAAACCAGAGGGTGTTGGATTATTGGAATGTTTGGAATATATAGATAAACTGTATATAATGTTTGAAGGTTATACTGGTATCATGCGCAAACACAGAACGAAAGTAGGGAGGAGTGAAGTAAGGGCGAGTGTAAGGTGCCGGATTATTGGCCTTATCAGATTATTGAAGTGACGGATTAGTGAGACTACTGTATTGCACAAATGTTATACCGGACAAGAAAAAACATAAAAATCATTGACACAACGTCAAGTCACACAATAATAAATTTATCGAACAGGATTGATTGATTGAGAAATGTAAGTATGTAACAAGAGTTTTTGGCGGGATGTCAGTCTTTCATGTACGGGATTTTATATTTTATTCATAATCTTGTAATATTTGACTCTACATTTTGTAATATTGGTGGTGTTTTACGTAATGTAGTTCGGTTATTGTGCATAAGTGAAGTGGATGGGAAATATTGCCACGGAACATGAATTCTGATGTACCGCAAAGACTCCATGGAAAGTTCTAACAAGGGAGCCATCATCTTGTTAATTGAAATCATCACAAGACACTTCTAATATTATTACCTACTCGATAATGGCAGTATTAATCTAGAAGATTGGTTGCCGAAAATAAAATAATAAAAAAGTATGCAACATATAACAATTTATACATAAGGAAAGGTCATATGAAACTAATTTCCGGGGTCTCCAGCAAATAGCGTCACATCGAAATTGTCAATTCTCGAGCGAGATTGTTAGAATTTCCTCTTTGTATTACTCACGTGTTACTATAGGGCGTTAATACTTGCTGAGTTATTGGAATCATTCCTCATACGGACCCTCGGAATGCCCTTTAAGCCTTTTTGGTATGAAATTCAAATTTGTCTAATTCGTAGTTTTCATTACGTACAAATTCACAATTTTACTTAATGCCTGAATATTCCTTAAGAGATGACTTCCAACAATTTTTGATATTTTAATTAGCTAAGAATTTTATTTATTTTAATAATAATGTATACCAAATATATCTGGGTAGTAATTATGAGAAATCTTATTTTATGTCTCTCATATTATAGCCATAATTTTAAATTAAATTATTGACGAGAAAGTTCGAGAGGATGGGGAAGGGGGTGGTTATTAATTTTTCACATAAAAACTACTGAACAGATTTTTATGAAACTTTAAATTAAGGTATACATCAGAATAATGCATAAGCCACAATTTGTAAAGCTATTGTTTAAATTAGCCAAAACTAACGGGACTGGCGGACTTTGATCCGTCCTAATAATAAAACAAAATCTTGACATATTATATACCTAAACCGTTCTCATTATTTTATCTACTGGTGAAAACCACATGAAAATCCGTTCAGTAGTTTTTGAGTTTATCGCGAACAGACAGACAAAAAGACGCGGTAAAGGACTTTGTTTTATAATATGTAGTGATATAACGATAAACGTCAAGGAAGTTGTTATCCCACTAAAAACTATTTATAAAGAAAGAAATACAGATAAAGACGTAGGCGGCCGTTAGTTATATAATAATGAGTTATAATGTGTAAGTATGTTTATAGGAGATAATCTTGAAACAGATGAGCCAATTCAATAAATTCCTTGGCTAATAAGAAATCACATTATCTTGAGTGCTGCAGGCTATATTTTTTGTTACCTACTAAGTTTTATATTGTAATTACCACGTAATGGCCAATGCCAAGTATTTAATTAATATTTTAAGGTTATAACCAAAATCTCACCTGTTGGCATGTGACGATTTAGTCAAAAAGGATAACTGGTTAATCCTAAAGGAGCGGCTCAGTCTCAAGTGTAATTGCTGGAACACGCCTATATGCTCAATAAGAAATCTTCAATTTAAGGGGCATTGCTAGTTATACGTTTATTAGCGAAATACCAGTCACTATCATGACGTTTTCATTAAACTAAAAATTTTGTTCGAATCCATATCTATCGCCATAATCACAGAGCACATCAACAATCATCAACGCAACAAAATATAATCCTACGACTTTATTAACCTGCAAGCTAACCGGCTTAAAACAATTATTGAAGTCAATAATTAATAAGTATTATTGAAGTTATACTTCTTTTGGCGCGTTAGGGAAAAATGATGAGAGTATATTTTTACGATGCGCGCGCACATCGTCACGAAAAACCGACACCCTGAAGTTAGCTATAGTCAACATGTTATTTCTTTGTATTTGTTGTTTGTATTTCTTTGTATTAAAACTTTCAATGTATTAAATATCTTTTTTCTATTGTTAGTGTCGTTTTTTCTACAAACGTAGAATAAGGCGAAAGATAAAAATTTTGAAAAGATTTTTATCTTGTTACGCGAAAGAAGTATAACTTCTAACGCATGTACATAGCTACACACACACTTTTTTTTAATAGACAGCGTATATATCGTATATCCAAGATTGGTAAGATATTTATAAAATTGGTAAGACATTTATACTTCTAGGCAATTTTATTTACTATTTTGCATGGACAACTCAGCTGATTTGAATTTGATATTCGAGAGACCTCATGACATGTTTAAACAAAGATGGCTAAGTTTTTTATTTGGTTTAAATATGGATAGCTGCTAAAATCCGAGTCAAGGTACTTTTATCTATCTGTAGCTAGTAGGAAGATGAAATATGATACAGTATGGTACATAAAATATGGTAAATGATTTGACCCACAGAATGCCAGCAAACTTAGATTAACAGATAAAAATTCATCAATTGTAATCCATTTTTCTTCGTTGAAATCCCGAGACGCGGGTGAGTCGAGTCCCGGCAAGGGTTGGTAATCGTCCGGTGATAAATGACCGGTCGGATGACACGAGATGGACTTAAGGACGGATAACCGGGTCACAGCCGTGCTACACAGGTTGCGAGAGATAGGCCACGATTGATGGATTTTTAGGACTGGATATTTTGTTTTGCGGGACAGCCCTACTTTTGAGGTTCCTATTTACATGGGTTCATACGTGAATTCAGGAGTGTCATTTATGTCATGTGTTATTACTTAATTATCAAAAAAAGATTCTAATAAATGGGTACTACCGTTAACAGCGTTTACAGGAACCAAATGATGGATTGTAGACGTGTTTGTTTAGGCGATCTTCTTCACACCGTAACAATTGCAAGAAAGAGACGTATGTTTCTATCCTCTTTGTTTCTGAAATACTAAGCAGATATGAATGCTATTTGGCAAAACATCAAATTGTACCTAAAATACTTTTAATAAAAGCAAAGGAAGTAGTCGAGTAACATCTACCAAATAAAAATCGTGTATTGTATTTTGAATCTGTACCAGAGTTATCACACTTACTTATTTTTATGGGTCATGAACATTGTCAATATACTAATAATAACAATTTTCTAATTAAATTTAAATGTAGTCGTATAATTCGCTTCTGGGGGTCGCGTTTCAGGATCAGCCTGTGCATATCCAGGTTTTCGCAGGCCGGCATGAGAGTGGCGACCGGTGATGGATAGTGTGTCACTCGGTGGTCGCCATTGTTTTTGCATTGTACTATGCTTACCATCAGGCATAGAGCAGTCACTTTGCCGGGCTACAATAAAAAAAATAGAGGCAACCACGACATGCTAAAACAATAAATAAATCTAAATACTGAACTATTTTACGTATTTAAAGATTTAGCATAAATAATATGAAAATAGCAATTTGTAATAGAAAGAGAAATATATATATATATATAGAATATTAAAACTACTTATTACTCTAAAACCATATTTTAAAATATGTTAATATCATTTAGTTAATATGTTATAATAAATATGAAAACTAAAAAACCAATAGAAAGAGAAAAAAAAGGAAATAGGCATATAAATTTATTTGTGGTTAATCTTATTGTTATCTTTATATAGGAATTGATAAGTAAAGAATTAAGATATTTGTGATCTAAACTTCTTTTTTTATGTCATAGGACGAGCGAACAGGTGGGTCATCTGATGTTAAGTGATCACCACCGTCCATAAAGACTAGCAACACCAGGGGAGTCTCAAGTGCGTTGCCAGCTTGTGTTTGCAGTGAGGGACGGGGGAGAGAGGAGGTGGGCCTCCGACGCTCTAGAACTAACAAGCCTATACGCGAAACGACTACATTTCATATGAAAACAAAAATATAAGACATTTAAATAACTGAAGCATTAAATCCTGAGGCTCTTCAATCTCTTTTGATTTTTCTTGAACCAGTGTTATTTATAACTTGGCATTAAAATATACTACAGTCACTTTAACTTAACAAAAAAAATTAGTTACAAAGAAAGCTAAGTAACTTCTACCACCCTCCTGCTTGGAGAGCTATATAAGCTATCTCCAAGTTGAAATTATGCTGCGAAGTATGTATTGTTGTACTTGGAGGACTATACTCTCTTTAGACTTAGGGTGTAATAGCCACAACCCAGTAGTTTAAAAACGATATAATTTTTATAACAAAAAAATATTATAGACCATAACATTGGCTTCATAAGTATGCATCGATGATTCGGTATAAAAAAATCCCCGACAGTTAACGAACAGATTAAAGTTTACAATTTAATTAATCGGCGTATGTGTTTCAAAATAAACTCCATTTATGTCGCGCCATGTGTCCGGTTAATTCCGGTCGACCGGTGGGAACGTATGCATCCGGATATCGCTCCACCGGAGTGGCCGGTCGACCGGACAATTTGTTTCGACAGCCTACCTATCCAGTACTATAGTGAACAATCAAAATTAATTTTTTGACAAAAGTTAATTCACTATCACTATCACTACATATTATAAAACAAAGTCTTCTGCCACGTTTATCTGTCTGTCTGTTCGTGATACACTCAAAAACTACTGAACGGATTTTCATGCGGTTTTCATTAGTAGATAAACTGATTCACGAGGAAGCTTTTGGTATATAACTTGTGAAAGTTTTTCTTATTATCAGAGCGGGACGATATCCACCGGTCCAGCTAGTCTAAGTATATAAAAATCCATTCTCATGACGTTTGTTCACAATCAACTCCGAAACCACTCAACTGATCTTCATGGACGTTGGCATTTATGTATAATTTGGTCCATTTAAATTATTGTCAATGTTGATTATTGTTATTAATTGTAAGTTTCATTAGTCTCGAACAGATGACGCTTTTAACTAGTTTGTTGACAGAAGACTGTGAGATCGACTTTTATAGATATCTCATAGATGGCGTCACACGAATACTTTATCATAATTTTAATTTAACATTATAATACTGCGCCACAGCAAGGTGTGACCGGGTCAGCTAGTATTTATATATAAAATGACGGTCTGTCAGTTTTGGCAGTTTTTCTTCATTTAAGCGTCATGAGCGATTTTCATGATTTTAACTTTGTACCTAGAATGTTACTTGGATGATCCTTAGCTATAGTTGCAACCGGTAGATGGCGTTGTTATCGAGATTTGTCTTTTTCTATATTCATGACTTATTAGGGTCTATGGCAGTATAATATTTGTCTATCGGGTACGCAAGTATAATTTATTATTTATTTTATTGTTATTGAGTTCTATATTATACTATACAGTGAATTAAGTCGCAGACGATGGCTACTAATATTCATTTCCGGTTCTCGTATTGTGTTTAATTTTTTAAGGATCTCATAGACTTACATTACAGAATTCTAAGAAAAAGAAAGAAGTTAGAACAAATAGGTATTACTATAACCGGAATACAATAGTTTATGGGCCAACCTTTTCATATATCATGGGCCAATTATCCCATTAATGGAGGAAAGAGTCCATAACTGGTAGAGTGGACACGGTGCATGAATTGTGACCGCCGCATCGGTCCATTAGCGATTATTGTCCAACTTTTGTGTTAACAGACCGGCTTCGACAAAGATATAGAGTATATCTAGAAGTGCTATTATCAAGTTGGCTTAGTAATAGAACATTCGGTATATCGTTCTTTTTTTTCCTTAGTGTAGCACAGTATAGTGACTGCATTGTGCCTGATGTTAAGCACAGTATAATCCAAAAACAATGGCGACTACCGAGAGACACCCCATCTCTCGCCGGTCGAGGGGTACACAAGAAACCTGACTTTATAATAATGTTTACGGGGTATTAGTATGACGTAAGCAGGTCTGTATTATCTTTTGACATCCCCTCCCCCTTGTCAGTACACACTGAAACCACCCCCCACGATGACGTAAGTATTGGCTTAATTTTAACAAAACCTCTCGCATGCACTTTTATGAAATCCTCAAAGAAAGGACGTAAATTATCACAAATGAATAAATATTGTTAACGTAACCCCCATTCAGACTTTTTCCGCCCCAATGTTCTCAAAAATAAGTAAGTCTTTTTTTGAGAAACATTGAAACCCTCACTTACCTTTAATCTTTATGTATTACCTGAAAAGATGTAACTATAGTCTCATTCTGATGATTTATCGTTAAGTATTTACCAGATACCAGATTAAGTAACAGATACCAATGAGTGTGACTTAAAATCTTTATCTTAATAGAAATACATCTACGGATTTTTGCCGATAACTTCTCTATCCACCTTTGGTGATACTTTTGTATCTCCCGCCACATTTGAAGCATTATAAATACAGTCGCATTGTTAAATTATATACATTGTTCCTTTTTCGTGAATCATAAGTCCTATAATAATATTGCCATCGAAAAAAGGTCTGTTTTGGGTTTAAAAACAATAAATACATAAAAAGATGACAAAAAACTGTTTATAATAAATAGTTAGTAATAACGCATTTTACGGATATGTCCCAAGTCACTTATTTTTTCTCAAGAGCGTACTACATCTATAGGTATTTTAATTTAGAATATCAAGTCGTATCTAGTGTCTCTTATTCAGTGCTGCGGGGAACAGTGCCTGCCAAATTCTTTGTACTTATTTGCGCGCTTCATTATTTATTACTTTCGTATCGGTTACACTCCGGCTGCTTGTTGGCCAGCGCGCTATTGCTTTGTAAATTCTCTTTGTTTTCCTTTTTCTTCTTAAGCCTTTTTTTTATATACTACTGGACATCGAACTACTTCTTGTATTAAACATAACCAGCTATTATTTAGTTGATATTCTTTTGTATATCATAGGAGGCAAACGAACAGGGTCATCTGATTTTAAGTGATCACCACCGTCTATAGACACTTGCAACACCAGAAGAGTTGCAAGTGCGTTGCCAGCCTGTGTTTGGAACAAGGAGGAGTGGGGAAGTGGGGAGGGGGAAGGGAGTTGGGTATACGGCGCTCTCACTGACCGAACGAAACGCAACAATGCAAGTACTGTTACTTCACGTCGGTTTTCTATGAGTTCTTAAGTTGACTCTACCACCTACAATAATATGTATGTGACAATTTATACTAATATTATAAAGTTGTAGGATTTGTTTGATTGGTTGAACGCGCTAATCTCAGGAAATACTGACTGATTTGAAAATTTATCAGTGTTATATAGAGTGTTAGATAGGTCATTTATCGACAAAGGCTATATACGCTACATATCCTCACGCTACGCCAATAGGAGCGGAGCTCCCATGAAGAATGTTTCAAAATCGGTGTTTTATTTCCCTTTGAGAGCTTTCGCTGCGTGTTAGCGTTAGCCCAAAGTACGTCACGTGGACGAGGAACGCTGAACGAGGACGAGTCGGAGGAACAGATAGTATCAAATATTTACTTACGCATTTGTAAGAAGAAATATACTTTGTATTCATTACATATAAATTTACTGTTCTTTATTAGAGGTTTTAATGTTTCATTATAATTTCACTTCATGTTCTATATAATTAGTGTTTAAAACCTCCATCAATTGTATTATTTAAATCTATATTTAAAGCAAAAGAAGAATATTCTATGTCAGTTTTTGTAAGAAAAGTGTTATGATAATGTCTTTAATATTGCAAATCTATTATTTATTTGGAATATTTAGTATAAGTAGCTTTAAACCAATCGACGTTCTGAAGGCAATCATAATAGGACTTTAGGGATTAAGAAGACTGGTGAGTTTTCGTAGGTACCTTTGTATTAAATGCACCGTTATTTTTGTCACAAGTATAACCTAATCTAACCAATACGAGGCGAAAATGTTTTGTTTTAACTTAAAAATCATCAAGTTGGTAATATACAAAATCACCAATTGTTTACATAATTCAACATACATCTACATCTATCTCATTTACCCTTTACTAAATTCATCGTAGAGTGAGTAGTGTCGCTATACATTTTGTGTTGTGACTTCTACAATTATGTGCTTTAAATTAACTGTTGGATATTGTGAGTTTTTCTGTGCCTAATTTATAATATACTAGTTGCTTTCCGGAACTTCGTCTGCGTCCTTTATTATCTCAATTGTTTTGTTATATCTCGTTTTTGGCAAAAGCTGCCAGGCGGCTTGACTTTTTCCGACACTTTCCACAATTATCGTTATATTTCAACCAATTTACAAAAAATCTTGACAAATTATAAACTTAAACCTACGTCGTGAATCACTATATCTATTAATTAACACTGCATGTAAATGCCTTCAGTAATTTTTGAATTTATCGCTAACAGACAGACAATGGTAGAGCCATGCTGAAGCTATTACTGGTTTCAGCATGAATGGGCCGGCTCGTCCGGGGTAGTACCACCCTCTCCCAGTAAACCGAAGTGAAGTAACAGTGCGTACATTGTTGCGTTTCGTTCGGTCAGTGAGAGCACCGAAAGCCACCTCCTCAGCCCGCTCCTCTCCCCCCTCCTTCCCTCCATTCCCCCAAACATAGGTTGGCAACGCACTTGCGACTACCCTGGTGCTAGTGTCTATGGACGGCGGTGATCACTTAACATCAGGTGTCCCGCCTGTTCGTTTGCCTCCTATGATATAAAAAAGCAGACGTGACGGAGGTCTTTATTCTATAATAAAACAAAATCCAAAAAATCTTGATCGCCTATCCAAGTATGAGTAGTCGACAAATATTTCAAGCAAAGCTTCCTGAGATTTAAACAAACTTCCAAAGTTGTCGAGGTGCCATTAAGGTGGTGGAACTGCCGTTCCATGCGTCTTACTTACCGCCGCTCGTTTTAACTCATGCACAGATTTATAAGTTTTGTGCACCTAGCAGGCCATTGATGGCGGAGTGTTCAGTATAGGGTATTCAGCAGATACGATTTATATTTTAAGAATTAATTTAATTTGTCTATGGACAGCGGTGATCATTTACCTTCAGGTGACACACCTATTCGTTTGCTTTCTACAATATTAGAAAATAATAATTAAGGGCTAACATCAAAGATACTTTCTTTTGAAGTACGAATTTCTTATTCATAAAAGAATGAACTTATCACAGTTCACGTACATTTATTGGCTTTAAAAACGCTATTAGACGATGCATGAAATGGTCGGAAACAATTTGAAATCTTTATTACAATTTTTTTCATAATACAATTATCTATTTGTAAAATACATTTTAACAAATTTCTTAGCATTTAGTGTATTCATTAATCTGGCCACTGTTTTAATTGGACTTGTAGTTTCTTTAGGAACGAAGTTTTTTCAACCAAAAGTAAGATATTATAGTTTTTATTACTTTTATTGTTGGGTTAAATTCGATTCAAGTACAGATCGATTTCTTGAAAGTTTGATATTAAATTAGATTCAATTTCACCCTTTATTTTATTGATCACAATGAAAGTGTACTAAGCTTTAATATTTTTACATTTTGTCTAGTTTCAGCTACTATAGTGATGTCTCTACTTAACTCTGAATTAGTCAAGGCTACGATTTTAGCTGCATTAGTATTGCATATTCTCACTTTTTCATTTTAGATTTACATATAATAACATTCTCTACTTTTGAAAAAGGCTTGCGTAGGAGATTACTCTTTAACCAAAAAACGTATGCATTTTTTACGCCATCACAATTGCGTTTCTTTGAAATAGGCTTATATAGAAAAGTTATGCGTCTAATCTATGTCATTTTTTAAAACAATGAGAAAAAATGACGAATAAAATAAAGGACGATAGAGGAAGTGTTATAATATGTACATCCGATGCATAAGGGTTGTTGTTGTTACTGCATACGATCGCCTTCCCAAAGCCGCTTTACACACCGTACTTTACCGGCGCTCACAATTAGTTACCGCGGAACGTCAGGTGAAACTACATGACAAAGAAACCAGTGGAGTTGTTGATGAAACCAAATAATTTCGACAGCAGCTTCTACCTATAACTTTGAAGAAATCTTGTGAATAATCTACTAATTTACTATTTTTTATATAATTAACTCACCCGGCCACCCGTTGCTGTGTATCAGTTATTACATGTTGACTTAAAATTATGATAAACTATTTGGTATTATGAGGTAATATGTCTGCCTAAAACAATTTCGGCAAAGAGCGGAAAATTTAAAATATTGAGGCTTTTAGTCGAAATATAAATTATCCTATCTCTTAAGTTGGACCAAATTATACACAAATATCAACTTTCATGAAGTTCGGTTGAGTAGTTTCGGAATTAATCGTAGGCAAACATCATGACACTGAATCTTTATATATTTAGAAGATAGTTTAGTATTCCAATTACTTGCTTATTATTCTAGGTACTATGTAGCGTATTAATAGTTCGATAAATTTTAAATTGCATTAATTAAGCAATTGATTTTCATTAAATTAGTTTAAGCCGAACTAGCCAAGCTATGTATAATTGTAATAGAGATATTTTATTATAATTCTAAACTACAAACCGAATTCAGGTAGTAAGGAGTCATCTTAGAAATAAAAAGCTCCATGTAAAAGTATTACATATTTTATATTAAAATCAAATATATGTTTTAAATAAATCTTCTATTGCTATAACCTAACCTAACTTCTAGGCAAAGGCAGTAAATATCCCTTATTTATAATTAAAAAATATAACCCAAAACATAATTAGAATTTAAAATATTTAGTCTTACTAATGAAATAGATTCTACCACTGTAACGGCCACCTTTTCTAGTAAGAAAAAATGTAATATTCACCATTCTTAATAAACGGAATTATTATTAGATATAATTACAAAAATATATTCATTTCTGTAAAATATCGCTATCGATATTTTAATATAATTATAGATACTATTATAATTTTGTAATTAAGCCTGTCCCCAAGCACCTGTTGGTGTGTTCCGGCAGCTGCAGTTGAAAGTCAGTTTAGCATGTTTACCATCTTGAATCACATCGTCATTTAAAATCAGATGAGATTGTGGTCAAATGCTAAAACATATAAAGTATTAAAAAATCGCTAGCATTTAAATAACGGTTGAAAATACGTTGAACAAAAAACTATGGTATTTAATATATTCTTAGAGAAGCAATTTAATATAATTTATGGTAAAATTTCAATTCTAGACTGTATTTGTTTTTTCATATAGAAAGGATTAAAGGCCTGTTAATGATAGGCACACTATCGCTTATCACTTAAAATGAAAGTTCAACACGAAGTTAAGTAAAATGCGTGAATATTTTATTATTGATCTCGCTGTAATATTTGAATATGCGGCGTTTAAGATGCAGAATACATTTTTTTATCATAAAATAAATGTAAATAATTGATGAAACTAATATCTCATCGAATTATAATAAAATAACACTAACATTTTAAATTAAAATTTAGTTATTGTCATCTCTTTCTATTGTTATACAAGTAAATTAGCCGCGACGACTCCACGCCACCTCTGTCCTATATTTTCTTACAAAAGTCGTTAGTAACAAACTCAGCACATTTATGTCACCTGATACAATGCTATTATAATTTTAAATTTTAATCTCATTTCTTTACGTTTACCCCCAGTAAGTCTCGCCTTGTCCATGACTTGTGTACTTTATAATATCTTGTGTTTTTGCTTAAATAAAACCTTCTTTAGGTGCGTTGAACAGTGACCGAAAGTAAGCTATTACGCTTTGTTCGGTGATGCTTTGAATTGTGTAATGAAGCTTCAGTCGTCATCAAGGACGTTCACAGTCTGACAAGTTATATTCTTTATATATAAATTTCTTCTGTACGTGTGTATGTCACTGAACTCCTCCTAAACGGCTGGACCGATTTTGATAAAATTTTGATGTGCGTGTTCCAGTGGATCCGAAAATGGTTTAGATTCACAATTGGTCCCTTTAGGTGGCACTGCGGTTGAATTTTAGATATTTTTTTTATTATCAAGGCAGGACAACGTCCGCTCGGCACGCTGGTATAATTATAAAATGTATGTATATTTATTAGACGTGTATATATCGTAAGTATTTATATATTATTATTATTATATATTTACATATATTCATTAATCTCTATGAACTTTAATATGCATGTATGTGTTTATAAGCTTTCACTTCTATCGTGTGGTTATGTGTATACACACGCTTTTTTTTATAAATCTGTTGTTTCTAACTTTTGTTTTATTATTTGAAGTGATAAGTTCTGTAGGCGCGCTGAGCGCTATTTCTGCCATGAGATAAATTTATAATTTCGCGTCATGACATTCTAGTAAGCGTGACCGGCCGTACAAAATCTACATAAGTATTGCGCCGAGTCCCAATAGATGTGAAAATCAGAATAATTCAATATCAAAATTGTGAAATTTAAATATTGTAATTCAGATTATAATTAATTTAAAAATTAAAAAGAGAACACATTTATTTCATTATTTTAAGTTTTCACTTCTATCGACATTCCTTATGACTGCCTCGACTTTTTTTTATATACATTTTCCTCGGGTTGGTTTATTTTTTGTTAATGTTTTTCTTGCACCTAATTTTACACACGACTTTACATTTTCCGAACTACGCATAACTTGTATTATGTTTCGCTTAATGGCTGTTATACATAATTAAATGAATTTGTAACACATAGAAACATAACTGACAATTAAACTGTCGTATAAAAGTCAGCTCGGGAATTAAATCCACATCTCGGAATCATAAAAAGGACTGACATGACGGTTTGACAGCATGAAATTGTTTGTACAAACAGTTGACAATTGGCAACTGTATGTGGATAACTTTAGTTACACCTAAATTGATATCTTTGATAACGTAGAATATATAAAATATTATCTGTCCATAGTTTTCGCAGTGCTTGACAATCTTTTGCTAAGCATATACTGGTGTACCACCTAGTGTAATAGCGAAACTTACTAAAATTTCCTTGTCGAATTTCAGTGCGTTACCTGTATAGTGTGTTACACTTTTGGCTAAATTATCAGTAAACTTCAGCTATAATGGCTAGAGTTATTTATAACAAATAGTATGTCAAACGGTTTAAAATAAGAAATGTAATTTTTATTAATTTTTTTTTTTTATTTCGAAAAGTATTTACGATAATTCTAGCATCCTATCAATTGTTGAATTATATGAGCCTGGCAAAGTTTCATAAAAACTGATCAAGACTCTTTTGAGTAAAATACAGACAGACGGACAAGAATGCTTTTCCATTATATCACCTTTATCTCAAAAAATCACAAGAACGTACAGACATAACTACAAACTAATTAATATATATTGTAATTACTGAATAATTTAAAGATGTAAGCAGAATATTAACTAGCCTAGTTAACTAACGAAATCCCCAATCACAACGAAGTACCTATTATTATGTATACTTAATATATGTAATATAAAAGTAAAGTTTGTGAGGTTGTAGGGGGTAATCTCAGGAATTACTGGTTCGGTGCCGCCGACTCTACATGGGAGTCGTGCGGGCGATGGCCGCCTACGGGGCACCGGTCTGGGCCGACGCCCTCGGTGCCGTCAACGTGCGCGCACTACGAAGCGCGCAGCGCACGGTGGCACTGAGGGCGATCCGGGCGTACCGGACGGTGACTTCGGCGGCGGCCTTTGTGCTCGCCGGCTCCCTGCCCTGGGAGCTGGAGGCAGAAGTTCTCGCCGCCGTGTACGAGTTCACGGCGGCGAGGAAACGAAGGGGGGAGCCTCCGGCTCCCAGGGAGGTAGAGGCGGAGAGACGGCGTCTCAGGGGGGACGCCGTCGAAAGATGGAAGCAGGACCTGGCGGACGAGCGGTTCGGGCGGTACACTATAGACGCCGTCCGCCCGGTCCTGCGGGAGTGGATGTTAAGGGAGTGGGGCTCCCTGACGTTTCGACTGGTGCAGGTACTCACCGGACACGGTTGTTTCGGGTGGTACCTGCACCGGATCGCACGCAGGGAGCCGACCGCCGCCTGTCACGAATGCGGCGCTGTCGAAGATACCGCGCAGCACACTCTGTCTGAGTGTGCTGCGTGGGGGGAGCAGCGCCGCATTCTGGCGGCGGCGGTAGGACCGGACTTATCGCTGCCGAGCGTGGTCTCGGCCATGCTCGGCAGCGAACAGGCGTGGCGAGCGATGTCCTCCTTCTGCGAGGACGTCATCTCGCAGAAGGAGGAGGCGGAGAGGGCCCGCGAGGCAGATCCTCAAAGTGGCCCTCTCCGCCAAAGGAGGACAGGCGGGAGGAGGCGGCGCTTCGCCCAACTCCTCCCGCCACCGTAGCCGGACCTGAGGGGGTGGGCCGGGGGGCCCATCTCCTCATTGCACAGGTCCGGCGGACGAGGGGGGGGCAGCCGGTGTGTACCCGGTCTGTCCCTCTATAGGTAGGAGCCCGGCGGTCACCTTCCGCCGGGCGTACCGTGGGGGCGGCTCTACAAGGTTGAGTAGCATGTACGATCCCTTGCCGCCCCCACACAACGGTCTGTCGGTACACCGTGGGGTTTTAGTCCGTGCGAGTCGGACATAACCCACTCTCTCCCCCGGGAGGGTGGGTATCCATAAGGGATTTCCGCACGTTAAAAAAAAAAAAAAGGAATTACTGGTTCGATTTGAAAACTTATTTCAGTGTTATATAGCTCATTTATCGAGGAAGGCTATAGGCTATATATCATCACGCTAAGACATATAGGAGCGGAGCACCAATGAAAAATGTTTCAAAATGGGGATTTTTCCCATTTGAGAGCTTCCGTTGCGTCTTAGCGTTAGCCCAAAGTAACTCTTCCACGCGGACGAAGTCGCGGACAGAAGCTTGTTTATTATAAAATGAGAAACAAAAAGTATCATTAGTTTCTCAGAGCTCGCGCTAAATTAAAAAATAATATACGGTGTGCAGGTGTGACCTGAGTTGTTTTGTCGGGTTATATTTTTTTCACGAATATCAGAGTTCCTTGTTTCGAATTTGAAACGCTTGGATCAATAAATTAGCATGAAGTCCAAATATTTGCACAAACGTTGGCAGTTGGCCGACACGTGTATATGACAGCTAAATTATAGCAAAATGGATACTGTGTAGTAATCAAAAAAGGCCGGTAACGCACTTGCGATTCCCCTGGCGTTGCTAGTGTCTGGACGGTGGTGATCACTTAGCATCAAGTGACTCACCTATTCGTTTGCCTCCTATGACATAAAAAAAATCTCTGTAATGCATATTAATAGTCATAATGATCGGATGGTATTTTTCAAAATACTTTATAGGTTTTGGCATATAACCACAGTATCACCCGACATTAAATGACGACATGGTGTGTGATAGTAAACACGCCAAACTTAGAGAGCGGCACTGGGTCTCGAGTGCAGCTGCCGGAACACACCTAAAGGCACACGGCGACAAATTTCATTTAAAGACTGCATTTCATTCATAAGAATTCCAACCCACGTCTAGCGATATGTTGTCCGAACACAGTAATCACTGAGTTATCTATGCTTGAACTGTAGCGACACATAGTAGCAAACTATAGTAATATAGACAGCATAGAAACCTCTCCATGAAATAACACTTACGTTTGCCAAGTTTTATGATAATCCAGCGATATTGTTTTGTATAAATCTCAGACAAACCAACATCCACTCTCATATAACTCTAACGGACCCTATAGGCATTTATACTACGAAAGTCCTTCATAAGTCATGTATATAAAAAAATATGTATATTTATTAGAAAGTCAGAAACAAATAATAAATATAAAACAAGGTAAGACAATTTTTTTTAATATTACAGGAGGCAAACGAACAGTCGGGTCACCTGATGATACGTGATCACCGCCGTCCATAGACACTAGCGACACCAGGGGAGTTGGAAGTGCGTTGCCAGCCTCTGTTGGGGAGAGGGAAAAGAGTGGGGTGGGGAGGGAGAGGGAAGAGGTGAAGTGGGCCTCCGGCGCTTTCACTGACCGAACGAAACACAACAGTGCAAGCATTGTTACTTCACGTCGGTGTTTCAGTGAGAGGGTGGTAGTACCCCGAGCCTGCCGACCCAGTCATATTGAAACATAGCTACAGCGTAGCTCTACCGATACTCTACAGATAGATATTAAAAAGATATAACTCGATAACAGCGACACCTACCGTATCCAACTATAGCTAAGACACTAATTACATATGAAGGGCTAAAGGAAAAAGCTAGCTAAGTCCATTTTTTTTTTCATATTGTTTATTGTAGTTCATGGCCTCAAAAATACTAATTTCATAATATGATTATCTAAAAAAAGTGCAAAACGCGTTGTCACATGTCATAGGAGTTAGTCAGTTTTCCCTTTATCCCTTCATATCCTAACTAATATTAGAAATGCGTATGTGAATTTGTTTGTTACGCTTTCATGGCTTAACTGCTCAACCAATTATCCTGCAATGATATATACATGTTGACAGGGGTATAAATAAGGACATTCAGTACTTTTCATCCATAGAAATGTACCGTTCTCGAAGGATATATCAAACATGCATTAACAAGAACAAAGCCGCGAGCAAAAGCTAGTAATAAATAATATAGGTTTAAAAAATTACAAAATCTGGACCCCAAAGTCAACACTACAGGACAACGCAGAAGAACGTTCGATAAGCCATGTATTAGAATATAAAGTAATACTGAATATATGTATGCGGAACCTTCTAAAATATACACCATTTCTGGTATTTAATTTTCATTTATGAATTCTAACACATTATTCTGTATTTTTCTAAAATATCGTGTACTCAATTTTGTGTACAAAAGAACTACATAACTTATTTATACTGCAAGTTGCAATATCACAAACATATTTATAGAACACTAGTTTTTGCCCGCGGCTGCGCTTGCACTAATCTAGATTGTTAGCTATCTCTCAGAAAAGGTACTATTTTCTGGATGAAATGAATGAGTGGTACACACGTACTTTTCTGTTCTCCTAACAAATCTATGCCAAATCTGCGAAAACATAAACAATAAACAAATTCAGATTATTAGATAGGATTCTTATCTATATATTAATACGTGAACCCAAATCTTTGTATCCCTTTTTAAAAGAAATGCGCGAACGGATTAACGTGAAATTTGGCATAGTTAAAGTTTATATGGAGAAGAAGTGCAGAAAGCTATTTATTTTATATAAAATGCATTATAAGTACATTAAATTAATTAAAATATGCATTACTCACACTACTGCTCCAATTTTACACAACATATACACACATGTAAATAAAAAAGACATTTTGATATCCGTCAATAACGGACTTCAAAAAAGTTTGCGAAGGAGGTTGCTATGCTCGACTGTATGTATTTTTTAACCAACTTCGAAAAAGGAGGAGGTTACTACGTTCGGTTGTATGTATTTTTTTTATGTATGGTAATCGATATCTCCGTAAATTATGAACCGATTTTAATAATTCTTTTTTTATTTGAATTAGTTATATTCAGCGGTGGTCCCGTATAAATTTGAAGAAAATATTCAACCCCTAAGAGGGTTAAATATCGTTTATATGATTTTCACCCACTTCGTCTCTACGTATTTTCGTGAAATTGGAACCGATTTATTATACCCATTACAAACCAGATGAACACTAAAAATGGGGAAATAAATTTTTTTACAAAAAAAAATAAACCGCCTTCGATGTTAAAAACTAATAAAGCACTAAAAAGCAAAAAATAACTTATTTATTAAATTAACCGAATTAAATAAAAGATATTGACATTTGAACTACCTAATTATATATTTGAAGTCGATGCCATTGATAAAAGAACCCTAATAAAGTTCAAAAAATTCAATGAACTATGGTCGAATGTCGACCACTGGGCGCCCACTAGTATATATGAACTATGGAAATATACTTATAAAAGTTAGCGTGATAAAATGTGCATTGTATTTTTGCGAAGCAACTTATTTATTACTAGCGGGCCCGGCGGACGTTATCCCGCCCTGATAATAAAAAGAAACCTTGACAAATGATATACCAAAACCTTCCTCATGAATTACCTTATCTACTGCTGAAAACCGCATAAAAACCGGTCAGTAATTTTTGAGTTTATTACGAACAAGCAGACAGACAGACAGACGTGGCAGAGGACTTTGTTTTATAATATGTAATGATAATGATGACAATAATGTATATCGGTGGAGTTACTATTGACCTGCGTCTCTACTATTTACTATTCTTGACCCGTGCTAATGACTGGCTACTATTTACCCCGTTCTGAGACACTAGTGGTTGGAAGTATCGACTGTTCATGCACCTTGATTATTGAAGTGAAACTTCTTTAGAATCGTTGTGATTTCAAACCAGATGCAACGAAAAAACGACAGGTAAGTGACGTAACAACTTTTCGCGGTATTTTCGTTCGTCGGTTACAAAATTATGGTGGTTATTATTTTCGAACGCATTTTTTATTTACGATTTAGAGTAACTAGATTAAAACGTAAAGAAATTTCATCGTAAGTTTATTATTTTATTGAAGTGAAAAACGACAGGTAAGAGACACAAATACAAAAATGTGTAGGATGAAGCCGGCCAAGAATGAGACAAAAATATACATACTATTTTATATTATCGGTCTCTCTTCTTTGTGCCATGCTTCGTAGCATCCCCACTCCCGTCTTCTAAGCATAGTCGCCTGTAATTAGTGAGCCAGAGCGAGAGAGCAAATGTCGATGTGTATGTATATTGCACACTGTTTAATACTTGCTTGTATTTGAGCATTTAACGTGTGTTAGTATATGTGAAAAGTACGTGAGCTAATACTTCTGTACACTGTAACATATGTTAAATACAATATAAAATATCTTTTAAAATTAATCAAAATACTTTCATTTTTAAACAAATAAACTTTGTAATTATCCTACCCTTGTTATATATATTCATCTCATTCCTTTATCAATTTACTGAAGTTTCACTTCTATCGTGTGTGAATCGCACACACACCTTTTTTTTATTGACTGTCAGTTTAGGCTAAATGCCTTAAAAGACGACCAACGTCTAGATACTGAGCATCGCTCAGACAGTTGGGCTAGTCACATCTACAGATAATTCGTAAGTAAGTCTAGCAGTGTATTTCTGTATCGGGTAACGATTTTATTGGATTCGTATTAGTTGACTGATCCATGAACCATAATCATAACCAAGACGTCCCTTTGGATGACGATCTTGATCTAATTAAATCACGTGATTAGATTGTTTCGAAATGAATAGAAATGTATTTAATAAAAAAGTACACACATAAAGAATACACCTGAGTTTTAAAGGAGAAAGGGGACGAATGGCACAGCGGCACTAATTAAATACAGCTGAAAATATTTTAATAAGTTTACGGGACCGGCGCTCGGCCACGGTTTAAAACAAATATTATGTCCTGCCGTACACACAGTACGTAAGCTCTGTATTTTAATAACATTACATTTGGTACGTTTTTAATTTTATAAAAGCACCGGTTGGCTCCTTTTGTTTAACGCGAAACACGTTTTTGTCGCACGCGTCCGGTTATATGGGGAAGAAAATTGCTTAATGCTATATATATGACATTGTAAAGACTTAATTTCTCAAAATTGTGTTACATTAATACATTGTGAAATAAGCTTATTGATAATAAGTTTTTGGCAGAAATATCCGTTGTTGTTTTTAAATAGCATAAAAAGCAATGTCATCTGTTTTTCTGTGAGTTTACAACTCAAGAATGACTAAACCTATTTATGTAATGTTTTATATAATACTAGCGGCCCGGCAAACGTTGTCCCGCCCTAATTATAAAAAAATCCTGGACAAATTATATACCAAAACGTTCCTCGTGAATAACTTTATTCACTGGTTCCGTTTTTTAATAATTTTCATTGTAATCAATTTTCTGCTACATTGTAATTATTTTGAGATGATTACATTTATTTTAAACCTTATCACTTGATATAATAAAACGTACCAAAATGTTGCAGAGAATACATCTATGATTTCATTACATAGTATAAAACAAAGTCCCCTACCGCGTCTGTCTGTTCGCAATAAACTCAAAAACTACTGAACGGATTTTCATGCGGTTTTACCAGTAGATAAAGTGATTGATGAGGAAGGTTTTGGTATATCATTTGTCAACGTATTCTTTATTATCAGGGTGGGACGACTTCCACCGGGCCTGCTAGTATTTTATAAAATAGGCGATATAAAATATAATTAAAACGTGAATTGTAGTAAAGCACGTGATTATTAATGTCAAGGCGTATAATGAACTTTGAAATTACTACAACTCTCTGACTTGCACCTAAACCATGACTGAGGAATATTTGTGACATTACTATTTAATATTTGAGCAACGCGCCATAGGAAAGAGAAATGTCTCGTATCAAACTACAACCTTTCTCTTCCGTTGTATTGCTAATTCCTTATATATTTGTGTGAAACTAAAATTAAAAAGAAACATTAAATATCATGAAACAGATATTAAATATCTAAAAATTCACCCTTCTGCCATCCGAGAATCTGAATCGTTAATTACGTTTTACTTCGGAAGTGAGATTGGACGATCACGGAGACTATTATCGCCTTCAGTTCTGAATTGACAATTTTTCCCTATAAAACGTTAATCACTCCGACCGAATACCCATTTCTCACTCAATCAACTCCTCCGGTTCTTTATGACTTCCGCTCCTGCAACTCGTCCGCTTGAAGCGAATTTATTCGCATACACCGTCTAACTTTATTAAAAAGGGGGTGTTGATATTGCAGCGCTGAAATCTCACGCGCGTCCCATTGAAGTTAGAATCAAAAATTTAAATTGCTAACATTCTTCACTCTTTCAGCATCTTTATTGGAACTTTGGAATTGAGGTTGTTACATTTAAGCGTGACGGCCTATTAAATGAGTAAGAATGGATTAAATAAAGAATTAAGAGTATATTTTTACAGATCTAATTTTCGTTCTTTTGTTTATCTAGAATTAGTGGTTTCTCACACGTTACGTTGGGCATTAAAAATGACAAAGGGTAAATAGACATGATACTAATTAAAATAATAATAAAAGCTAAGGAATATAATAATATCGTAAATATTGGTCATTCTATTTAAGATGCATTACACTTAAAGGTTGTTAAGTATTAAACAAACGTAATTAGAAAAAATGTGCAAGGCAAGAGTCTGCAGAGCAGAAAAAAAAGGGATCAATCGAATCTAAACAACAAGTAACTTAGAATCATTTACAAAAAGTTACGCATTGCATGGTCATAGTCATGTGCCGATACGTTCAATAGTTTGACGTCATGTAGCTTCAAAGGAACTATATTTTCATTATATTAGTAGGTTTAATTATTCATGTTAATTACTTTTTATTTGGGTAAGACAAATTAACGTCATTGTTTCTAATGGTAACCACAGTAAAATGCAAAAGCAAAGAACTACCGAGACGAGACACTATTTACAAGACCTGTCAATTTCTTGGCAGCTACATATAAAATGACCCTAAAATGCGACAAAGTGAATTGTGGTGGGTTTATAACTACAAACAACCTACCATTTTACTAGATTACCGGAAATATTCCCCACTAGTCCAGGAGTTACATCTAGTACATGGTGGTAGCGTTTCAATCGTATACAAACTAATGGAAATGTATGGAGACTAAAAGAATTATGAGCCATATAGTAATAGAGATAACAACTCCGAAAGTATCGTTTTCGGATAGCGCGTCGATAGACAAAGGTTCGAATCCTTGCAAATGAGCCGGAGTTTAGTATTATTAGCATCTTAGATCACGTCGTCACTTAGATCAGGTTAGATTGTGGTCAACTTATAAAGTATAATAAAGAAGTTTCTACTTTTTCTCTTAATCGTCTATGATTTACAATTTTAACTACGTTAATCTTTTTTAAACTTTGACTACAATCTTATCTAATGTTAACTAACGATGTGGACCAAAATAGTAAGCACGCTAAACCTAGAGACAGCTCGCTCTCAAATGTAGCTGCTGGAACATATCAACAGGTGCTTGACGAAAGACTTTTACTTCGAGGGTGGTGGCTTGCCAGACGAAGTTAAGAGAAGCCCTAACACCATGCTATTGTTTCACCAAAAGCTCCAACTCAGTTGCTAGATAGAACACGCTATCAAATATGCTGTCATCGCTTCAGTTATTATAAAAATACAAAAAAATATATACCCTAGTTCAAAAAAGCTTTTTGACATTTCCTATAAATATTTTTTATTTACATTATATTGTATTATTATATTTTTTATCTGTGAACAGATACAAAAAACACCAAACAGTTCTTCATATCTCATCGTAACTGCATACCCTATTTTATTATCCCCAACTATTTTACGACTATTGTTAGATCATCAATAAAGATACCGGAACACCTTCTTCGCCCTACAGACGCCTCGGGCATTGTATAAATCTGTTTCCTCTGTGAAAATAGGAAAGAAATGGCCATTTAACCCTCTCCTCCCCTATAACCCTACTTGACCGAATAAATTTATTTTTATGCCTATATTTCGACGTATAAAACGATTTTGATCGTTTCAATGGACCGTCTTGCATGTTATGATGCCAGAGTAAATAATTGAACTACTAATTTTTACCGTAACGTCACAATTTAACATTTTGCCCCATTTGTCGGTATTGCTAACCACTTTATGTTTAGTCCATTGAAATGTTACATTTTTTAGGCCTTACCTTGCGTTTTTTAGAGGACGCAATTTTATTTTTTTGATGTGTAGGGGGGGTCAGTGTAAAGCTAAAATCAAGTTTGTGGGGTCGCCACCCTTGTCCCACGGCCGCCATCTTGAAAATAGGGGTTGAAATGGTTATTACAATTTATCTCTTAAACTATTTATCTGATAAAAAAAAAATGTTAACATTTTATGTTGCAAATTTAATTCTCTACAACTTTGGTCCAGTACCTTTTTGTCGTAGAATTATAAATAAAAAAGTTATAAGCGAAAATGTTCAGAAATTCGAGAAAAATATTTATATTTTTCGATATAACTTTTTTTTTATCATTTTACGAAAAAATGATATCAGACCATTTTTGTAGATCGTTTTTTAAGGAATAACTTTTATAAGCAACATTTTTTAATTAAGTCAATAACTAAGGTTCTACAGCGCTCCGAAGTGAGTATTATTTTTCAGTACTCTTAACTATACATATATTATACGTGTGTATTAATAATGTGTCATCAGTTATTTTCTTTTTTTTTTATTTTGTATTATAATTCTCTTAATTATTAATTTTGCAATATTATTAATAATTAATTATTGACTCTTTTCCACTCCATAACAGAATTTTACAATTATTGATTTTTAAAATAATTTTAAATTTGATGGCCGTTACTGAGAATACTGTCCAGGTAGAAAATACTCAAGTGACCATGAGGGAACAAAAGAACATCTGCCTGCTATTATTATTATTTCTAACCTCTCTTATTGTTAGAATAGCTGATGATATTGTGTTGAAGTTGTCGTTCAACTTATATCTTTCAGTTGTGCTACATATTTCGCTACGTGCGGATGTATTTTATTCTGTTTTTAATTGTGAAGACGATTTCGAATATAAATAAATAAATATAATTTCGATAATTCTCTTGACAGTCTAAGATACAAACAATTCGCCAAGGCAGTGACAAAAAGTACATTTAACTTATCTTCACTTCCTCCAACACAAGACACAGCTCGCTTTCATACTTTCCGAGTCTAGCATCAGGTCCAGTCGTGGCTTGGTAATAATAATGATCTTGAAGACTGGGGCTGGAAAAAATGTGGAAAATTATTGATGCCAGTGCAGACCTCTAAACCTCCGGCACCCCCTGAGCTTCTAAAATTGATTTTTTTGCAAATGCAAAGGAAACTGTGGAGCGATGTGTGGATGTCGAAAAGCAGGGTTGAAATGCTCTGCAGTGTGCTTCCATTGTTCTGGAGAGACTTGCAGCAACGTAATGGAGCTCACAGAATTAATAAATGAAAATGACTTTGATGATGAACCGCCGACATTAACACCCCTTCCTTCTCCAGTTCTCCCACTGATATTTAATTCCGAAAGCCGATCAAATGCTGAGCCGCAGCCTGGTCCAACGAAAAGACTGAGGACGGAATAGTTCAAATATAGAAAATCACCGTGGATTATGCCTATTGGGGACACCACGTAAAAAAAGCGCGCCTTCAGACTCTACCTCGTGGGTGGTGGGGAAAAGAGTCAATAATTAATTATTAATAATATTGCAAAATTAATAATTAAGAGAATTATAATACAAAATAAAAAAAAAAGAAAATAACTGATGACACATTATTAATACACACGTATAATATATGTATAGTTAAGAGTACTGAAAAATAATACTCACTTCGGAGCGCTGTAGAACCTTAGTTATTGACTTAATTAAAAAATGTTGCTTATAAAAGTTATTCCTTAAAAAACGATCTACAAAAATGGTCTGATATCATTTTTTCGTAAAATGATAAAAAAAAAGTTATATCGAAAAATATAAATATTTTTCTCGAATTTCTGAACATTTTCGCTTATAACTTTTTTATTTATAATTCTACGACAAAAAGGTACTGGACCAAAGTTGTAGAGAATTAAATTTGCAACATAAAATGTTAACATTTTTTTTTTATCAGATAAATAGTTTAAGAGATAAATCGTAATAACCATTTCAACCCCTATTTTCAAGATGGCGGCCGTGGGACAAGGGTGGCGACCCCACAAACTTGATTTTAGCTTTATACTGACCCCCCCTACACATCAAAAAAATAAAATTGCGTCCTCTAAAAAACGTAACCCCAAATGTAACTTTTCAATGGACTAGTTGTGAAACGATGTAATAGACATGGGTTAATAACGAGTACAGATTAATAAATTGATAAAGTATTAAAAAATTATTTCACGTCTCTGCTATAGTTTATGTTTTTAATTATTAATGTATTTAGCAAATCTTTTTCTTACCCTTATCCCACCTAAGTGGGGTCGTTACAACATGTTTTTCTTTTCTTCTTTCCCACTTCAGATATCAACTAATTCATTATTATTCACACCTTTTATACAGATATCATTTGTCGCATAATCCATTCATAGATTTTTCGGTCTTCCTTTACTTTTATATCCGTCCACCTTCATACTCAACACTTTTCTTGTTTCATGACTTTCATCTCTTCTCATAATATTCCCATACCATAGTAACCTATTACTCCTCAATTTCTCTGTCACTGCTGCTATTTTCAAACTTCTTCTAATGTAGCAAATCCTGACACGTAATTTAAAGAATAGAATAACTTCTTCCTATAGTAATTAATATCATGTAAAATCAAAACAATGACTACTACATTACAACAAGAGCCACGTAACAACATCTGTTACGACTCGTAACGTATCGTCTAGATATAAATCATATTTTTTAAATTAAACTCCTTTTTTTCAAACACGCCATTAATTTGCACAAAAAACACCGGAAACAATAGTTGCGTATTATAAAATACTTATCCAGTGTAAGATTCAAAGTTGCTTAATTCTGTTCAATATGTTATTATACAATAGACACATGGTTCTATTGTAAAAGTCTGTAATTATATAGATATTCCGCAGAAAACAACATAAAAGAGTGCATATTTTAAGAATAGTATTCATACAAAATAACGCCAACAATTCGCAAAGAATATACAAAACAAGAATATCGACAAAATATATTCTACGTCACAAATCACAATAAAACGCAATAAAATGGAATGGGACTCGAGTAGCGGGGTTCACTTCTGAAACAATATGCTGGATATATGAAAATCACCTTATCGGACCTAAGGGATGACGGTACTATCGAATAAATATACTAGATAAAAATAAAGTTATTTTTCCAAACGTCGAATGGAATAAGCTGCTTCTCACACCGGAATGTAATTGACAATTTGTTTTGTCTTTAAAAACACCATCCTCACTACTCATTAGGCCTTATGTCCCGAAGAATTATAAAAAGATACGAATTAACAGACATAATCTGTGTGTCACACCTATAATTGTCATATATGCGACTATAAACTAAAACTGCGCAGCAAGATAACAGCAGCATGGGTGATCGCAAAAATCACGAGTCTATTTATGTATCTATTACTAATTAAGAGAAAACTTGAAAGAATTATTGTTGTCACCTTTTTATTCAATTACTAATATTTTAGTAACTGTTCGAAGCAATTACCACACGCGGAAGCATTAATAGTAGATTTCCAGATATAAATTCTTTAAAAGTTTATTTAGTATCAGCGTTTCCTAATCTGTTTTCCTTCTGTTCTGTTTTCTTACGTACCTAGATAGAAATGATAGAGAATTTGTCTACTGATTTTTCTTATGTGAAAATATTTGTATGTAATTATATTTAGAAGGTTTATTTAAATATATTTATTAATTATTGTTAATCATTGATCCAACAGCAAACCCTGTGTCAAGTTAACTATGAACAATAGATAAGTAATATATATTATGACGTTGTTATTATATGCTCTCATATATTGTTAAAATACTTTTGAAATTTAAAAGCCTCCGTTTTACTCGTATGAAAAATTATAGTGTTATATCATGGTGCTATACATATATACCAGATGTTGCGCAAAAATCGTATCTATATTAAATACACGTCTACGACTCTACGTACTTGTTCCATTTCATCATCTTTTTATCGTTTGTCATATGATCGAGTCTGAATTTGGCATGCTACGTTACGGTGTAATCGCAGCCGAGCGAAGTGCGGATAGCCGGGGGCAAGTGGGTTAAAATGGTACATCTCGCAATAAAACACCCCTGCTGTCCATAAATATCCCAGTTCGGAAGTTGGTCTGTTAGCGGTCGGGGTTTTTTTTCCTTTTCCTCGACCGAGTCCACTTTTATTTATCGAGGATACACTCTCAATGGGGTATCTGTTACCATATAAATCTTTGTATAGCTAAGTACGATACATTGTTAATGTTTGCATCTAATCATACAAGTAGAGCAACGGTAACTGTCAGCATTCTACAATCATTGCCATCATACAAAATTATAAAACTACAATAACAGAAACGAATTTGTGATATAAATGACAATGTGGACTTAGATTGTAAACACGCGACATTGTAATTGCGACTCTCACTGTTCGTCAGGGGATCTAAAACCCTTGAGAGGTCTACCATCTTGACCCTTCAGACTGCAATCGGAGTCCCTTACGAGGGTCAACACCTGTTGGAGGAGCAGACGTACAGACGTAGTGCCGGTAAGGTAGTCTTTGCTCCGCCAGCTAAAAGGTGTAAGAAGGTACCGTGGGGTTTTAGTCCTTGCGAATCGGACATTAACCCCTCCACAGCTGCTCAGAGTTAGGGATATCCCCATGTAAAAAGCTGTCGGAGTAAACCTATAGGTACTTGGTTACCAACTGTCAACTTGACGGTGGTAGCAAGCCAGGCTGGTTATTTCATCACAAAATTTTTCTTTACCAAAATCTCAGGCTAATTCACAAGGATTTGAAACTACGTTTATCGACGCTGTATTCTAACATGCTAACTACAGAGTTATCATCACTTCAAATATATCAAACTTTAATAAAGAAGAAGATTAATGTTAGAAGATGATCAGCTTATAATTATTCCCAGGTTGGGCATAGATGGGCGTGGTAACCATCGAGGCTGTTCGACCAGTCATGGTCGAATGGCTCACCAGGCGGCATGGCACCCTGAGCTTCCGGCTGACACAGGTGCTTTCGGGGCATGGCTGCTTCGGGCGCTACCTGTGTCGCATTGGCCTGGAGCCAACTCCAGGGTGCCATCACTGTGGCTGCGTGGATGATTCCGCGCAACGTACGATGAGTGAATGTACCGCCTGGGATGTGCCACGCTACGAGCTGGTCGCGGCCATCGGCCCGGATCTCTCGGTCCCGATCGTCGTTAATAAGATGGTCGAGAGCGAGGCCGGGTGGCTCTCCGTCGCCTGCTATTGCGAGACAGTCATGCTTGCAAAGGAGGCGGCGGAGAGGGAGTGGGAGTGGACCATTAGACTCCCCTCCCGCGGTCGACGAACCACACGGTGGCGATGGGTAGGTTATGACCTCCGGCCGCCGTAGATGAGGCCTGGGGGCGATGGACACGGGCATGTCCGTCGCCCTGGCAGTTTAAACTGCACAGGCCCATGTGGTGGAGGTGCATTGTACCGATGCGACTCCCACAGTTCGTCAGACGGGGGCTAACACTCACTCCCCCTTTGAGGGGTCTACCATCTTTTGACCCCTCAGACGGCAGTCAGGGCCTCTTGAAGGGCTTACACCTATCGGGGGAGCAGACGCAGTGCCAGCCGGCAGTCCCTGCTCCCCCACCCAAAAAGGTATATGAAGGCACCATGGAGTTTTAGTCCGTGCAAATCGGACATAACCCTTCCTCAGCTGCCCGACGGGATGGGCATCTGTAAGGGATATCCCCATATATAAAAAAACTGGGCATAGATAGATTTGGCACTTGTAAACCAGGCAATGAATATATTGTTAGAAATAGGAACAATTATGAAGAATAAACTCTAACAATTAATCACTTTTTAAATAACCGACACGAGTTCGTACAGAGCTACTGTACGATACGACGACCACCGAAAGAGTGAGTAAACACGTCTTTTTTTTTCTAACTGACTAGTCTATTGACCATGCAAGGTCTTCACAGCTTCACCGGACTACTAAAGCGAGCGCTTAAGGCACTCAATTGATTTTTATTTTGACAACTAGCTCAAGGGTGCACGTCACACCTCGGCTTGGGCTGTTGCCTGATTCATGCAATTCGCGACCTATCTGTGCTAACCTAAGTTAAGCTACATATTCATACATATATGAGTTATTACAACATGCATGTGTACCGGGTATGCATATCTCAATAACTCTTATGTGTATTTTGTATCGGAAAATTTCTAAACTATTTCAGTTTGATAAGGGAAAAAAATAAAACCCTTCCACTTGCATGTGTAAGCGGGTATGCGTGCACGTGTGTGGAGGTGATATGTGTAATGTTGTCGCAGTGATGTAAGATTTTGTGTCACTGTATCGCGCGAGCAGCGTACTCAAGGGCTTCATGCCGAGGGAACGAAGGAGAGTAAACACGGCGAGCGCCGCTCCTTAAATAGGCCGTCGCAGTATAACTACCCGACATTTCATTTATTTCCAACAATATATATATGTATGTCTATTATATTTTATAGGTTTTACCATTTGACCACAATCTTGTCTGATTTTAAACGACAATTTGCTCTAAGATGGCAAACAAACTAAACCTGGAATGGACTGGCTCTCAAATTCAGTTTCCGGAACATGCCAACAGGCGCTTCGCAACAGATTTTCAACTTGAGGGTGGTTGATAGCCAGGCGAACTTAGAGAAAACCTTACCACTATGCTGTGGCTTATTTATTTACATGTGTATATACACATATACAACAACAATAATACAATAACATTAATAAAAAGTAGAAAACTAAACTGAACACCTAAAATGCTTTATCACATAGATACAACTTACACTATTAATAATAATAAAATAATTAAATTATATAACAGTAAATATTGAAAAACATTAGACAAAGAATAAGAATAAACGAAAAACTGAAAATGAATTAATTTATGAAAACTAAATATAACGTATGGGAAAAAAAACAAGATGATGTTACTAACTGTTGTTGAAACGGTCATCGATATAAAACTTGTTTTAATTATCTTTTTGAATTTGAATGCTCGATGATCATATATATCTAATGAAATTGGATGCGAGTTGTATAAAGGACTCATACGTACAATTGGATTAAGGTAAGAAGTATTATTCCTGAAAGTTTTAAGGATGAATGTTTTAGGAAAACGATAATCAAAATTGATGTTAAAATTTAAAGAAAAAAGATGTTTTCCATCATCGAAAACTCTAAATCAGTCAGAAGGATTTAAGCCAACGCCCATAGATGCTGTATCTGAACACATCAAATCTTCAAAATATTTCCAAAATAAATTGGAATTAAAAGATGAAAGACATTTATTTTATTCGTTGGTAGATGTTCAGGATTTTACCCGCTGATTTCAGAACAATTGAATAACAAACTTTTCAACCAACAACACTAAATAAACGATATCATTATAAAAAAGCTATAAAACCCTGAAGGGGTTGCCAGCGGTCGCCCAGTTGATAGTCCGCGACTATTCGACCCGACCCCAATGATTGGGCGCACGTGGGTCCATAGACAAATTGACGGACGTACGTAAGTGAGAGATTGCCGAGTTAGTGGCAAATCGTTTCTGAAATTGCCACGTTTTTTTTTCTATTCAATTAGATGAGATCGTGATTTATTCGGAGCAGTTTTTTCCGTTATTTTTTGTTATTTCTGGACATTGCTCATTTTAGAAACACGCAACGGCATCTGATGAACCACACCGTCACATGCGTTCTATATACATATAGTTTATTACCACGAGAATTTACTTCCAACTAAAATAATTAGCGACTCCGTACGATTTGAAACTAAAAGAAATGCAATTATAGAAAAAATAAACTAGAGATATCTTGTACCTACCAGCGGGCTGGCATGATGGTAGTGACTGTTAACGAATTTTTATAAGATACAGTGTTGTCATTTGGTCGTGAAACAATAAAATAACAACTACCTACATGATCATCAGCCCGAAGATATGCAATGCAGAACAATAGGCTTCTTGCCCTAGGAAAGTATGGGCATAATCACAACATAGTCCCACGACGTCTTGGCATTTTTAAATTCTGGAAAATCCACAGTTCTATGTTTTCCCGCATACAATGGTACTACAAGAACATTTCTCAGTTTCTGGTTTACTCGCGAAATTTTCCTTCACGGTCAGCCGATAGTGCTATCAATTTCAACTACAAATATATATGAATTCCGAAAAATTCGTTGTTACGTACCGGGTTTCGGACTTCAAATATACTTAAATATTTATTTATACAGATTAAGAAAAAAAAAACCTTATTTCCAACAACGAATAAAGACATTGGAGCTAATATCTGAAAGCCCGAGGGAAGTGGCCGGCGCGTGAAAAATACCCGACCGGCCATAAAAAAGTATCCGCATAGGCATTGAAAGATTGAAAAGGGGGAATCACTTAACTCGTCCAATTTATGAGTAAATCTCGCCCGTGGGATTCCCGTGGACGGACTAACAATATTAGGAACTTACGAGAGGCATCTGACGGGGTTCTTAGGTAAGTGATCGGGTGGTAACCGCAATTCCCTTGTTGGCGGATTTTTTTTTATTTGAATATAATTTATCAGTGCCTGACTTTATTTATATTGACGAACGAACGAACGAAACTAATGTATACTAATAAATGTAATAATAAGCTCCGAGAGATTGTTCGTTCTCTATTTTTGGTACCCATCAATCTCTAAAACTGCTAAATAGATGTGGAAAATCATTTTCACCCTTCGGAACCCATTTATGCATGATGTCTAGCTGTCAAACATCGAGCTGTGAACCTTAGGAGCAGAGCAGTTTTTATACAAAGTATAAGTTAGAAAGTAGAACGAAGTAATAGTGAGGTCGGATCGTATATCGCGGTGCGAACAGGGGTACAGGACAGAACATAAGATACTGTTAATCCAGGAAAAAAAAGATTTTGGAGGAATAGCAGGCAATAGCTAGTATTGTATAGTAAAAACTTCAGTTGCTCTTCTTTTTCTATAGACAGCAAAGTAGCTGTCGGAAGATGAAGTAATGATCCAAGACTTTGTCAGAATAAAACATTAGATAAAAAAAATTCTATGACAAGTTAGTTCAGAAGAACAGACGTCATTTAAAGATAACAATACGGAAGCGGTTGGCGTCAGAAGTCGCCGTGTCCGCGCGTCCAACCGACGCGAAGTGGTCACAATAAGCGCGCGTCACAACGCGAGAACAATGCTCACGTGTCGAGTGACAACTCTGCGTGATCAGTGCGCTGTGACCTGCGCTATACAGCGTGCTATCTTTTATAAAAATAATCACATTGATTTTTACTAACTGATTTAAGCATTCAAGGTGTCAATTATGACTTCGATACACTTAAGCAAGTTTCAATTTCACGTGGATAATCTTTTTGAAAAACATACGAATAAACAATGCAGACTAGCAAGCAATTCGGCATAATGAACACGTTTTAATATATTGTATTTTGAAACAAACCGATTTATGTGCAGTTAGCCATAGAATATTGATAACCTTACACATATAAACCTGCATGCTGATGACAATTTCTGATACAGACTTATCTATCAACAGCCGCCTCTATTTTCGTATTTGTTACGATTTTCTATTTAAGTGATTGATACCATTGGTATATTTACTTTAAATGCTTCTACAATGTTATTTACGGAGAACATAAATTCTTACTAGTTAATATTACTATCAGCCGTTCTGAAAATAACTTGTAATAAACAAACAGATATTACGTCCTTATAATAATACAATAGTATAGATATAATATAGATCGATATAATTGAGCTTCAACTAATAAAACATATTCATGCCGTTATATTTTCTATCGTATCATATCCTAAAAAAAGCTTTACAGATAATGGTACTTTTTGAAACGGTCTGTAACTTTCGATGGTAATTTTAAAACTATCTCCTTCACATTAATTAATTCTAATAGAGCTATTTATGTATTTATTTCTTATGTATCACTTCACAATACATTTAACACGTACAACAAAATTTAATATTTTACAATAATATTGTCCTATTACTGATTCATTTTTAGATTTAGATTATAGTGGATATGTATTTATTTACTATGAAATTCATTTATGTGGATTTTAAGATGTAACTCTGTGGTGTGTAAGTATTCTCATCGATTTGAATGTGTGTGTATCTAAATCATGTGTTAGATTAAAGAAATTATTCTAAATTAGTTTGTGAAGTTTCAGCAACCTGTATATGAAACGTCGTAGAGAAGCCACAATCTAAACGTCCATTCAATAAAAGTAGAACAAACCAGCGTCCATATCGGTCACCCATCGGTGACTGCCCCATTCAGTGCTGTATTATGCATCCATACATTCAATGGGACAATAGTTCTTGACGGCTATTGGATTTCATCGTTACACGCGCCCTCTGTATTACATTACTTAGACATTTTTCATAGTTATTCGAAACAGGATCGTATGATTTTATTACTAGAAATAATCAGAAAATTCAAATATCTTAGCCCCAGTAACAACAATATTTTTGAAGTGAATACTTCTTTAGGAACGTTGAGCGGTATTTTGCTGGAGATAAATATATAATTTCGCGTCATGACATGCTATGTAAGCATGACCGACCGTATTCCGCTTTCGCGTCTTGCGGCATACTAGCGACGTGTAGTTTAGGAGCCTGTGTATATGTAATATTGATATTTTGCAGCTCATCATACGTGTGATTGATTAATAGACTTTATAAAAATGTATTTAATTATTGCTCCGAGTTCCAATTTCAACAAATAGATTCTGAAATTTAAATATTGTTATTCACACTATAATTATAATGAAAATTGAAAAGAGAACACATTTATATCATTGTTTTGAGTTTTCACTTCTGTCGGCAGACCCTATGACTACCTCGAATTTCCTTTTTAGCAACAGTGTTAGGTCCTACAGTAAGTTCCCAAAGCACTTTAAAATTTAGAGGTATTAAATTCGAGTAACATATCAAACAGATTTAAATATCAAAACACTGTGTACACGTCAATTATAACGATGTCTAGAAATGATTATACTTCTTTGTACGTCCGCTGACAAGGACTATGAGTAATTATTTCTATTTTAGCATCAAAAAAGCACGCAAAATATAAATAAACCCGATCGAGCTTCTTGCCGGTGTAGCTACCGAGAATGTCATCCTCTCTGGTAGACTGGCTGAAACTTTTGTAAATATTGTAAATAGAATGTCGTTCAAACAATTGAACAAATAAATGAAATGTCGCATGTCTGTATAAATACCCTTTATGATCATTTTAATAAACAGTCTATTTTACGCTCTCCAAGTGTTATTATTACGCTGTCCGTGTTAGTCTGGAATGTTCTAGTAGTGAGTCGAAACTCCTCAACCGGCTTTTCTCATTAATTGGGGCTGTCTTAAGAACTAGTGCTAGCATTTTATAGAGCATCTAACGCCCTACAAAAAATATTTCTTAAGATTTTTCGTTATGTATACAACTTAATATATATACCCTAAATATACAAGATAATTTCAAAATGAACTAAATTCAATTTTAACATGTTTAATTATTTAAAATTTCCTGATTTATACACCGAAACAAAGGTCTAATTTTGCAGTTCATAAGGTTTTTAGTTTTTTTTTATGACCGTCATATTTATATGTACAAAATTTGAAGGTCTTGAAAAATATCTTAGCAACGACTAAAATTGGGTTTGAAAATATAACGACATATATATTTGCTATATATAACCACATACAAGACCTTAATATATATATACATTATTTAAAGATATGGTTATCAAAACAAAATCTGATCTCATTATGAATTCATATCGGAGAGGGAATTAAGAAAGCAAAATTAACATCAAGGACAAATAGCTTTGACTGGGTACGGGATTCATCAATAATAAATCAGCCATCTCGTCTGAGAATTATCCATCGTTTGGGGGTTAAACTGAGTTGTATAAAGAGAAAAAAAAACGTGTATTTTCCTTTAAGAATCCTGAGGGAAATTTTTAAAGACGGTATCAACACGGATGTGTAATCAATGGATACTGTTTTGAGCGTACCATGTTAAAAGAACAAAAGAAAATTATAATTTCAATTTTTTTACATATTTTGACGAACATTATAAACACTTAGAATAAACTTTAATATTGCAGTGTTGATATTATATTATCCTATATTATACTAACGTCGTATTAGTATTTTAATTCAAATGTTGTGAAGATAGATTGATGTTTAGTGCTCTTTCACGCAATAACTATGAACTGGTTTTAAAGAAATTTTATTTTATATTATATCAGAAAAACATAGACTATAATTTATAAAAAAAAAATTAAATTAGCCGAAACATAACAATAAACTTCAAGTGGATCGTAAATAATTCCCATTTGTAAACTATGTCGGTGTATACTTTATAAGCATTAGATTTACACGAAGATTTAGCGAATGTGGTATCATCATTTATATTGATACTAACTCAGATGAATTCGCGGGAAACTGCTAGTTTATACATATAAGATAGTCAAATAAATAGTTTTTATCTATATATGAAAATGGATATTGGTTGGTATACTTCAATACAGTTTGTTGAATTACCATAAAAGTTGACATATTTGAGTATTTTTATGTTTATAAACGTTTTTAATTTCACTATTTCACTATAATTCCCCAAATGAGGTTAGGTTTTATTGTTACTACTTGTTTCTGCTCGCGGCTTTTCCTGTGTTAATATAAATTTGACTTATTCCTCGGGTACAATTCTTTTTTCTGGATCAGAGGTACCCCTTGTCCTTTTCTGTACTCCTGAAAATTTCTATGCAAAATGATTATGTTCAGTATCCATTGCGTATAAACTAACAGATACACTCAGATTTGTATTTATGATGTTACTAAATAATAAGCATGTATTATAGATAAAAGAATATTAAATTCTGGGGACATTTTTAGAAATTCCGTTGGCCATTATTATTACATGACGAACGATGAATGTTGCTATGTCACTTCCAGATCAAGCATCACTTTAAATCCGTGAACGGGCCCTTGACGATGAATTAATGAAATATGAAATCGACTCAGGAAATTTAATTTATTTCCCACCCGTGGGCACGTGGGCAACGTTCGCTGACAATAAATACCTAATATTAATGAATGATTAGTTGATTAGATGAAAATAAATTAATAGCATTGATCTAAAGATTCTTCGTTCAGAAGACTTCAGCCATATTTTCAATGTTTAAATTACTAGCATCAGCTCGCGACTTCGTCTGCATTTGTATAATAATAAGCAATCAAAGTCGAAAATAGTTTGTCTAATTTAGGCTATAGTAAGGCGCTTATGAACATCAAAACTAGCACCGGTTCGGAAAATAACCCAGTCATCGAGAAGAACCGACAAGAAACTCGATCGAGTTTATCTTTTTATCTTTATATATAAAAATCAATGTTTGTATGTTTGTCCTCTATGCATGCCGAAACTACTGAATAGATTGTGATAATAATTTAGTAGCGTGTTCTGCGTCGTATGAATATATATCTATTTAAGGCATGATGTCTGTAAATGTTGTGTTTGTCTTTATATATCTCAGTGGCCTAATCGGAAGAAATAAATTATATTATAAAAATTTAATACTACCTATAAAGTGACTCTCCCATGACTGACTTGACACTGGTAAAATTCGTATCTATGAAACTCCAATATTAAAAAGTTGAAGTTAGTGAGTTTGGACGTTAGGGGTAATCTCTGGTACTACTGATCGGATTTTCAAAATTCTTTCACTATTACATAGGTGTTTTAGTGTATTACTTTTTATTTAGGTAAATATATATATTCAGTACTTGATCACAATAAATGTACTTAATTAAAATTAGCAAAATTGTATAATATAGCGCCGGTTGCTGGAATGATTTGAAATAAAGGAATAAAATCCGTAGCAAAATTCATTACTGTTAGTTTTACAAAAAAATACGAGACACCATATATCTAAGTTTAATATCTCAACCGAAAAGATTATTTTTATAGAATAACTATTGAAAACGAAAGAATTACTTATGTCATGTTATGTATGATGTTGTAACGTAATATTATATGATAATACTAGCGGGCCCGGCAGACGTTGTCCCGCCCTGATTATGAAAAAAATCGTTGACAAATTATATATTAAAACGTTCCTCATCAATCATTCTATCCACCGGTGAAAACCGCATGAAAATCCGTTCGGTAGTTTTGGAGTTTATCGCGAACAGACAGACAGACGCGGTAGGGGACTTTGTTTTATACTATGTAATGAAATGATGATGTGATATAGTCCGGTGAAGCTGAGAAGGTCCTTCAGGCCGATAGCGGAGACAGTTGGAAAAAAACGTATGATAAACACATCTATTTTTTGTCAAAATATCAAATAGCCTAAGGAACATGTCAGACAAATTTGGTTTGACAAGGAACGTGTTCATTAAAAACAAACAGAACATAAGAAGTAATAACGGCTTAATGAACATACATTCTAGCAATAAGTCTGCGTTTTTAACTATCATTCTCAAATTGATAATCGGTCGCTAAACACACACACACACAGTTACAGAACTGTGTTCCGATAGTTACACTTAAAAGCTATTCCTCTTCTAGATTTAACAACTCACCATCTTGAACTAAATCATTCTTTAATATCCGGTAATGTTCGTACATCGAATGAAACCTGTATAATATAAAAAAAAAATTCGTTGACATGGAAATACTTCGAAAACTTTTTACAAATTTTTCCGCGTCCACCCCCACGACACCCCCGGGGACATTTCTACCAATCTGTTGATTAGCCTCTTTTTTTTCGGGTTCAACATTAAACACAGATTAATCCCCCGTCAATCCATTGCATCGAATGGGGCGAAGAAATTTACTTAGATTTGATGACGGTTCAGCGAAGATTTTAAACCCCGGAGGTAACGATGCGTGACGAATACCCGTAGCGTTAGGAAATTCAATTTTTTTCTATAGTTCCTGGTATCAATTTTAAATTAACTAATTTTATTGATTTCCATTACTAATATAAACGTTTATCTTAGGTAAGATAAATCTATCTTACCCAACATAAGTTATCTATCTCTCTCTCTTACAAACCGAACGGCAAGTGTTTAAAAGAGATGACAAGCGACGCATAGATTTCGTTACGAATTTACTATACTAATGCCTACATCATTCGATAATTTAACGGCACGTCTTGTGTATATCTTTGTTTATTATGAAACTTCTCATAATTTCTCAGCTGTGTTTTCAAGCATTGGTATGTGATACAGAATAGTTAAATAACCTCATAAGCGCCGAAGTTAGATTAGATTCTCCACTTGAGGGTGGTAACTAGCCAGGCGGACTTACAAAGAGCCCTACTACCATATATATGGCTTAATCACCATACACCATACGTCCACCGACGTGGTGTTCGAACACCTATCAACTATGACATCATCGCTTCGTAAGATTCTTAGACTGCAATATTTGTTATGCTCATATTAACGATTTAGTACAGAGAATATAGTAATAATAAAATAATAATACCCATACCATAGATATAATTGGGCGAACCGAGTTTAAACGTCATAAACTACTCGAAACAATAGCGTCTACGAAAATTCGTAACAAGTCGCCCGCGGTCCCAAGTGTCGACTGGTTTTTCGACGATGTACCTATTTTTATGCAAGTTATTTTTTTAAACGTTAATTCGCGAGATGGATTTTAGGGTGGGGTTAGCAGGGAGGCACATTGGGGTGGCTTTATTTGTACGGTTGTCATATTTTGCCGAATGCCTCACGTATATATTAAGAGAGATGAGAGAAACGATCGTTTTCGGTAATGAAAAGTAATTACGATGAGCTTCATTGGAAATGAAATCTTAAATTGATTGTTTGTTTTTTTAGATTTTGTTTTTTCTGTTCTGTTTCATAAATAACTTTTATATGATTTCGCTGTTCTTAGCGAGGGCTGTTAGTGATAATTAGCTTCACGTGTCAGTAGTTCTTTATCCAGTTTTTTCTTAAATTTTTGGATAAATAAATATTGTATTTATTTAAGTGAATATGCATATCAAAGAAAATAATATCGTAATCTTCTCTAACCTTTCAAGGGTGTGACTATGAACTGTCTGACTTTCGGAACACGTTTACCAGTTCTAAATGACCGATTTTCAGTCTGTGATTGTTCGATAATTACGTCTAATTGTTCCGTGTTTAATAGCGTGTTCCAGCTATTAAGAATATTCTACCATCATACAATAGTTTTCTTTCACCTAAAATACATGCCCAATATACGATCAAAATCTAGGAATATGTTAAATTTACATAAATTCTGAAGAATTCATAAGTACATTTTAAATCCCAAATCTATAAATGTGCAATAGATATATAATTAGTTAATTCGACCACAACTTACATCTTCAAATAAACATATCGTTCTAAACAACATAACCACATGGAGCTATAGCTATACGATAATCCCTCATTTTAGTATGAAGTAAAAAGTATGCAAATTCTGTTTTGGAGGATGCCAGATTTATTTTGTATCTTACCTATGATGTTTGGTCCTCCAACCATAAAGTGAAAAGTCATTTACGCAGGCTAGCTTCATAGTTACGACTGGCGATGGATTGGAAAACCCTTTATCATCGTTACTGCATTTAAATTGTTCCTAGCCTACCACAAAACACAGGGCCGTCAATTCGTTATGGCACTATAAAAAATTAATTTCATAGCAATTATGATCTGAAAATAATAGCACAGATTCGATTTGATAACGCGAATGTAATGCGCATCCTCCCTCTCCTCGGTACATTAGCGTTAATCCTGAAAAGAACGGCCGAACGGAATAAATCGAGCGCAAAGACGGACATAAAAATTAACAAAAAAAACAATAGAATTAACATAGAAAACATCTGCGCCTACAATGACTACCGCGTCCCTTACCACTTGTCCGTAATGTTATCCATTTGGAAATTAATAGCGTAATAAAAAAAAATATGTTATCGTATCTTTGTAATATAATGAAGCAAATTAATAAGATAAATAAACATTATATGTTGTTAAAATTTTAAAAACTAGCTTCTACCCGCGACTTCATTAGTAGACTTAATACGTACGTTAACCCCGATTTTGAAACATTCATCATTGGTTCACCGCAGTTATTTTTTTTTTAAGTCCCCTTTTTCCCCTGGACATTATCCGAGACTTTATATATTTATTTATGAATATTTCTTTCGAAACTTTTTTCTTTATTTTTTTTTTTTTGTTTTTGCAATTTCCCTTTTTCTTTTCTATTTATTTCTTTTTTTTTGCTATCGCACCGCTTTTTGTACCGCTGTTATTGGTATTAGCGTAATGATATATAGTTTATAGTATTCCTCGATAAATGAGCTATCTAATGCTGATTTTTTCCAAATCGGACCAGTAGTTCGTGCGATTAGCACGTTCAAGCAAACACACTCTTCAGCTTTATCATTACATAGTATAAAACAAAGTCCACTACCGTGTCTGTCTGTCTGTCTGTTCGCGATAAACTCAAAAACTACTGAACTACTTCATACTGTTTTCTCCAGTAGATAAAGTGATTCACGGGGAAGGTTTTAGTATATAATTTGTTAAGATTTTTTTTATAATCCGGGTGGAACAAAGTCTGCTGGGCCCGCTAGTAATATTATAGTATAGGTTGGGCCGAAATAACATATTTAGCATTAACACAATTGATAGTAGGTATAGTGCATTCATTTAAAAATCAAAATATTTGCTGTTTAAGCCTAAAAAGTCATTTTAAAACTTAAAACAGCATCAGCGGTTCAATAAATAGTTTAGTCACTTAGAAAAACTATTAACAATCACTATTGAAGATACAGATGAAGACGTGATGATCCAACCTTAAACTATGACAGTAAAATGTTATAGCGCTTGAACTTAATATCCGGCAAATCTGTAATATACTTTGGAACTCTATTATTGAACCTAACACTATTCATATAAAAAAGTATTCGTCTCACTGAATCTAAAACAAGGCATGACTAATTTGTTAATATTTCCAGTATGTTCAGGTTATTCCAGTTTTTGTAAAACTACCTTAATTGCGTTGCTATATTTCAAAATAAACTCAACCCAATTTTAGCCGTTTCTAATATTTTATATTATTTATCAACATCTTCAAATTGTGCATATGTAAAGTATGGAGATCATAAAAAAAACTAAGTACCCTACGGACGGCAAAATTTGAACTTCGTTCTTGGTGTATTAAAACTGGAAATAAATAAAATTTTAAACATTTTATATATACGATTAAAATTGGATTTAGTTCATTTTGAAATATAACGACACAATTTATCAAGGATATTTCCCGGAGAAGATTTAAGATTACTCCTAAAACATACTATTTAGTTAAGCACAAACTTAAAGTAAAATATAATCGATCTGTAATCGTAGGTATTTTATAATTTAATTTATTTCTGACAATTACAACTCGATTTGAAAACATACTTTTATTTCTATCATAAAGTAACCGATAGTAGGAGACATCCTTAGAAGGCCCATCAACCGCATTGATTCCTCAGCTCTCACTCCCTAAGGATATTCGTAAAAAGCAATAAACATTAAAAACAAAATGGCGTATCCACCCTACTCCGTGTTAGCGTTTTCCAACTGCTTACTGTGTCTCATGGTTCTATCCTATAGACATTCACAGATAGATAACGTAATTATTATTGGTGTAATTATTTTTACATTATGTATCTTTTGTTAAATTATACGTTTCAAATTTGACTACAATGCCACCTGGTGTTAGGATATGGAGCTGCCTAAGATTGTATTGTATATCTTAAATCTTAAAATATGTAAAATAGTTAAATATTTTGTTTTATTAAAATTTTATTAATTGCTAGAGCATGTTGTAGTTGTCTCTAAATGACTGCATTTATATTTAATCACAAAAGTGTTACTATGAATATTTTTATTAATATATCGTAAGGTTGTAACCAATAAAAATAAATACTAAATACACACATACAATTGTATTTACATGGTGACAGACAGAACTGAGAGAATATGCCTTAACACTTATATGATATTGTGATATAATATTTTCATCTGAATGTCACCTAAGACTGTAATAGACGTATTGCAAAAGCTCGCTATTATCAGTCTTTCAATACTTCACAACCGCATATCGATTGTCATTGCATAATATATATTATTTAAAATCTTTAGTAGTTAAGTAAAAAATTGAATAAAAGAGAACAACTAAACGAAGTGCGAAGTATAGATCAGCTTGAAGACGAGTCAAATAAGTTGGAAATTATAGTTCACGACATCTGCTCAGCCTCCCGTATCTCGTATAGCTTGCACGCATTGCACCCTCCCCAGGGCTTTGGGTACAATATTTTCCAATAACACAACATAATCGAGCCGACGATCATTACTGTCTCTAGCTAACATAAATTAATACGAGTTCCCTTGGTACTCGCTACCGTTTATGATGTTTCTGGACACAGTTGAAAACAATACAGTAAGCTAAATTGATTATAATACGTTACTATACATATAATAAGAATGTAAATCTAATGTGTCTGTACTTTTTAGATTTTGTAAAAGAAATTGTTGTAGGTGTCCAGGGATATAAACTACATTTCATAATAAAGTACATTTCAATCATTTTTGGAAATGTCTGCCTGTTTGTATGAACACGGTAGTCTTTGTTTCATTAAAATCGGTTGGATCTATCAAAAGTTATTACATTTTAATGACAACGCGACTTAAAAAGTAGATAGGAATTAGACTTATTACAGTCCGAACTGACTACGCTATTGACCAAGCAAGGTCTTAACAGCTTCACCGGACTACTTTTATAATGACGACGCGACTTAAAAAGTAGATAGGAATTAGACGTAATTAATACAGTCAGATGACTTTATTAGTCACTATTTTGTACATCAGGTTTCACGCGGACGAGGGCGCGGGCACAGCTAGTAATAAATATTTTTTGCTGTAGAAACTTAGCGCTAATTCTTGGCTCTAAGTGACAATGTAGCGTAAGATTGTAACATGTTAATTTACTAATATAGTAACTGGGCAACATATTCATTCAACTTGGGGGTGATTAGCAAGCCAAAGCGATTTTTAAATATGGCGCGTCGTATTTACAACAAAATTGCACTGAGTTTGTCTACTGATTATTAATATACTATGTCATCCGGAAGAAGGTTAATATGGGGCGTCGGACTCGTAAGTATTGATGTTCGTTGTCTGCCTGTCTTGATTATTGGTTCGGGATTCGATGCGAGTGTGTGCAAACACGCCATTCTCCTATGCGGTGAGGGTAATTGCCAGAAAAACATTAGGCGAGTTCACCAACTGTTGTCGTCTATATACCTTTCTAACCTTTTTGGATCTAACTTATAAGAAGAAAGATTTTTTTTCTTTCTCGAACTGATTACGCTATTGACCTAGCAAGGTCTTAACAGCTTCACCGGACTATTAAGGCGAGCGCTTAAGGCACTCAGCCGATTTTATTTGACAACTAGCTCTAAGGTGCACGGCACACCTCGGCTAGGGCTGTTGCCTGACTCATGCAATTCGCAACCTATCTGAGCTAAGCTACATATTCATACTTATATGAGTTATTGAAGCATATATGTGTACCAAGCATATATACCTCAACAACTCTTATATGTATTTTGTGTCGGATAATTTTTTCTAAACTATTTCAAATTGATAAGGGGAAAAAATAAGACCCTTCCACTTTCATGTGTAAGCATGTGTGCGTGCACGTATGTGGAGGTGATATGTGTAATGTTGTTGCAGTGATGTAAGTTGTTTTGCCACTGTATCGCGAGGGCAGCGTATTCAAGGGCTCCTCGCCGAGGGAACGGACCTAGGTTGGAGCTGCTGCCGAGGGGGGCCTAGTCTGGTGTGCGGGAGCGAAATTGACCTCCAGAACACGGCGGCGTGATCTGTAGTTACGCGGGCATCGGCGTGAACACGCTCTGTTTGGAGAGACAGGCTGGTACTGATCGTTCGCTGCGGTTATATCATCGGGAGGATCGGTAAAAGTAACAAGAAGAAAGAAAAAGCTATTATTAAAACATCACGATCTCAAAGCAAATAAAGACATATAATAACATATAATTAACAAAATATATCCAATAATAAGTCACATTCTGTGGAAATACTTAAGTAAAAAAACACATATAAAAACATCCATTTTTCTTTACATATATAAAAGACAATGTCCTTATTTGTCTATCTGTTAGTCAACTTATAACTCAAAATTCACTGAACCAATTGACATGACAATTTTTTTAAACATAGATGTATTCTTTGCCTAAGTTGTAAATAAAAAAAGTTATGCGGTTAACAAGGAACTTTTTCGACACAAAATAGCTACGTTCTATTGCTTATTTCTAAACCGTATAGGTCTGGCCTTTGAACACAATCTGATCTGTTGTTAAATGGCTATGTGGTCTACGATGGTGGTAAGCACGCTAAACCTCCGGCGGGCTCTCGAGTGCTCTTTTGCTCTTTTCGAGTGCGATTTTCAACTCGTGGGTGGTAGCTAGCCAGGCAGGACTTATGAAAAGTACTATCAACATACTATGATTTCATAACGATGTTTTCCTTCATCGAAAGCTCCGACTCAGTTGTTAGGATTCGAACCTACATCCTTCGACGCTGTGTCGGAAAACGCTACAAACTAAGTAATCATTGCTTCATTGTTATTTGTTTGTAAAGAATCATCGCCTTGTATAATATACATAGAATAATAAAAAATAGAACTAAATAGAATATTTGCAATGCGATATAATTAAGGTTCTGTGGTATTCAATTAAAGCGCGTATTTGGAAAGAGAAAATGCTCCGTAGCTCCATTCGTAGCGGGTAAATCCGGTACGGATTGCGCGCTGCAGATCTGTTAATGTGTATAGAGGGATTAGTGTTTGGTTTTAGTTTCAGCAGTGGACACAACATTTCATAAAATAATGTTTATTTTTAAACCATACTTTGCAATCCATGTTGATCATGGATAAATGGGTCATCTGATGGTAAGTAATCACCGCCGCTGACACCTGCGATACGAGGGATCACCGATGCGTTGCTGGCATTTGAAGAAGGTGTAGGCACGTTTCCCGAAGGTTTCAAAATCAAAACCAGAATACTTTATTCAATTTAGGCCCTCAGAAAGGGCTTATGTATATCAAAGATACCACAGGTTCGGAAAACAACCCAGTCATTGAGAAGAACCGGCAAATAAATTCGGTCTGGTTTATCTTTTCATGAGATATATTTTTACAACAAATAGATATTGACATTCGGTTTTGATGGATGCACAGAGAGTAGCGTCATTTCTAGAGGTCACCATCGTTAACATATTGATCCACCCTATAATAAATAGCCTTTAGACATTAAAGCCGGCTTGACATGGTACTTGTACCTACTGTCTATAGTCTATAGTTATATTTGTATTGTTATAGGTTATATTTGTACAAAAATGTTGCCACTAGGAGTTCATTCCAAAGAACCGACATACGTGGGAGAAATGCTCGCAAAAACATACAATAGACGACCTCCACCCATCAAGGTGACAAGGAATTTCAATTTGTAGCGAGTCGTTCGGTAGTGGAATTCAGCAGCAGGTATAAATCCGAACAACTATTCTCGAATAACAGAACATTCTCGGTGGTAGAGTTTGTAAAAGACGCAATGTGACGCAACGTCCCTACGAATCGCTAAAGGGTTCCCTGACGTTGCGACTGGTGCAGGTGGTAACCGGACATAGCTGTTTCAGGTGGTACCAGCACCAGATCACCCGCAGGGAGTTGACTGCCGCATACCACACCGCGCAGCACACTCTGTCTGAGGGAGCCTTAAATTATGTGATCAGTATCCGACCGTGTCTCCACACAGTGCGTTTATGCGTAGTCGCCCGCATAAACACAGATTACGTCGCCGTGGTCTGGGGGTAAATTTCGCTACCGCATACTCGTCGCCTCCCTCCCCCTCCTCGGCAGCGGTTCAAGCCTAGGTCTGATCCCCTGAGTGGAGCCCTCGAGCATGCTGTTATCACGATGCAGTAATACTGAAATTTTTCAATAATTAGTTGAACAACATAATACAATTACACACGTTATTACCACATTATGGCTTCAATATGCGACACAAAGTTCCCTATATCTTCCAGAGCTTCATAATAAATAGTCCCAATTTCAAAGGGCACATTCCTTTCATATAGAATCCTTGATAAGCGAATATAGTCACTAAGAAGTCAGTATTTAAAATATATAGTGTAGATCCAGCCTTAACGAAACCAGTCCAAAACGTACGAGTGGTATATTTTTCGTCTGCAGCTTATGGCTTTTAGATTATTCACAGACGTTATATAGGAGATTTTAAAGTATTATACTATTTTGTTAGCTACATTTACTATTATTTTATTTATCATCACACCGTATACTTTAGTGAATAAACAGAAATGATGACGTATTAGTTTTGAAGTGATAGTATTTGAGCGTATTGAGCAGTGTGCGAAAGTGAACCGTCATGCTCGGATCAATGGCGTTAAATCGATTATAGTCATAATTAACCAGAGTCACTGTGTCTTACAAGAAGTACATCATTCCAATAATTTCGTTTTCGTTTTATATATTATAAAAATATTATGAGATATATATATTTATCGACATATAAACAATAATAAATCTGTATGAACTTCAATATGCATTTATTTATTTATAAGTTTTCACTTCTGGTTAAGGATAATAAGGATACAACATTTTTTTTTGCTTATCTTTGCCTTAAAATATCAGTAACTTATTCACGTTTAAAAAGTTTTTTTTTCTAGTAAATATTCATAGCTCAATCTAGGCTTAAAGCTCACATTTGTCTTGAGTCCATAATCTTTTCAATAAAAATGTTATCAAATTTGAAGATCATTTCAAAGATTCAGGAAGAAATTTGACAAATAATTATGAAAACCGTTTAAAATTCGTTGCGTATTTCAAAAGAACTAAACGCACATAAACAGACAGATGCGTATAGTTATTTTGCTTTATACTTAATTACAAAACTGAATTATGTATCCTTCTAAACAAACAGAAGTCCTATAAGACAGACTTATTTTTATTGTCCTAATATTTAAGTACAAACGTATCTATCTCTATGTGTAAGTCTAGAGGACAATTTCTGCGGTCCATTATTGATTTCTCACACGCAAACCACAAAGCACCAACAGAAATATCTTCTAAACAGTATAATCTTATTTATCGCGAGGGGATGTCCGCGGTAAATGGGATTCGATGAGCAAAAGGAGCACTTAACGCTTTGATGTCCACCCTGTCTCGCCACCCTGCCTTCGAGTGCTCTGAGCTCAGTGTATAAGAGGTAGCGTTTCGCGATTTACACAATAATGCCTTAGAAATTTTTCTTTTTTTTTTAATCCTTTCAAATATTTTTTTTTAATTTACATTTTATATAATTTTATTTTTTTTTTCTTATTGTTTTGATCTGGTCCCAATTTTATTTTTTTCCGGTAAAATTTTTCGCAAGAATGATAATTTTTTTGTCTTGTGTTTTTTTTTTTTTGGCCTTCTTTATTTTCTCTTTTTTTTTTTTTTTTTTTTTTTTATTTTTTTTTTTTTCTTTTTTTTTTTTTTTTTCTTTTTTTTTGATTTTTTTTGTTATTTTTTTTTTTTTATTTTTTTTTTTTTTTTTTTTTTTTTTTTATTTTTTTTTTTTTTTTTCCCCCCCCCCTTCCCCCCTTTATTTTTATTTTTTTTTTTTTTTTTTTTTTTTTTTTTGTTTATTTTTTTTTTTTTTTTTTAATTATTTTTTTTCACCCCCTTTCTCCTTTTTTTTCCCCCCCCCCCCCCCACCTTATATTTTTTTTCTCTTTTTTCCCCAATCATCCCCTATTTTTTTTTTTATTTTTTGATCCTTTCCCCCCCCCCCCCAAACCCCCCCCCCCCCAAATTTTATTATCCAAAACCCCAAAAACCCCCCCAAATATAAAACACAACTATACAATTGTAGAATGTACCAATATTTATTTAATACTGGCTATTTCCCGCTGTTTAACAATTGTTTTCTATGCATTCATTATTGTATATTATACTAGCTGGCCCACCCACGCATTGTTATGGCTCAGTTATTACATGATGAATTAAAATTGAAAAAGAAATCCAATATTAAAACGTGGCGCTATCTATAATAATCGGTCCTACGGTTTTCTGCCAACAAAGCAATTTAAAGTGTCTTCTGTTCGAGACTGATGAAACTTACGATTAATAACAATAATTATCATTGACAATCATTTCATTTGTAATTTAAAAATATTGAGGCCATTAATGAAATATAAATGATTATATCTCTCAAGTTGGATAAATTATACATAAAAGTAGTTTCGGAGTACGTCGTGGACAAACATCGTGACACAGGATTTATTATATATTTAGATTAAAAGTCATGTCGGTCTAATGGTTTGACCGGTGGAATAACAACCAGATTTACACAGATGTGAACCCCACCGTGTACCAATGAGTTTTTCGGTTTTCGCGTACATTTACTAATTTAAATTGCTGACAGTATAGGCAGAACGATGAAGGAAAATAACGTGAGGAAACGAACCTGGGAAATGTTCTTGTAATACCATCGTATGTGGGAAAATATAGAACTGTAGATTTCTCGGAGTTCGAAATCGCCAATACGTCGTGGGCTGGCGTGGTGTTTATGTCCATACGTTCACCTCCCTTCAGGAAGAGATCTATGATCATTATATAAAATAATAATCAATCTTTGTATTTCTTTTACACTCTCTCCAACAATACAATACCTCTCGTAAATTTGTCAAGTAGTGACATCTATCGATGTTATTCATTACAATATTTGACTAATAGCTAAGAACCATCCAGTGGGACTTATGAATGAATAGAAAAATAATATCATATAAATTGACGAAGGCGTGTAGAAAGAGAAGAATTACAAATATATGCAGATATATAAAGAATATAAAGAGTGTACAGCGAAACGGGGATATTAAAGAATTCGTTCGAGCATTATCAAGAATGGTTATTCCATGAATTGCTATTCTGGTAAGATACCACACCGGGAGTCTCAGTCGCGATAAGGCGAAACCTCGTCAATATCTCGTAACAAAATAAATACAGAAGGTTAAACTGACAAACAGATAAGAAAAAAGTATTGAACTCTTTTATCTACGCCAATTTTATATCACTACATATTTTAAAACAAAGTACTCTGCCACGTCTGTCTGTCCATCTGTTACTCAAAAACTTAGATAAAGTGATTCATGAGGAAGGTTTAGGCATATCACTTAGCAAGGTTTTTCTTTTATCAAGGCGGGACAACGTCCGCCGGGCCCTCTCGTGTATAGATAGTAATAATACTTCTCTAAATTTATTTTTGGCAACCACTCTTCTAGGTTGTTACTGCCATTATCGAGTAGGTAATAAATAATATTACAAGTGTTTGTGATAATTTTTAACGTTTTAACAAGATGGTAGCCGTCTTGCTAGAACTTTCCAGAGAGCTTTTGTGGCATCTCAGAATTCGTGTTTCGTATTGTTTCCTATCCACTTTAATTGTGCACGATAACCGAACTGTATTATATAAAATACCACCAATATTACAAAACATAGAGTCAAGCAACACAAGATTATGAATAAAATATAAAACCCACTACATGACAGACTCAAGATTCGACCAAAAACTTAATAATAATACTTTGATCAGATCTGCGACATAGAAACGCTTCCGCGTCTCTAATATACACGCGGCGTTATTATCACGTGTGTTCGTCCAGATATTTCTTTCTTTGATTATAAGCTCGCCATTAGACTTATTTTTGCGCTAATATATGATTTAGAGGGCCGCCAGAGCCGTGCCTTTGCTTAATATGAATCAGTGGTGTTTATTATACGTAAGGGGACAATTTCGCCGTATCTACAGACGATAATATTAGTGTTAAATATTTCGATAACATATGGTTATAACTACTATATCTTTATTTAATTCATGTATGTTTTTAAAATTCATTGTAATAAATTCTTGTGGCTGGTTATAGATTGTAATTTTAACCAATATTTTATTTATACCAAGAAGCTGTGGAATAGTCTCTCGACCAATGTGTTCCCACCATCCTATAACATGGGGTCCTTCGAGCGTAACGTGAAGAGACATCAACGCAGGCCGGCATAACAGCGGCAACTGACGATAGATAGTTCGTCTGTCGGTGGTCGCCATTGTTTTTGAATTGTACTGTGCTTACCAATAGGCATAGTGCAGTCACTTTGCCGTGGTACAATAAAAAAAAGTCGAGACAGTCATAAGAACTGCCGACAGAAGTGTAACCTCAAAACTATTAAATACATGTGTGAATGACAATATTTAAATTTCAGAATTTGTTTATTGAAATTATTAACATTAGTGTGTTTTTCATATCTATTGACACTCGGAGCGATAATTATATACATTTTTATATATAATTAATCAAACAAACGTATAATGAGCCGCTAAATATCAATATTACATGAACAAATTTTTTCTTTCTCTCTTCTAAGATCCCGTCAAAAACTTCTATTGATATTTTTCGCATATTACACAACCGAGCCTTAGTTTCTTGCACATGTAGAATGTTTATATTAAAAAACTAAAGCAAATAAACAGCGTAAATAATTTACAACGCGAAGACATCGGACCCCGATCAAGACAGAATTCCAATCGCTTCAGTGGACCGCTGACACCTCTGAGGAATCGATTCCGGGGCTTAATTAAATTTTAATTAAATTACCCGGCGTCTTAGTAGCATTTGTTTATATTTTGAGAGGTGTTACGACCAACTTTTCCAGTCAAGTTATAAAGATTTGTTTTAACTTAATTAGGTTACAATAAAATAAAACTATACTTATCCCTTAGGAATGTAACTTCTTTCTGAAAGAAATGTGTGCTGTATCCTTTACTTCATCCGTTACAACGTATATGTTAAATTTTATGATGATTGTTTGTGTAATTAAGGTATGAAAGCGTGATAAACAAACCGACCTTCGCATTTATAATATTAGGTAAGCAGCACACCGCTTGCCACACTTCTCCATAGCAAGAAAACAAATAGTTAATTGCGTAATGCTTATAATTTATTTTAACTTGAATAACTGTATATTAAAGCTGTCGTGGTTTTTAGATAAAAACCAAATGACTAAGAAAAAAAAAGAATAAATGATTGTGTGGTTTTATGAAACCACGGTAAAAGTGAAACTTTTTTCACACTATAGACATTTAACTAATCTATACACTACACGGTCAGCTGCTGCGAACTATAGGCGCCGCCATATTGGCCCTGGCTGCTCTGACGAGCGCCTTTCACTTTATCCCTACTCCGCGGCCGACCATCACGCGACATGCAACACATAGACGAAAAAGTTTGAGACGATGTAATAAAAGTTTCACTTTATTAAATAATAAAACGAAATCTTTTCAGTAGTTTTCGAGTGAAGCCCTCATAACAGCAGATCTCTAGTACATGATTTATGTAGATTTTAAGACTTTATATCTTTACATCCGTGTCATTTTAATATATTGATCTTAAAAGTATTCTCTACTTATCAACCTTCTATAGCCTTCAACCAAAGTTTACCATATTTGGTGGAAATACAAAATACAAAATACACTTACGTACATTTACATTACAATAATGTTCGAATAGATTGCGGCCACCAGATACCAAATGTAATATTTAACTAAACGACACGCTGAGACACCTTTCAAAATTAAATATCCAGTACCTAACTAAAATAAAAAAAACTGCATTTGATTAGGTCAAGATAGCTATAGACATGTTGAATAAAGCGTCATAATGTATTTAAGGGTATAGCTTGCTGCTTAAATGCTTGCAGGTTGACACGACAAATACGACCGGGAATGGATTTGGATTTTACACCGATGATACATTTCCTTTATACTGTATTGGTTTTATTTAGCCTTTGGGCATAATGTCAACTGATATTAAACAACCATGTGGTCCAAGATGGTAAACACGATAAACCTAGAGAGGGTTGGCTCTCAAGTATGCTGTTGCAACACACCCATAGATGTTTATTACTATTTTATTTTTGGCAACCAATCTTCTAGTAGATTACTACTGCCATTGTCGATTAGGTAATGATAAATACAAGTTTCTTGCGATCATTTCAATGGCCTACCACGATGGTGGTCGTCTTGTTAGATCTTTCCACGGAGTTTTTGTGGTAAGCCAGAATCTATGCTCCGTGATATGGTTTCCCATCCGTTTCACTTGTGCGTAATAACCAAACTATATTACGTAAAACACCACCAATCTTACAAAATATGGGGCAAAACATCCAAGATTATGAATAAAATATACAAACCACTACATGACATTCCGATCCCGCTAAAAACTCTCATTTCCAATTTAGGGGTGGTAGCTAGTCAATCGAGCTTAGAACACGCCCTATCACTATGCTATGGTTTCTCATGATGTTTTTCTTCACCAAAAGCGTCAGTAATGAAGCAATGATTCAAAACTTGCCCTGCATCAATAAATACTAAGACGCTAAAATCGATGATATTCAAGAGTTGGAATTAACAACACTATACAAATCCTTAGAGTAAGAGCAACCGAGTTGCAATCGAGAAATTCCCTCCAATCCGACGCCAGTCACTTCAGACACATGTTGAAATCTGCCTTCGATCCTCATTTGATTTGGGGAACGTTCTTCGTATAATTACAACTAGGGATTTATATAAACAAGGATGTTTTTTTTATAAATAACAAGCAAATATATGGTCCATCTGATGTTGAGTGACTACGCTCCCGTCGAAAGAGAGGAAGTTGTATCTGCTACTTTTTTCAATATCTATACTTCTATACTAATCTTATAAAGTTGAAGAGTTTGTTTGCATGAAAGCGCTAATCTTAGGAAGTACTGACACGATTTGAAAAATTATTTTAGTGTTAGATAGCTCATTTATCGAGGAAGGCTAGTCAATAGTCACGCTAAGACTAATAGGAGCACCAATGAAGAATGTTTCAAAATCAGGGTTAACGTACGTATTATTTTCACGTACGTAAACGAAGTCGCGAGTTAAAGTTAGCCTTAACCCAAAGTAATTATTCGCCGTGGACGAAGTCGCGGCAAGAAGTTAGTTAGTAATATATGTGGAGACGCCAGCAGCACAATACCGGCGGATAATCGTCGTCACAATGACGATGGGAAAATAGCGAAGGGAAGGAAGCGGGAAGTCGTGCACTGACCTGGTGTTCTCCTGAACGTAATCCAGCATCCACGACCGCGTACAGCCGCCCAGAGTCACTCCAGCAGCACACTGCGTTCACCTTCACTAGAGTCACTAAGTCTGGTATATGTAACTGTCGTCTCCACCGTGCGGACGTGGAGCGAATATATTATAGGATTTCACCTATAACGGTGCGATAATATCCCCTGACTTCTTCAATAGAATCAGGAGCGCGGGATGCGAAACAAAGCGAAAAAATATATGTGTCACGTCAGCGCGATAGACGTTGCGAGAAGTAAGTTGCGGCGACCAATCATGCACGACAGGTAAAGGGTGGGATGTTAGGAGTTGTTGCGAGTTATAAACTAGATGGCGTTACCAATATGCATTACGCATGTAGCACTTACGATTCTCCATATAGTTTGTATATATTAGTGTCATATTAGTTAGTTAGTCTATTTAGCTTACTTTTGGTATTTTGTTGTCGAGGACGGCAGAAGATATATTTTTATTACAAAAACAGGCAGTTTGAGCAATATACAATATGGGACCGTGTGAATCATGAAAGACTAAATTGTAGGAATTCAATATCTTAACTCTACGCTCCCAATACATACCTACTACCATGCAAAGCCTGTGATTTCAGACGGTCTACCTCCAAATTTCTCTTAAACTCGATAACATGCATTGTAAACGGATATTTTATTTTAAGTGCCTAGTTTCTGATACTTTCGAAGATGTTACAAAGCTCGCTTATTAGATGTACAAAGGATTAGATGCTGAAGGTCATCGACTCAATTAATACAACATACCAAATTCAAATTAACTATGATACGGTTTCTGCAATAGCGCTGAGTCCTTAGACATAATTGAAACATTGGTAAACTTCGACTAAAAATCTAACAGAACTGCGTCATTACGATTTTCATCCTTAAAGCCATCGGTAAATATCTTGTAATCCAAAAAGATGTTTGCATTTAGGAAGGTATGTTAAATTCGACAGTAATTCAGCTCCTAGTCAAATTCTTCGAGCAATTTATGACTTGAAAGTCTCAAAACCACGGAAAACTGCAGAGCGCACTTTGAGCCCGAAATATCCAAACGGTTTTCAAAGAATGCAAACGTAATTCAGTAATACGTGTAAATCGTTGGAAACCAGACTTTAAGATGTTGGATTTAACGTCGAAATTCGATGTCTATACACGCGTTTCTTACATCCAGCTGTTCAATTAATTCCTTCGCATTCGTACCCAACGTTTTCAATACGAAACTCAAAGAGTCGCGCGTGTAAGGGACTTTATAATAACTTGGTGAAAAGTTTCGTCTATTCCCAGCTTGAGTTAAACTGAATGTTTGCCTTCAAATGTTTTTCGAGTTTGATTTATAATATTTGGAAGCATATATATTTGATTTTCTTTTATTTACATCATAGATTACAGCAAATTCTATTACTGAATTTGTCTAAGCTACGGATCATAGGTTCGCTATTATTGTTAAGTTGTTTTACCTTTTAATCAAAGCTCGGCAAAGTGATTGTACTGTGGTTGCACAGAGGGTATGCATAGAACAATGTAAATTGATCGGCAATAGTCGCTGTCATGTAAGGCTTTCAGCTTTTGAATATACACTGAGTGGTCCCGAAGCGTGATTAACCAAAAAAAGTTACTAGCCATTACCATGGTGCTTGCAATCCAGGCGTATACAGAACCCTACCACTCTTGTAGTTACTAAATGCTAGTTGATCTCCAAACGTGACACGCCTAAGTGTACCGCTATTATGGCTATTATGCCTGTTGTATATTGGTTACGATCCTAATAATTTGTAATATAAATTACCGTTCAAGGTTTGCCACCTTCCTTGGAAGTAAAAAATAGCTACAATTAAACATATATCAGAAACAAAATAATATTACAAATAAGAAAACTACAAAAATAGCTTTTGAAACAACTACTACCAATGTAAGACCGACGAAAAATTGACTAAAGATGTTACATAATGGTATCCTAAGGATGGGAAGAGTTGAAAATGTAGACTCATTTAGGGTAGACGATATACAGAAGATAGCGGAGGGACGTGGATGAAAGCTACAAGAGATAGAAGTTTGTGGAAAATCCTGGTAGGAGTTTATGTTAAAAGACGAGTTGATGCGCTTGCCATTATACAATAATCATCTGCATCAATAACCATCATCGTCGTCATCAATGCAGATTTCCTCTCAAAAATTACATTAAGGGCTTCGTCTACTGTTCGTCGTCATAGCTCGTTGATATATGTACCTCATTCAAGTACCAACTATAGAAATAATTGTTGCATTTTGTGAACAAGTTGTAACTATAATAAACTTAGTAAAGAATCTAATCTAGATATTTTTAATGCTTCAATTAATGCAGCAAACAAGCGATCATCAAATAATTTTTTAACACGAGTGCCTAAGGTGTGACTTTTCACTGTGCTTTATTATCGTTCTGCATTCAGCACTAAATATCTTCTTCTTACTAATTCATTGTCTACTAATGAATATCTTCAATTAGCTCTAAGTTAATTATTCTATTATGAATTGTGTATTAAAAGTTGTCGATATTCCTTCGAATAAATAAAAACAGAAGCAAAAAAAATGTACTATAACATTAGACAAACGTTTCAGCAATAAAGGATATTACTAACATCGAAATTATCATAACACGACTGCCAGTGATACGATGCTTTTGTATAATTTATTCAGCGTTTTTACCATTTTAAAATATTTCATCCAGACCAGTCGAGATTCTACGTTAAAGATATAGCTATAAACTTTTCTACATCGATTCAGCCATGAAATATTCATCTGTAATAGATGTGGATCCGCATTAAGGAGTTAGCCCGAGGCGCTGCTTCTTTTTAAATGAAGAGGAAAATTTTAATTTCCTATCGCGAACCACCGCTAGTGATGGGAGATAACTATTGCGGAATGTTTTTGTCGATAATATTTGAATTGATAATAAAAGTCGATATATCGCTGATTAAATATAAAAATAGAACAATAACACAAATTGAATTAAAAAAAGAACAAAATCAAAAATACACTGTTATTCGGTAATATTTTAAAAAAAGACTCCCAATTTTGTTATATCTCAAAGGCGTTTTCGACGAAAACTCCCAGGCGGCTTGACTTCTTCCGACACTTCCAACAATTATCGTAATATTTCAACCAACTTACACAAAATCTTGATAAATTATATACTAAAACCTTCCTCCTGAATCACTTTATTTATTAATGAAAACCGCATGAGGATCCGTTTAGAAATTTTCGAGTTTATCGCGAACTCACAAACAGACACGGAAGAGGACTTTGTTTTATAATATGTAGTGAAATGGAAAATAATTCTACATTAAAATTTATTATAACAAAGTAAAATATTACATCCTAATTTTTTTTAAAGCGTTACACTCTTGCACGGTATCAGCGACTGATGTCATATGTATTATTGATTCCGATTTGACACAACCTTGAGAATAGGCATACCAAAAGTTATTCTTCAACAAATTGACCTCAATCGAAGTCGACATATGATCCTCTATGAACGCTTATTAAATGCTAAGGTATACACAATGAGCAAATTCGACATCAGTATAAATTAATCGAATAAAAACAAGACGGTATAGTTCATGACACAATATGGAGATGATGTCATTTGAATCAGTGATTTGAATCGATAACTGATGATTGACTAGGAACGAAGTTTAGTTTAAAAGCAAGCGAACAATTGTAGAGAAATCATTATATTTAATCATCTACAAAGAAAATTTTGCAATAATATAAACAACTTGATGGCTTGCGACTGGTTTCAGTGATAATTAAGATTTTTAAGATATTTGTCACTGCTCACAAAATTATAAAATTCACTCGAAACAAACAAGAAAAACATTTCAATGGTGCCAACATACTGCGGCTTCTCGGATAATCCCAATTCTACTGAATTGGGAAACTACCTGGACTACTTTCCTTGGTTACTTTTAATAAACTAACGGGCTCGGCAATTGTTTTCCCGCCCTGAAAATAAAAAAACTTTGACAAATTATATACCCAAACCTTCCCCATGAATGACTTTATCTACTGGTGAAAATCCGTTCAGTTGTTTTTGAGTTTATCGCGAACAGACAGACAGACGTGGCAGAAGGCTTTGTTATATAATATATAATGATAATGATAAAGTTTAAGTCAAGAACACCGTCCACTGAAAGAATGCAGTTCCTAGATAGTTCCTGTAGTCAGGCCAATCTAAAAAGGTAAAGTAATAAGAACGGAATTATTAGGAGCAATATGAATAGACCCGAACGGAGTGTAAAAGTACTACGGGGCTGAACCATAAAAAATAACATAACATTTAAATTTGGTCAGTGCCGAGAAGGACGTAAGGATGTAAACGTAGTAAGTCCATCGCCAAGTATGGATTGGCACAGAATTGATTGACCAGTATTGCACGCATCAATTTGTGCATTAATATATGTCACATATCTCAACAATACTGTCATCGTTTTATTAACGTTCGACGTGCTAATCATATTTTACTGGCTTTTAAATATATTTTTATTATTTATAGTTTTTTACTATGTCACATTGAATGCTATATGTATTAAGGTGAGAATATGGTGGCGATGCTGATCCTTAGTTACTTGGTCATGGAACTACTGATTAAATAGATTTCAACAGGTCCTGTTACGTAACGACAATACGTTCTGCTATTGGATCGAGAGATTATGGCTTTGATCCCCCACATATGTTTTATTTTTATGTGATAATCATAACTGTCAAAATGTATTTATAACAGCTGTTTAGTTATTTAAAATATGTTTAGTTTTGAATTAGATACTTTATTTACTATATATAAAAAACGACAATAGAAAAAGTTAACGAATTCTTTGTTAAACTTTTCTTTAACATCATGTTCTTAATTAAAGTTATAACACAAAATCTGAACGATGGTTATGTCTGGAATTGAGAACCTCTCCCTGTGCATCCACTAAACACAATTGTAACGTTAATGTAATTTATTGTATGTTATATGTATGTTAAAAAGATAAACCCGGACGAATTTCTTACCGGTTCTTCTCGGTGACTTGGTTGTTCTCGGAACCGGTGGTAGTTTTAACGTTCACAAGCGCCTTGTGAGGGCCTAAACTGAATAAAGTACTTTTGATTAATTTTGAAGACTAGTAGAACTTATGCGAGGCTTGACTATTGGAGTATCACCATCAGTAGCTGTTTTCCAGTTCGAAGGGTCAACTTGGTAAGTATATACACAAGGTGTTCCAATTCAACCCTCAAAAGTAGCAACCTGTGAGTAGCCACAGAAGTGCAGTTATTTTAAAGTCAGTTAAACATACATAGACTACAATGATACAAACTATCCTAGTTTCGCGTATAGTATTTCACACCAAAAAAAACTACAATATTACCTGATAGTAGCAACCTATATTATCGAATATAGTAATATATTAAATCTGGAATGGTCATTGTCAAATTAAGATATTTGTTTAGTATTAAGTTTAGAATTAAGATTGATAGTAAGATAATTAATCTTAGGGTTACAATATTCATAGCAAAATACTGTGTAACAAAATCAGTGTGTTGTTAACTACAAAATCATCATAAAAATTGTAAATAATTCAGAATAGACTGAACTTGCATGTCGGTTGAAAGATAAGCGAGGCAGCTTATAAGGTGGAGGGACTCTTGGTAAAAGATCAAAGATAACGGAGGATAAACCAACTTATTTTGCATAAGTATATCTTCTCTTAGACTTAATCCAAAGACTTTATTTTCAAAAACTTCGGTATAGTTTGTTGTTTGTCTACATGGTTATTTTTTTTGTTTATCTTTATATGTGCTAGAAATTGTACTTGAGTTTTCCCATTAAAGTAATGTAAAATAAAAAAAAATGCACATGTTTGAGTCACATCTACATCAGAGAAAGGACTTCGTTATTATTAAAATATGTAGCATTTACATATTACATTCCTTTGTCAAGTTTAATGCAAGGAGTAGGTATATGTATTTATAAAAATATTTTTTTAAATTCATATTGTCGATAAAAAGACGCAACGGTTACAGCACTATCCTAACCTCCGTCGTTAAAAATATTGCTGTTTGAACGTGGAGTTCGCTTAGCGTTTTAATAAATTTGGTAAAATTAAAGATTCATATCTGATTCCCTTCACTAGTAAATGTTCCAGTCTCCCATCGAGAAGCGTTAACAGAGCTCGGTAAAGCGTTTGAATTCTAAAAAAAAATCACATTATAACTACTGCGTTTTTTTGAAATATTTGGTGTGCAAAATATACCATGAAGATGAATTATTTATTTTTTTGTTTGATAATGTATCCAATTATATATAACACATTGGGCAATAAGTGTTTTCGTTCATACTTCGATTTTGTCACACGATTACTGAAATGTTTAGTAAACCTTTAGTAAAATGACACAAAACTACTGGTCGAAAAATCATGTATTTGTCTGAGATACGGGTGATATAACTGCATACGGAAATTGATTTTTTTTCATATAAATTAGTTTAAACTCAAAAAATTATGTGATAATTCAGAGTTAAATTCTGCTTAAATTTTCTCTGTATCTACCCAATAACCACATTACCTACGCTAGTATTGTAATAAATACCTGAACTATGGTAAAATGAATATTGCTCCAAAATGTGTTATTTGCTGCAACACCATGTAGTGACGCGTTATTGACGGATAGCATAAAATCTTCATTATGAAAAAGTCGCCTAAATGTACCAGTTGCCATCGTTATTGTTCAAACGGTGTTTAAGTTCATCAAACTAGTTAGGCATTAAAACAAATGGTAAATGGTTAATAAATTGCGGGGTGGTAGGGTGTCTGTACCCGACTGGATCGCGACCACCGTACACCAGGTGGAACACCCGCTATAGTGGCACGTTTGAGCGTGTCGCGTTCCGGGATCAGGCTGTGTATATCCAGCAACCGGGGGGGGAGGGCTGTCCCTGACTGGGTCGCTTTCAGGCCGGCATGACAGTGGCGCCGGCGATGGATAGTATGTCTTTCGGTGGTCGCCATTGTTTTTGGATTGTACTGTGCTTACCATCAGACACAGTACAGTCACTTTGCCGAGCTACAATAAAAAAAAAAAAAAAATTAAACCCAAAAAATAAGTAACAAAGAACTATGTAGTTTCAGTGTTTGACCACATTCTCATATGATGAGGAGAGCTGGCTCTCAAGTGCAGCTGCCGGAACACACCACAAGGTGCTTGGCGATAGATCTCCAACTTACGAGTGGTAAAGAACTAGGTGGGCTTAGAAAATTCTACCACCATGCTATGGTTTCTTCACGATGGTTTCCTTCACCGGAAGCTCCAAGTCAGTTACAAGGATTCGAACCTACATCCATCGATGCTGTGTCCAAATACGTTATCAGAGTCGATACTTCGCCGTACCATGAAGCTGTGGAACTACCTCCCGGTCAGTGTGTTTCCTGTGTGTGCGTCACGTGAAGAGACATTTACGTAGGCCGACATGACAGCGGCGATCGGCGATGGATTATTTGCCTCTCGATGGTCGCTATTGTTTTTGCATTGTACTGCGCTTACCATCACATATAGTAGAGTTACGTTGCTATGCTACAATAGAAAAATATATTTAATAGTTTTAAAGTGATTGAGTCTCAAAAGAACTGTATTTTCATTATATATATTTCAGTGAACAAACTAATCTCTATTCTCCGTTACACACATAACTAAAATACATTAATTCGCAAGGTTCCGTGAGTATAAAATTGATGTTGCAAATCTGTCCATTTGCGTAGTTCAAATGTTCTTTTTTCTGCAGTCTGTTCGTCCGCACTCGCACCTTTTTTCTGCTTTCGTTTAAAATAAACGAATATAAAATATATATAAAATAAAATAATATAAAATATAAGTCATTTCAAAACTCGTTGTAATAGTGAGGAACCATTGTCATTATTTTACTTAAGTATTATACTTCGGTTTTTTAACTGAGATTATTGCCTTGATGGCGGCTTCATTGTCATCTTTTATAGTCAATTTTAAATTATAATCCACGAGTTTAAATGTCATATTAAACACTAGCTTCTGCCCGCGACTTTGTCCGCGTGAGATAGTTACTTTAGGCTAACGCTAACACGTAGCGAAAGGTCTCAAAAGGAAATAGAAAAACCCGACTTTGTAACATTATTCATTAGTGCTCCGCTCCTATTGGTTTTAGCGTGATGATACCATATATAGTCTTCTGTAGTCTTCCTCGATAAATGAGCTACCTAATACTGAAAGCATTTTCGAACCAGTAGTTCCTGAGAATAGCGCGTTCAAGCAAAAAACCCTCCAATTTGACCAGTAGTTCCTGATATTAGCCCGTTTAACCAAACCTCATTATAATATTAGTATAGATTACTACTCTTCTCTCGTACTAAACTCGAGCCGTCATTCAAATTACAATAACTTTTGATAGAGTGGACCGATTTTAATGAAACAAAGACTAAATTATTCTTAAGGCTACGCTTTATGAGTTTCATGTTATCATTTATTGTAAACCCAATTAGTACTTTAGCAGTGATACGAGTTCATACAAACAGACAGACAGACATTTCTAAAAATGATTGAAATATATTTTATTATCTATTCCTAGACAACAGCAACAATTTTATTCACGAAAATCGAAAAAGTACAGACACGTTAGATTTACATTCTCATTATATGTATAGAAGAAAGAATACAAGATTTAAAATTATCCCGAGAGACATCGAGTTAAATCGGGTTGATATCGTGGTGATGATTTAGGTTTTTTTTTATCAATGAGTGAGCAGTAGGTAACCCTCAAGTTGCAAATTATTCACCAAACGCCTTTAGATGTGTTCCCGCAAATGTACTTGAGAACCAGTACTTCTCTAAACTTAGTGTGTAATCTTTAATATCAGATAAAGCGATGATGGCCCAAAGATAACCATGTTGGGATACCGTGTCGATCGACAATCCTTAACTTGGTGGCATGGTGGCAGGCAGGGTTTGTCTAATATCTACCTGACTAACTAATACGTTTAATATCTCTCATCAAGCACCTGTCGGTATATTACAGCAGCTGCGTTTGACAGTGAATCGTACTCTACATACACTACGTACATACATATACTCTACGTACATAACATAACGTCTAGCCTTAACATATTTATGGGTCACGTTGTAATATATAATATCAAATGAGATTCTGGTCAAACATTAAGAAAGTATATGAATGTAAATGAATATCAAACAATTGATTAAAAAAATAATCAGAGGTGCCGTGAGTTTTAAAAGCGTTGGCCATAAAATGAAGAAAAAAAATACTAGATCTGAACACGATGCCATCTACGAGATTTAACTATAGCTGAGCACCATTCAGGTAATCCCATAAGCTCAACGCTGCATGTGAACAAGTAAGCACGATACAACAACAAGTAAGCGAGAAAGGGAGAACGATACACGTTGCTTACACCAAAAGCCACGAATAACGAAAATCTTGTCATAATTTCAAATTGCAACACGGTACAGGACAGCAAATTACACATCAAACAAATAACTGATAATAGTTTATAATAACATCTATTATTATATGGTTTATAAGCGTTATTAATTTTTAATATGTAACTTGTTAACCCGCCTTTTGATTTTTAAATATTTATGGAATGCCAAATCAAACGTTGTGTAGTGTGAGTTTTGGCCAGCAAATTAAATATCTAAATATATTTTCTCTTTATACAGAACCCGGCCTTGATAAATACATCTCTCGCCAGGAAATCGAATCGCAATATCCCGATTGCCGGCTTCAGTTGATATTTATTTTTAATTAGGAAAAAAGCAACGTTCTAAGACGCCTCGAATAATTATTTCTGAGCTTATCTGAGGGATGATTTATGCAAACCGCCCCGTGGTTAGTCCGCGTTCGGACGTTTTTTTTATTCAATTATCACAGCGATGGCTCCGGGGGTGTTTTTTGATTAATTAATTAATAAATCATTTGTAATTTTTTTTTTAGCTCGTGTCATACTGAAATAATTTTTATGTCCCTTTGTGTCCGACTTTAATTTTATTTCTTTGATGTGTCCTGCTTATAGCCGTTATGGATAGCTTTTAAAAAACAAATTGTAGATTTTTTTTTTGTGGATGTTTTTCTTGCCCCCCCCCCCCGACTTTTTCTGATTTCGTTTGTTTTATTACTGAAAATTAGATTTAAGCGTAGTGCAGTTAAGACTCATATTATACTAGCGAGCCCGGCCGACGTAATAATAAATAATAATAATAGCTCTGATAATAAAAAAAATGATAAATTATGTACCTGAACTTTTTTTTTATGTCAAAAGGAGGCAAACGAACAGGTGGGTCATCTGATGTTAAGTGATCACCACCGTCCATAGACACTAGCAACACCAGGGGAGTCGCGAGTGCGTTGCCAGCCTGTGTATGGGGGAGGGGTAGGGAAAGGAGAAAGGGCAAGGCAAAGGGGGAAAGGAGGTGGGCCTCCGGCGCTGTCACTGACCGAACGAAACGCAACAATGCAAGCACTGTTACTTCACGTCGGTGTTCTGTGAGATGGTGGTACTACCCCGGGCGAGCCGACCCATTTATACTGAAACTAGTAATAGGTACAGCGTGGCTCTACCACCTTCAAAAACCTTCTTTATAAATCACTTTATCTATAATCCGATCGATAATCCGTTCAGTAGTTTTTGAGGTTATCGCGAACAGACAGACAGACGTCACAGAGGACTTTGTTTTATAACAGGTAGTGATTACTTTACTTAGTTATTAATGTTTTAATTATGCGTATTATATATTGGCATCCGATTTTTATGGCGGCATCCTTAGCATCTTTTAAGTGTACTACAACTTCTTTAATTATAACTATATAAATTCCAATTTCGTTGACCGATCACTTTTTTTATTCTTTATATTTATTAGATTAAGACCAAAATCTCGTCTAACATTTAATAATGATTTGGTCTAAGCAGCTTAATATGCTAGGTGGCACATTTGCAACTTGTGAATGATAGTTAGGCAGAAAAACTTAGAAAGAATTGCATTCATCCAAGTACCCATCTCAGTAATTATTATGTCCTAACAAGACCGCAAGCGGTTGATCGTATTCCATAAGTAATTAAAATAAAATAGCTATTACATATCTATACTAATTATAAAGAGGTATAATTTGTGACGTTGTAGGGGGTAATCTCAGGAACTACTGGTCCGATTTGAAAAATTCTCACTTGTCGAGGAAGGTTATAGGATATATATTATCACACTAAGACCAATAGGCGTGGAGCACCAATGAATACTGTTTCAAAACCGGGATTTTTTACCTCTTGAGAGCTTCCGCTGCGTGTCAGCGTTAGCCCAAAGTAACTATTCCACGCGGACGAAGTCGCGGGCAGAGGCTACTACTAGATAAATCGATAAACACACGTGGTGCAAAAACTCGACCGACCCGTTAATTAAAACGACAAACAAAATAACCGTCGGCTTCAGTTGCAGTCAAAATTTCAACTATTCCAATGCGAGAATTAATTAAACACCGCCCGATCACACGGATATATGCATGCTGGATGTGGCCTGACCGATTAATATTAATAAGCGAAAAGCTAGCAAGTACTTATGTTATTTATATTATTGGGATGTCATTTCTAACGAAAAGATTTTTAACTCAGTTACAGATAACTTACAGATAACAAGACTTCAGTTATATATTATTATTGGATGAACCATAAACTTTTTTGATGCTAACTTCCCATAAAAATATATTAGTGCCAGAAATACATACAAAATGTAGACAAACATTTTGAAGGAATATGTTATGCTGTTTAAACACTGCGTCGTTTGATCTTGATTCGCAGCCTTCAATGAACCTCGCCTTTAAAGAAAGAAAATTATTGTGATGAAACCTTACGTTGCAAATATTTCATCAAACACCTAAGTACATATGCGTTTCGGTAGCTGTTCTTAAGGGAAGGGATAGTCTAATGCGTTACCATGTTAGTGTTTATCGTCATTTAATAACAGGTGAAATTCTAGTCAAACGCTAAAATTGAAGAAGTAACAAACGAATAGGAATATAGAAAAATGGGAGACCTAATTGTTCTTGCTGAAATTAATGGGCAAGGAACGATGCTCTAGGACATGAAAAGAAACAAAAAAGAACACATCCAGTGTGCTATCGATCTTCGTTTTTTAGTGTAGACGGCGCACGCCATAAATTGAGCGTGCGTGTCAATTGCACGCGGCGGCCGATAGTTGCGGTGGCGCGGCGGCGTGGCGGGCTCGCTCGCAACACGTTCTCGTGTGTACACACCGATACATCAAACACATTATTCTGTTTTTATTTTTAACTACCTTTCAGATGTGACTTCATCCCTATTGAGATAATTATTTGAATTGTATTATTATGTAATTATATGAATTATGCTTTTAAATATGTCACTATTTACATTATTATAGATATGATGGAAAATCGGTCATAATACCTTGATGATATTATTTAACAGAGATAATCGTTCAAGGTTGTTTATCTCACGTTACAATGACGTCACTGAATCCGATGGTAACTACAGTACAATATAAAAATGACAGTAACCACCGAGAAATCCACAATATATAGCAGTTGTCACTATCATAGCTTGTAGGACTCTAGGTTGCTAGTGTCTGAAACGCGATAAAAAATAGGCATTCAACGGGTATTTTACAATGGGCATGATCCTAACTGGCTGGTCCCAGAATGCGGCACTCTTAAGCATACCATCATGACTGGTTTCACATATGGTGTCTCGTTAAATGCGATGTTAAGGTGTGGGCTAAGATGGTAAACACGCTAAACCTAGAGGCTAAACAGGTGTTTGACGACAGATATTCAACTTGAGGGTGGTAGCTAGCCAGACGTACTTAGAAAAAGCCCTACCCACCATGCTATGGTTTCACCTTCACCGAGCGTTAAAACTCGGTTGCTAGGATTCGAACCTACGTCCATCGACGCGGTGTTCGAACATGCCATCACCTACGTCATCGTTTTCAAGGAAACATGTATCTAGCAAAGTTAACAAAACGTAGGTAATATTTTTTAGTACAATTAATTACTTGTATGTATTTCCATAGCTGTATACAATAATGTACCTTAAGACAATCGATAATAAAATATACTTTTATGTGCAAGGTCAATTTATACATTACGATATTATCATACGAAGATAAGTAACTCAGTAGATCTATATAGAATTTTGGTCAGTGTTGCCATAGCCTCGGTGGCGCAGTAGGCAGCGCGTAAGTCTCATAATCTTAATGTCGTGAGTTCGATCCTCACCCGGGGCATATCTTTTTTTTAATCATCACATATTTTTAATACAAACTAGCGAACCCGGCGGAATGGTCCCGCCCGGCTATGTTAAAAAATCTTGACAAATTGTATACCGAAACCTTCCCCATGAATTACTTTATCTACTGGTGAGAACCGCATGAAATTCCAATCAACAGTGTTTGAGTTTATCGCGAACAGACGTGGCAGAGGACTTTGTTTTATAGTAATACGTAATTATAGGATATTAATACCGACGAATAATACACCCTGATGTAACTCATAGACACTCGATTATGTGAACAAGATTAGAAACAATAGAAGTGATGAATTTAGTAAAGAATTTATGTTTTGGTTGATTCGTATACAAAATAGAACTGCTTTTCAAACAGCTCATACGATGTCGACCAGACTTTGTTGTCTGATAGAAGACTACAGAGTATCATTACGCTTTCTCCGTAGAAGTTAAGCATGAATGATAAAAATTGACAATGGTAAATTTTAAAGCAAAATTTATGATAGATCACGAAAATGATATTAAAAATATATAACGTTACATTATCAATAATCAACATCAAATCAACTTGTAAGAGACCCACTGCAGGGCATAGGTCGGTTCCCAAACAGAGGTATGATTACAATAATGATCATCGCAAGCCCATGAAATATTGGCTATTTCAAATTCCGAGAAATCCTTATCTCTATATTTTCGCACAAACACTGAAACTAAAAAAATATTTCTCAGGTCCAGGTTTCCTCACGACGGCATCCTTCAAAGTCAGTCGAATTCGAACCTGCAAACATCGACTTGACATTCTATCGGCCTAAACACTAAATAAAAATAAGTGTGTGTAACCACCATACGCGATTGAAGTAAAACTTTTTGAATATTTTTGATTTTGTCAACAATTAGTTTATAAACAAATAAATCAAAAATTTTTGAAAAAAAAAAACTAATTATAAATCTCGCTAAATAGAATAATAATGATCACAATATATACAATAGAATTAATTATGTATATTAAATGGGCGCGCGACCGTGCTGCCATCTTGTTTCAATGTAAGTAGGTAACAAATTAAATCAAAGCTTCATTATCTCTAGTGCCATCTATCAGCTAATTCAGAACTTAAATAACACAGAAAATATTATTAGCAACTCTTTGTTATAAAGTAAATAAAATATAGAAAAGTACGAACAGATAGATTACTATAATAAACAACGAATTACATTAATTATGATTTAATAGAAGTTTTGGTTATGTTTAATTATCATCTAACCGGATGGTACAGAAACATGACGCCATATTGCCGTAACGGACTTCCGTTGCATTGTCGTCCAGTTACCTCCTAGTCGCGCCTAAAGAAGTTTTACTTCAAAAATCATATATTAAAAAAAATCAAGAAATTTGTATTTTTGCCCACTTTCTGCGTTTATTTTTATCGTTATTGGCCAATATAATTATAAGATAAACCCTATATGTTATTCTGATATTGTAATCTATATTACTGAAAAGTTATATCAAAATCCGTTAAGTAGTCTTTGTGTCAAAGAGTTACAAACATCTATCGAACCTCACTTTAATTTATTTTTTATAACGTTATGAACTAGCTGTGCCTGCGCCTCCGTCGATGTTTTTAACGATTTTTTTTTTATTTTTTTAACGAAATAAAGACTAAATGTTACTTGAGGACATGCTTCATGGTTTTCTTTCTAAGGTTTTATCGTAAATGCAGTACTTTAGCAGTGATGAGTGTTCAAACAAACAGACAGACATTTCTAAAAAATATTGAAATGTATTTTATTAATTATTCCTAGTCACCTGCAACAATTTTTTTCACGAAGAAAAGTACAGACGCGTTACATTTTCATTCTTATTATATGTATAGAAGATAGGATAATATGAAAATCTACTTGTTATTTTTTTCACCACACTTAGATGATCTAATGGATTCCTATGAAATTTAGCATAGAAATCTTCGATTAAAATACTTCGATTGAATCGACTATTTTTTATTGATTTTTTTATATCATAGGAGGCAAACGAACAGGTGGGTCACCTGATGTAAGTGATCACCACCGTCCATAGACACTTGCAACACCAGGGGAGTCACAAGTGCGTTGCCAGCCTGTGTGGGGGAGGGGGGAGGAAGGGAAGGGGAAGGGGACAATGGAAAGGGAGGGGAGGTGGGTCTCCGGCGCTCTCACTGACCGAACGAAACGCAACAATGCAAGCACTGTTACTTCACGTGGGTGTTTCTATGAGAGGGTGGTACTACCCCGGGAGAGCCGACCCATTCATGCTGAAACCAGTAATAGCTTCAACGTGGCTCTACCACCTACCAAAAATTTAATTTACGTCCAACAAAGCGACGGGCGGGCGTTCTTGTATAGAATACACGCTGGTACCAGATGACCTAAAATGTAGCACAAGTATTGCCCATTAAGATTTGAAAGATTCCACGCAAGACCTCATTGTCGTAACTAGTAATGCTGATGACTATCGATTTCACACGGTTTCGTTCAAATTCGGACATATTTCACTCGGTAAAAGTATATTTAAATGTACTCACAGATTTTTTACTTGTACAAATTGTAAATGTTTACATGAATCTTTTACCGCCTGATGGAAAGTGCGGTATAGTTCAGAAACAATGCCAAATGTCAAAGTAGCAAAATTATGTCCACCAGTAGAATTCATGCCTCTTTTGAAGAATGGAACGTGCTTAACTGGGGGCGGTCCTATATATCCGAAGCACGAAGTACAGAAGAATTATTGAGATCAATTCCAACCTTTATAAAAAGTAACTTTTCGCCTCAAAACAAAAGGAAGTTGTCATTACATTGTTTATGTCACAAAACAAGCTCCCATTATTTAAGTTATTTGAGAATTTAGATAAATCTTAATAATTTCATAAATTCTACATATCGTTCATATCTATCTCTCATCGCATTATATCACCACTGAAAAAACCAGGAATAATGAAAAACCACAGATCTTCATTACATTTGCAACCTTCATATTTATTAACCACGAGTTTCGAGTAGTTTTTAATTTTCTTAAGGATAATACTTATTTTAATTGATCTGTATGGTTTAGTCTGTTAACTCTCATAAACAAATACATTTATCCCTAAAATTATGGGTAACTTAATTATTTATTAATTTACAAGCTAGAGACTACAAACTCACCTGAATTAAACAACAATATTGCCAACGTTAGGTTTAAAATATCTGGTACGGAGACGAACAGTTTTCTCGTGTGTCTCGGTTTCAATTTTTAAGATTAGCCTCCTTTCCGTTGTATATTGTGAAAACATGTCAGTACTGACGCCCTTTCAATATTTATGCTAGTTATCTTCAATAAAATGTCTAAGAACGACTAAGCCTGCGTTAAACGAGACATTCACATATTAAAGTATATGGTTTTTATGTGCAGCTTTCATAGTACTCCTATGGACCATTTTCTTGAGGATGGTAGCTGGTAAGACGAGCATTCATGTAAATCTCCTACCATAAAATGATTAACGGTATTGTTATATGACGATGATGCTGATTTTATGGGCTTATGTTACTCGCGTCCGCAGGAAGTGTACCTCACATTCCCCTGCACGTGCTCCCCGGGTGCGGCTAAAGAGTAGCAATTTTTTGTCCGCTGCACTGTTCCATATATATTGAACCTCGCAGCGACAAGTAGAGTAATCAGCCAAGCGTCGATTATAAAAGATCGATACTCAATTTAGCCATATGATTAAATAAAATTTATGACGAAACAAAAATACTGACAAACGAGACCGACCCAAGTACGAAGCGTCAATAAAGAATCATGTGGTAGCCACATGATCGGGTCACTGATGCATTTTCTATTAATAGAGCGGTAGGTATGTACTCCGACTGCCGCTCTGATCACTTATTGACCGTTGTCTAAATATAGCGGTGATCATTTCGCTCCGGATCGCTTTCTCAATGGGACCAATCGATTCAATCGTGGATCACGAGTGTTGTAATTGGATGATTGGTATGAAATCACAGTTTGTGATCATCAATCGGGTCACGTGACTCGCGAGTGCTCGTTTACGTGTGATTTGGTCGCGAATTCACAGCTTTACAATTGTTGGGACCAATTATATCATGAGTTTTCTTGGGTATTGGAGTTCTTGCAGTTACGTACGTTACGTTACGTCTTGCAATTTAAATAAGAATTATATTAATTCCGTTCAGTATTATTATTATCATAATAATTTGTGCTCGCCGCTTCTTAATTAGTAAAATATGCTTTTTTATCATTTGCAAGTAGTAATGTTTCTGAATAGAAATTATGTTATGTACCTGTCTGCGCTCCTAGCAACGTCTACGAGAAATGTCAAAATGATCGGCCAAGTAGTAAATGGGTAAAATCATTACAAGTAAATAAAAACAAAGTCACATCTGCATTTTCAATAGTAGATAGAATTATCATATCATATTATCTTCTTTACTCTCATATCTCTTACAAAAATAAAATCATAGAAATCTGCGATTGTTGAAAGATGCGCAACACGCGTTGAAAGATTTCCAAAATACTTGAGAATTCTACGATTAGTGTTTTGGCCTCGTTGGGTTAAAATACGAACTATTTTACCTTTACAATATAATAAAAATGAAGACCTGATTCTAGATATTAAACACACGTCTTTTTGAGCATAAATTAATGATACAAAGAATAAGTAATGATTTGTCCGAAAAAAAAACTGACATAGTTTGCAAGCGAAATAATTCTTAAGAAAAATTATTATGTGTATCAACGGGTGTAGTTTCAATTTCACGATGTTTTGAATTTGAACCTTTTTAAAATTAATAGTATCAGATATTGGCTAATTTTTTTAGTAAAATGACTTTCACGTATTTTTTTTAATAGTCATTAGGAGCATCATGGTCTTAAGCCTTAAAATTATTATCGAATATGGTTTTCTGAATCTTCTTCTATACATATAATAAGAATGTAATTCTAACGTAATTTTTCGATTTTGGTGAAAAAGATTGTTGCAGGGAGTATGTAATTAAATACATTTTAGTCTATTTTAGAAATGTCTGTCTATCTGTCTGTCTGTTTGTATGAACACGCATCACTGCTAAAGTACACATGAAAATCATAAAGCATAGCCTTGAAAATAATTTAGTCTTTGTTTCATTAAAATCGGTCTACTCTATCAAAAGTTATTGTAATTTGAATGACGACTTGAGTTAAGTACAAGAGAAGAGTACAAGCTTTTTTTCTCGAACTGATTACGCTATTGACATATTTACTTACTATCTACTAAGTAGATTAGCAAATAGACTTAATACATTTAGATGATTTTATTAATCACTATTTTTTATTTGCATAGAGTTCCTCCACACGGACGAAGTCGGGGGACAGCTTAAATAAAATACATTAGAGTAGCCGAAAAAAACGAATATTTTTTTTCGAGTCTCTTATAAAAATATGTCAGTTTATCATGTTTTAAAAGCACCCATCAAAGCGCAGCTCAGACAAAAATATAAGAATCCCCACGACATTTTAAAAAATTTCTAAACTCGTGGAAAAAGTTATAAATTTTTGTCAATTATTTTTGTAATAGTGAAAATTGTCTTCGATTTTTTTGCATCTGTCTAGCCTTATCTTTAGTATGTCAACTTAAAGAAAAAGTTAGGAAAGTCGATAATATTCATATTCAGTAGTCGCTCCAAAAGGTCTAAGGTACTCTCTACTTGGAAACTTAAAAAAAAAATGTGTGCGTGTACCAGTGTACACACGTAAGAAGTGAAACTTGTTTAAGGCCTTATTTTTCGCAAAATGATCTATATGCAACTTTCCAGAAATTGGTTAAAAAAAAAAAAAAAACAAACCCTTTCTTTCTTTATGGCAAACAATTTCATTAATATATTAAAAAATAAAGTTAAATTAGATAAAGTTTAAACAAAAGGATTTTATTATCATAGACATGAATACAAAAAAGATGGCGCGTAACGGAAAAATGTGACGGTAAATTTTTTCCAACGCCGATAAAGAAGTTTCACTTCAAAAACTTTAAATATTATAAGATCGAACTGAAAATTTCAGGATCATAATCATGTTAATGGTAGAAAAGAATGAAATAGCAATAAAAAGCAATTTTCGACAATTTTGGAAATTTTTAATAATTTTGAGAGATCCCTTGTTTTTTTTGGTTACCTTAATGTACAGGCTATATTATAGTAAAATTTTATCAAAATCCGTTCAGTAGATATTGCGTAAAAGAGCAGAAATTATCCACCCTTCATCACAAACCTTCTCATTTACAATTTTATTTTTCAGTTTTTAACTAGTTCAAAACTCAGACGGAATAGAAACAATAAATTAATTCCTTGATAATTTATCTAAAAAAGTCCATTAATCACAATAAAACAGTATAAAAATTTAAACTATCAAAGAAACTACCACCAATTGTGAAGAGAAATAGGTCGCGGCTGTAGAAAAAATATTTCTCACATCAATTTCAAACAATATCGGCATTGATGCGTCATCAATTGATTTACAACTGAATAATTCGATTGACCGCTGGCGTCAACAAATTATTTCGCGTGAGTGACGATGGCGCCACTCGTCATCGCGTACCGTATACAAACGCGTAGTTCCGAAAAAATCCGCTTCCAAAATAACATTGCTGGCGACTGCTTCAACATTAGCGAAGTCCATGGGAACGTTTTTTATTATAGTTTTAATTAATATTTGTGTTGCAATTAATGTTCGGTCGTTACTTAGAAAAATTATGTGAAGCCTTTAATAGATATACTTTGTTAAGAAAACATAATTGTATTATTTATTGAACGTACAAAACGAAAATGGGCATATTTTAAACTTTATAACATACTAGCTGTGCCCGCGACTCCGTCCACGTGGAACCTAATATAAAAAGACAGTGACTAATAAAATCATCGGAATGTATTAAGTTAATTTACTTATCTACCTTTTTTGTAATGAATAGACTATAAGCGACTTGTAATTAATTTACACGTAGATAATCAAACGAAATTAACTAAAAAAAATAATATTTATCTTGCAATTCCCCTCATAAGTCACACTTCACCGAGAGATAAGAGAATCGTTTTAATTTTAAACCGTTTGTAAAAGTTATAGATTTATGGTCGCAGTCGACTTTTAATTACTAAGTTTTTTAAATAATAGTCGAACTTGGTACCGTAAATACGGGGGAGCGAATGTTCCATTGATTCCTGTTTCTAATAACAACATTTCTTTAGTAATTCAAGCGACGATCGCTAATTGTATCGAGTGTTGATCTAAGAAGTATCTCATATGGGTATTTACCCAAAAGAGTGCCAACCGAAATGTATGAAGTATTGTTTGCATATACTATTCCATATAGAGTAGAACCTCTGTAAGTCGGTTTTCAAGGGAGACGCCATAAAATTCGTGTTATAGAGATTTCGACCTATGAAGGTGGTAGAGCCACGCTGTAGCTATTACTAGTTTCGGCATGAATGGGTCGACTCGCCCGGGGTTGTACCACCCTCTGAAAGACCACCGACGTGAAGTAACAGTGCATGCATTGCTGCGTTTCGTTCGGTCAGTGAGAGCGCCGGAGGCCCACCTCCTTCCCCCTTTCCCTACCTCAGGCTGGCAACGCACTTGCGAGTCCCCTGGTGTTGCTAGTGGCTATGGACGGTGGTAATCACTTAACATCATGTGACCCACCTCTTCGTTTGCCTGCTTTTGACATTAAAAAAATGAAGGATTGTAGATTAGGCGGATTTTGTAAATATTTGACTTGTAGAGGTTACTAAGCTTGAGTTAACATTGTTGATAAATTCTTAAAGTTGATAATTTATTTTTCTTGGATTTATAATATAGTTGGAATTGTTTGAATTTATATTAGAGTTACAAAGGTCCAATTTATTTTGTTTGAGTTATGGAAGGAATATATGAACCGAAATATATTGTAGGGACTCATTGATTATTTCGAATTATAGAGAGTTCTTGAAGGTGGTAGAGCCACGCTGAAGCTATTACTGGTTTCAGCAGGAATGGGTCGGCTCGCCCGGAGTACTACCACTCGACCCACAGAAACACCGACGTGAAGTAACAGTGCTAGCAACGCACTTGCGATTCTCCTGATGTTGCAAATGTCTATCGACGGCGGTGATCAATTAACATCGACCCGCCTATTCGTTTGCCGCCTATGATATATATATATATATATATATACATATATATATATTTAAAAAAAGAGTTGAAATTTCCAGAAATGGAGATTGAAAGGAAGAGAATAAAACCTTTTTTCGAGATTTGAAGGATTTCGACTTATTGAGGTTCTACTTAAAGAAATTCTATTGTATTGCTACTACTGTAGCTCGAAGATATTATGTGGTATTAAAATTGTATGTGATTTTAAGATGTCAAAATCAAAAATACATTATTCAAATTAGGTCCCGAGACTACTTATACTACATACTACTATTACGGGTATCACACTTAGTGTATGGGGGCCACGACTCAATCATAATTATCATGTCCGATCACCACGCATTTTGTATAATACCCTTATACATATGACATCCACATTAAAACATTTACGTTCAGTATCCACCCCGGTGTAACTTTTTTTTTCTCCTTATTTATAGCCCGCGGAGATAAACCACTCGCGGTGGGTCGTCGGTTCGGTTCCCGGCTGTTATCTTTCGAAGTTTCCTGTCCCCGAGTATTAATTAGGGAGAGGAAATGAAATGATGAAAAAAAAATTTTTTTCTTCTCCCCGAAACGCTTTTGTTCGAATTACGGGTTGGGGAAACATGTCAATCGAATAATTTTTAATGGAAAAATAATGTGAAAAACAGTTTTTTTATAGTTATCCCTATATATTTTGAATACGTCGTCCAGTGACTGATTTGAACCCACTTACCAAGCCTAGTCTCCTCAGACAATATATACGAATAAAAAGAAAAAAATATATAGAATTATTTAATAACGACTACATTGCCATCTATCTTTCACGGCTATGAAACATTTTATTAAGAGAACAAATAAGCGTTTTATTTAGTACTGCCTGTGCCCGCAGTTATGCTCGCGTGACTTACAAATTTATTCTTCAGGAAAGTAAATATAACGTGTCTGTACTTTTTAGATTTTTGTGAAAAAATTGTTGCAGCTGTCTTGGAATAAGTAATAAAATACATTTCAATCCGTTTTAGAATTGTTTGTCTGTTTGTTTGAACACGCATCGCTGCTAAAGTACAGCGTTCACGATAAAACCTCGAAGAAACGAAGAAAGTCATAAAGCATAACCTTGAGTAACATTTAGTCTTGGTTTTATTAAAATCGGTTCACTCTATCAAAAGTTATTGTAATTTGAATGACGACGCGGCGTAAGTAGGTAAGAAAAGTAGATAAGTAAATGGACTTAATACATTCAGATAATTATATTAGTCGCTGTTTTTTTACATTAGGTTCCACGCGGACGAAGTCGCGGGCACAGTTAGTTACCAATATCTTTATATTTATTCATAGTTAAATTATGACAACATAATGCTAGTGACATCTAACGGAATTACGATAACATTGATAAATAAACGTATAAAAATTAATACACTAAAAATTTTAATCGATCTAGAACAGTTACATAACTGTGAAACATAGAGGGCGACTCTTTGATTAATCAAACTAACTATCGTTAGAAGCTATAGCGACATCTATTAGAACTCTTCTTGAACAATTTCAAGTTCGAAAAATGTATCGACGAATTTTATTAATATCTTATTTAATTAATAACTTACTACTATTTGAGTAGTATGTATATCATGAGCTAGAATATGCCAAAATATGTGTATTATATTAGGACGATATATTTTAGTAATGACAACTAACAAAATCATGATAGAATTGACAAACAAACTTAAGACATAGTAAATATGTATACATTAATTATATATTGATAGCTCTGAGTTCGAACATTGCCACACGTAGATGGCGACTATGATAAATAAAGGATCTACCATTTTAGATTTTAGTGACATCTATTGATAAGTGAAATAAATAGTTTCAGAATTGATTAATGATGATTCTATATATATAAATAACAGATGGCGCTTTAGTAATTTACACAACTATGATCGTATTTACGTACGTAAATTTAGGTTAGTTTCTCTCAGTCGTTCGTTTTCGATTCTTCAGTTTTCGAAAGTTCTAGCATCCAATAAGTAAACCGGGAGCAAAGAATAGATGATATAGAACATTCCACCATGAACGACCTATTTTTAGTAATTATCAGCTTTAATTATCTAAGAAGCCTCTGTAATTAAGGGTGTAAAGATATATTAAGAAATAAAAAAATCGAGTGTGAATTCACACAGTAGAAGTGAAACTTAGTTTTGTGATTAAAAAAAAATGACATTAATGTACTATGCTAGTAAGCATTATACTTTACCTCGTTATTTTGTAATCTTCTAATATACATTTAAACAGTCAATAATACATAACACAGAAGATTTTTAAATGTGTGCGTTAGTCACTGAGATCCAATAGAAAATAATGTCCTGTAGATATGAATGTGTCTCATCTTTACCTCTCTTTGCATATACTACGAGTACCTACATTAAGAATACTGTCTCATTCTTTCACAGCCTAAAACATTTATAGCTATCTCCTCCTATTCGTTACATATTTTCGTTCCATAAAATCCAATTCACATCGTCCCAAAAGTTGTTCAACAATTTAATGCAAGACAACTTCAAAGCAACAATGAATCAGAAATGTTACGGTTTACATCAGTTTGTTGTTTGGGATATGTTGCTGGCAGCGGTGAGGTGTCAAACTATTTGTCAATATTTTCTTGTGAAAACCGGTGTTTCCAAGTCTTTGTTATTCCAATAAACATGATTATAATATTCAATAACTAGATAATATGTAGTAATACGTCTGTATAGTTCTTTATAACATAAAAATACGACCCCGGAGAGATTGCGGTCAAATCCTACACTACATACAATTTAGATAAGGAATCTGAAAGGAAAAAGATCAGCTTCGCAAAGACTTTTATCAGAGATGTAGAATATAATCTATGGTTATAACAGTATGATCGAAATACGAGATTTTCCCGAATCTTGTTTACTTTCGAATGTCGAAAGTTTTTTTTTTAAGTTATTTGTGTATTTTCCTATCTTATCTCAGACTGTCTAGGTTTCTTGTCAGGTTAAGCGTCTGATATGGGAAAAATTGTTTTTATGTTCAACTACAGGACGGTATTTTCTATCTTCTTCTATATATATAACTCTCTTCTATATAATTAGTTTTTGCTACTGGTTTGTAATGTATCTGATTTATCTCTTACAGTAAGTAAGGTACAGTCGCCAAATTTTGTCCCCAAGCCTAATTTCGTCCCCTTCAATATCTTCTTTTTTACAAACCATCATCTATTATGAGCAGCGCGAACTGAAAGCTAGTTGCATCAGTCGGCCGTTGAGTAGAAGTGATGCGTCACGACGTTCGTACAGAAAGAAGTTCGAAAATCAAAAAAAATTGTCAAGGTGAGTTTTTCATTGGAATATTCTCGGATTCTATAAAATTTTGAGACGCCTGACTTATTGATAATTTTTTTTTGTCAAACTAACTATTAATAGCTCAGATGTTAAACGATTATGTAAAAGTTTCAGGTTATGATACGTTTTTTTGCTTAAATGGGTGCGACAAAACAAATAGAAATTTCCTAATATCGTCCCCTTACGTGAACCTTATATCGTCCCCGGAACGATATTAGGATCTCGTATAGTGAACATAACAGTCACGTCACTTCATTTATGTATGTAAGTAGAATGTATTGTAAACCATAAAGCTACAAAAAGTACAGTCTTCTGACGAAGAATCATCTGATGATGATGATGTCCCAGTTTTGGTGACAATGATGAAGAAGATAGCGAGAATGATGACGCTGAATGCCCAGTTTGCCATAATACCTATTCTCAAGACAAAAGGGGAGAAAAATGGATAAGATGCGTTCAATGTTTCCAATGGATGCACGAAGATTGTGTTGAAAATCCAGGACCAAAATTTGTGTCCACTATTTGTTTGGAGAATTAGAAGTACTTGCTTATACCTTACCAACGATTATAATAGTTAAGAAAGGCTGATTAGATATTAATATGATAGTTATATTCAATTTTATATAATAGAAAAGGAGTAAGTACAACCCCAGTTTACGTACTGTGATTATTGTGATCTCAATATCGTCCCCGGGACGTAATTAGGAGCCCAAAAATATATTCTCATGATTTTAGTATTTTTGTTAAAGATATTTTGTAATTTTTTCTAACAATGTTAACGAGTTTTTTACTTTTTTTTAAGAATAAAGGAATATAGAACCTAATTTTAGACGTTTCATTTAGTGCCGTGACGTTCTATTTTATTTTTTTAGATTTGTTTTACCAAAAAGGGACGATATTTGGCGACTCTACCCTACACTTTTTTGGGATGAAATGTAAGTATGAGATGAGTTGTTAACCCGTAACAAACAAATTCAAATTCGCATATATAATCATTTAAGTATGATTACTACTAAGAATAGATTTGATGTAAAACTTATCAAAAAAAGTCGAGGCCGTCGTAAGGACTGCCGACAGAAGTGAAAATTCAAAACGATGGAATTTAGTCTGTGTCGACTTTTGAATATTAAAATTAATTATAGTGGGAATTATTAAAATTTCATAATTGGTATATTGTAATTATTATCATTAGTCTCTCTTTCACATTTATTAGCACTCTGAATAATAGTTATATATTTTTTACACAGTTCATTAATTGATATAAATATATGTTGGGTTGCACAATCTCACTACAAAATATCAATATTAGAAGTACACTAGATTTTATACTGCGCGTCGCTAGCCTGACGCAAGCCGCGCAAGCGCAATACGTTCGGTCACGCCTACTAGCATATCATGACGCGAAATTATAAATTTATCTCCTGCCAAAAAAAATACCGCTCAACGCGACTAAACAAGTTTTCACTTCAATATTTATATCAAGTATCATAAAATATTCTCTCACGAACACCAAAACCCACTTACAACAGTTTGCCTACATAACCGTTGCCATGGTAACGTAGTAAGTTTATATCGGTAACATTTCTCAAAGTTTATTTCGAGTTCATTGAATTGGTGAGTTTTTATTCAAAACATTTATTGTATGTATCTTAATTTTGTTTCCAATTTTTATTTTGTAATATCCGAAAAGTATGTCGAGTTGCTATTTGTTAAAATAAAACTGTTTAATCGTATCCGGGCTGCAGCTTTATCGATCATTTTCTTTAATTTTTTTGGTAACCTCTCTTTAAATTATAACTACCATTGTCGAGTAGATACTTAATAATATTAGAAGTGTCTAGTGTCTTGCGATAATTTCAATATTCCAACAAGATAGTGGCCGCCTTGTTAAAATTTTCCAGTGAGTTTTTCTGTCACCTCAGAATGCTGTGTGGTATTATTTTCCATCCACTTCACTTATACACAATAACCGAACTATATTACGTAAAATGCCGCTAATATTACAAAATATACAATTAAATAACACAAGATTATAAATAAATCATAAAACCCACTATATCACAGACTAGCCTCTGCCCGCGACTTCGTCCACGTGGAATAGTTACTTTGGGCTAACGCTAAGACGTAGGAGGATAAAACCCCGACTTTGAAACATTCCTAATTGGTGCTCCGCTCCTATTGCTCTTAGCGTGATGATATATAGCATATTACCTTCCTCGATAAATGAGCTATATATAACACTGAAATAAATTTTCAAATCGGCCCAGTAGTTCTGAGATTGCCCCCTACAACGTCACATACAAATTCACAAACTTTACCTCTATATAGTATAGACTAAGATCCCGTAAAATCATACTTTAATTAATTTGAAAACCATTATGAGAATATGTAAAGTCCTCCTTCCTAAAAATTTTGTTTTTGGGGCCCATTAAACCTAACTACGCCACTGTAATTTCCTTCAAACGATCATCAGGGCATTAAAAGAAACATACAGACATTTGAAACACTTTTATTTTGTCTCACTCAAATTTTAAACAACCTGTTTATATGAATGACAAACATAACGTAATCTTGAATTATCTAACGGTATGACATCTCTATCATGTGAAATAAACGGCAACGTAAAGTGAGAAAAACATTCGTATTTGAATACATTATCAAATAAAACATAGGTTGCTTGTACAATTCAATATTATTAGGACAATGAATAATGTATTTTTGAGCAACGGATAACAAATTATTTTAGACGTCATTATTTTGCTATTAGTTATTACTTACACAAGTAATTTTCAGTCGCTGTTATTACAATTTACAAACAAGTAAGCATTTGCAAAACTAATACATGAGAAAGGAAGCTTGACGTTGTTCACTGAATAGCAGAATAATTGACGACAGTTTATAAAAACAATTATTGTAAAATAACTCAATGACATTATTTATTATTGATAAATAACCGTTATTGCTATTTTTAGCTACTACTACGCAACTAAATCAACAACAAAAAATGTTCTTTTTGTTAAGTCGATACAATATTACAATTAAAAAGGTATTACTGATTTGTTTAATGTGACATAAAAAATAAGCAATACAATTAAAACATTGTACTCGTGATTCTATTTTTTTTATTTCTGTCTATTTTTTTTTTAATTTTCCTAATATATTGTCAACGAAAGTATAAAGTTGCTAGGGCGACATTTTACTTTGTTTTTCTCTTTTACTCTATTATACAAAGGTGTAAGTGTGAGTAGTGCTGCTAAAACGTAACATTTGAAATGAAAATCTTGAAATTTGTAGCACTTTTTTCCGAACTATGTATCAATTGCAGTATTTATACACAAACCGCTAGGTATCAACACTTGATCTTGTAAGTAATTCATACAAAATAAGGTTTAAATATATATCTCTATGACTTATTGCATACCTATATAGATCTTGTAAATATTAATCAATTAATGTATCCTATTTTAATATATCGTATATATAAGAAGTTATTTATTGTTTTAAATCCGCTCACTTATTCTAAATGTATCATACAACATATACGATATACATTACAATTGTACGGTACAAGATTTCTAAAAATGTTAATTTGGTTGACATTGCCATATAATTTTCAGGTTATGTTTTTTTATCAAACAAATTTTTGCCACTATAACATGTAGATTTATAAATACTTTTACAAATATTAATTAAAACTTTTAAACTGCTGAAATTCATCTATAAATCACAATAATTTGTATAATTATTATACATAATTTTTTTTATATATAAGATAATGTAAACAGGCTATAAAAATCAAATTACAAATGAAGGATGTAAAGGCAATTTATTGTACACAATTGTTAGTTCTTATTTTACAAGACTAGCTAATATAATGAGAGGATACAATATATCAACTGATATTTTCATAAGTTAACATTTTTACATTAGAATTAAATAAGATTGAAATAAAATTGTAAAGTTTCTATTATTGTGGTTATTTTTGCAATATTTTTCTTTAACTAATCATACTCAAACTCTTATTTAACAATTTTTCAACACATTATGGCCATGTATCAGAAGGAAATCGCATATTTTTGTTTAAATAATTTAAAAAATGCTAATAGAAGAAGTTTGAAATGATTTAATACATAACGCATTAGCTCTGAGAGTTACAAGATAAATGTTTATGTCAAAAACAAGACACTAAACTATAAAGAAATTGCGTAGTCAAATCATTATTAATTATCTACTTATAAATATAAATTATATTTACAAATTTACGTTATTCTTAATTACAATTATGTATTAGGTATATACACATATAAATTCGAGAAATACATCTGACGTATAATCTAAAATAATTTATGTCCTATTTCGTTACATAACCGTGTAACAAATGGGACAATTGTGCATATTTGGCTTACAAAATAAATAATGTTGCCTTAGTTAGTTATGCTTAGTTATTCTTTAGCCACGCAATTATCTCGCATCACAAAAATTATGGAATATTTTCACCGAGATATGTTATCATTTATACACCCTATAGTTTTCTCTCATCCGACACAGCACAGCGAGATGGTGTATGTGACAGATCTTGTCATTTTTTTTAATTGCCCCATATAGTTAAACTCTCGTAGAGATATCATGATTTTGCGTGGCTATTCTGTCTGGAATATGCGTTGCTGTTGGCAGGCCTTAAGAAACCTGCTGGGCCCATACCTACGGGCGAGAGCGGCGGCGTCGGGGGCATCAAGTTCGTAGCCGGATGATACACTTTTGCTGACATTGTCATATCATCTGTAATTAGGTAAAAATTGTTACAATTTTAGAATTCGACAAAAAATTGTAAAATGGTTTCTCTTTATGACACCGATGCGACTTTGTTGTGGAAAATCATAACCGGTAGCATATGGACAAAGCTAAATTTTAAATTAAGTACTCGCTCCTATTGGTTGTAACGTGATCATGTATAGACTATTTTTCATAACGGAACAGTAGTTCCTGAGATTAGCGCGTTGAAACAAACAAACTTTTCACTTTTATAATATTAGTATAGAAGTATCATTACATAGTATAAAACAAAGTCCCCCACCGCGTCTGTCTGTCTGTCTGTTCGCGATAAACTCAAAAACTACTCAACGGATTTTCATGCGGTTTTCACCGGTGGATAGAGTGATTGATGAGAAACGTTTTAGTATATAATTTGTCAAGGATTTTTTCATAATCAGGGCGGGGCAACGTCTGCCGGGCCCGCTAGTAGATATATAAAAATAATTATTGTATTATTTTTCACATCCGATATACAATAGACTTCTGCGTTCAATTTACGACGTGACCTTAAAACATCATCTTAATATCGTTATCAGGGGAATTTTATTTGATTTTGCTATCTAAAAGTTATCTATACTTATTTTTTCTTATAGAAATAAATAAATATACTTACTATTCGAGTAAGATCTATTATATGTTTGTTTGGTGTCCTTTGTGGCCGGCATTTTGGATTCTGAAACAAAATAAAAAAGCAATATATTAGGAAAATCTGTTTCAAGAATGCACCAGAATATCTTTGACCATATTTTGAAATCAACTTAGTCATGGATCGTTATAAGCATGCTAATATTTCAATGATTGTACATTGTTATTTGATTTTGCGTTCTTGGGTACATCTTCAAAATGTAACGTTTAATTGTAATGAAATCAAAATGGGACAAGTTCTGAGGTGATTAGCATGTAGCGACGTTAATGTGAACTAAATTGCATAATCTTTGCGATTTGTTACAATTTAATTGCGTTTAACAATTTAATGTATGCCTGCGAGTCCAATCTTGTTCTTGAGTGATGTTTGTGCGGGTGTAACTTCAAATTTTCATTAGATGTATTTTATATTTATTTATATTTGGCAACCAATCTTCTAGTAAATTATTACTGCCATTGGCGAGTAGTTAATTATATTACAAATTTCTTGAGATCCTTTCTATGAACGAACAAGATGATGGCCGTCTTGTTAGAACTTTCCATGGAGTTTTTGTGAGAAGTCAGAATCCTGCTCCGTGGCATAATTCCCATCCACTTCACAACAATAACCGAACTATATTACGTAAAATACCATAAATATTACAAAGTATAGAGTCAAATAACACAGGATTATGAACAGAATATAAAAATCACTACATGATGTTCAAATACCCCGTCAAAACTCTATAATTAAATGTTTCATTACGAAATACGTTTACAAAATAGAAAATTGGTTAAAAAATATAAATTCAATTCTTTTGTATATCATTTAATACTAGTTTTACCCGCGACTTCACAGGCATTTGTTATTATATATCACTGTTACTAATCATTATGATAAGTAGTTGAAAACCAAATTTTATAACGCTCGATAGTGGAACGGTAAAGAATTTTGAACGGTACATCGTCAATAGCGCCGTATTTTAATGTAATGAATCACATAAAAATAATCGACCTCAGTCTCAGATAAGCGACTAATTAATTTTTACATACTTAATTATGTTTTTTTTTATTATTGGAATATAAAAGAAACAGTATAACCCGAGTTACAAGTCAAGTCGACCCTAAAAAATATATTTTAACGTCAATCCGGAATACGACCAATTTAAAAAGACAGTTTACCAAGAAAAGGGGGTTCTGTCGCCCACCTCTGCTACGTAACCCTGTACCAATGATGTTAAATTAACGTCACCCAAGCTGAGGTGGGGGGCCTAATCGACCATTTTTTTCCCGCCTGATTACGAAGGAAGGCTAATATTGACCCCCCTTCTCATTGGGCTCAAACAAATGTTAACCCTTTATTCGCGCTTTCCCTTTCGGAAAAAAGCCCATAAAATATATCTAATTAAAAAATATCCCCGCTCGAGGCCCGTAGCTTATAAAGAATGTCAATTAGGAGACGTTTTTTTTTTCTTTTTGATTATATATATTATGTTTTTTTCTCTTGTCGTTTCGCGGCCGGCGAAGGGTTAAGATCTCGAAATTAGTATCGGCATGAAATATTGAGTAACTTAATATTCCCCGGTCCCTTTGTGAGGGTTTGATATACCTTTGTTTTTTTTTGGTAATCAGTATAAATGTTTTTTGAAGGGGGCTCGATTATAAATTTGTAATCTATGAGATATTATTATAATCTTCTTTAGCACCGTTATGATTTGGAATTTGAAACGAAAGCTTGACATTAAAAAGACATAAACATATGCAAGCTTCTGGCATATATATTAGCTAATCCAGACAGGCGATACGTTGAAAGAGAGACACTATGACAGGTCTATTTATGTATTCAATATAAATGTAAGTGGGAGTTTGCGGTGGGATCTTAGAATGTCATGTAGTGGATTTTATATTTTATTCATAATCTTGTGTTATTCGGCTGTATATTTTGTAATATTGGTCGTGTTTTATGTAATATAAGTTCGGTTATTGTGCACAAGTGAGGTGAATGGGAAATAAGGAGCATGGATACTGACTTGCCACAAAACGCCCTGGTAAGTTCTAACAAGACGGCCATCATCTTGTTAGTTTATTGAAATGGTTGCAAGAAAGTTGTAATATCGTTACCTACTCGACAATGGCAGTAATAATATACTAGAATATTTGGTTATAAAAAAATATGTGTTTTTTTTCTCGAACTGACTACGCTATTGACCTAGCAAGGTCTTAACAGCTTCACCGGACTAAAAATATAAGTGAAAATTTGAGGTTTTCTTAATATATCTTGTAGTGAACTTTATAGTAGCATTTTTAAAATTTTTAAACCTGTGTCAATTTGGCCCTATATTTGGCTTTAAAAAATGTCTTTACTATTTTTTTGCAAAAATAATTACAGGTACCAACAAATTTCTAGTTCGAGTAGATATTTTTTGTGGTAACTTTACGAAGTTTTAAAAAAATTTTTGCATGATTTTTTTTTTATAACAAATCTTTAAATAATCACAATATATTGAATATTCATTTCAAAATTTCCGAAGAAATAAAACCATTTTATTAAGAAAATTGCATTTTTCTTTCTGATTGACATACAACTAATTTCATTGGACTACAATTATTCAGAGCTCATTAATTATCTTTGGTAATAATATTAAAACTTCAAAAATGAATCAATTATTGTCAAAATTCGTGTACCGAGACGAAAACAAGTTTTATCCAATTTCCACAATACGAACGAAGCCACGCGCTTAAGTCAGCTACTTAATTTAGAACCGTCGAGTTCCCACACCGTGGAGTTAGTAATTCAGGGCGTATGATTTCACATTCAAACGGCTCTAATCAAGTGAGATCCGTCCACGGAAGATTTCTTTCACTCGAATGGGATTTCCATTGCTTTCGAGGTCTAATTCAATCCGGGACACGAAAATATCGCTAAGATTAGTCGCCGGTGAAAAAAGTCGCCGGAAGACTACTTAGTAGTGGAGAAGATTGAGTGGAAAATAAAGTTTAAGGGCCAGTATATTTTGTTTTATCAAAATCTCAAATGTTATTTATAGGAATTACTTCAGCCACCACTAAAATTCCGATGATAGAGAAATGCGTCGATATTCAAAATGAGCTACATACATTTTAGAACAAAAGATACGTTACCTACATAATATTTTGACAAAACAAATGGTACGATTACGCACACATACATAAAGTAATATTGTAACACCACACTGTCTTAGATAAATGTGAAAGTGAGATGGCATATTCTCAATATCGGTGGTGAAAAAGAAATAGTTATATGTTGCTTAGATACGGGCGGATTGACGGGGCAGTCGTCAAAAATAAGCTAACTAGCCAAGTTTTAACAAGGCGTTGTCGAAGCGCTTATGACGTATCTTTATAGATACAATATTATTAAATTATAGCCGTTCCTAATATTCTACGTTATTTTTCATGATCTTTAAGTTTTATATATACATGATTTATGAACGATTAAAATAGAATTTATAATACTTTGAAATGTAATGACGCAAATAGTCACAAAAAATTCAATAAGACATAATTAATATTCACGTTATAGACCACCAAGTTATTAATTAGAGCACTGTTTATACTGTCCGTGCATTTGAATAATGACAACTTTTTGACCGCTCTGATATAGTCGCGTAAAAGATAAATTTAAACATAAATACGTATTATATCCTATGCATAACATCGAGAGAACGTAGAGATAAATATATGCCAATTTTATATTCCTTATTTAAAATAATATTTTCACTATGTATTGTATTAAGCTTTTGACTATATTACGTGCAAGCTCGAATTAACTGCTATATTCAAAACGATTGGCATGGGCTGGAGTCCTAGCCTAGGTCGTCTAGGCTACTTGCTTTCTGAATTTTATTGACCGTTTCCATTTTTTAAATATACACAGCAAAGAGGTTGGCTGTCAGTTAATTGTTGTCAGCTTGCAAGAAACCCACTACAGGATCACAGGCCTCTTTTCGAAAGGAGGTATGAGCATAATCACCATGCCAGGGTACGACGATTTTAAACTCTGAGAAATCCCCAGTTTTGTGACTTCTCACATATCTACAGTGCACAAACGATGGTACTACAAGAATATTTCTCTGGACCAGGTTTCTTCGCAATCACTTCATTCACCGTCTGCTGATAGTGTTACAAATTTGAATTAGTAAATATGTATACGCGAATTCCGCAAAATTCCTTAGTACATGCCTCACATCATTCGAACCCGCGGATATCAGTTTGATATTCCGCTGGTCAAACCACGAGACCACCACGACACTTGTAAATTAAACAAATCACTACATATTATAAAACGAAGCTCTCTGCCACGTCTGTCTGTCTGTTCGAGATAAACTCAAAAACTACTGAACGGATTTTCATTTGGTTTTCACCAGTCCACAAAGTGATTCATTAGGAAGGCTTAGGTATAACATTTGTCAAGTTTTTTTTATCAGAGTGGGGCAACGTCTGCCGAGTCCGCTAGCTAAATATAACTACGATAAATGGTTTTTTATTTACTAAAACGGTACCCTAAAACTTCGACAAATCCAAGCGCACCCGTAAAATATCTTTATTAAATCCCACTCGAGCTAAATAAGTTCATTTAGGCGGGTATACAGAAAAAAAAATTGTTTTTTTCGACTTTTTCGCAAATTAGTAAACATTCTCACCGATTTGTATGGCTTAGCACGGGGGGTAATTAGTGATTGTCAGTGCGAAAGCAGGGGGCGTGGGCCCCGATCGGCGAATTAAATTATGTTTTTTTTTTCTACGAAACTAATGAGGGTGAATTGAATTTCGTGAAAAGTATACAGATTAAGGGATGAATGTGTTTTGTTGGATTTATTATTGCGTCGTGTACACCAATTATACATAGAAATCGATGTTCCGAATCGAAAAAGTTGGCTGAAACAGCTAACAGACAACTGAAGACATTGGATAATTGTGTTAGGCAATTTTTTTTATTTTCATTTTATGGCCTAAATGAAAGTGTTATGCCCATATACGCATTATCTTCTTACAAGGTTATCGCGAATAGATTTAAAAATGTAAATAACGAACGTACGCAAACTATAAACTATACATCTTTATATATATAATTATTCTGTGACTGAACTCCATCTCAACGGCAGGACAGATTTTGGTGAAATTTTTTTTGTGTGTTCAGGTGGATTCAAGAATGGTTTAGATTCATAACTGGACCCGATAGGTGGCGCAGCTTTTAGGATTCTATTTATTATTAAGGCAGGATAACGGTCACCGGGCCCGCTAGGATATTATAATCAAAGATATAACCAAGCTTTAGAGCACATCTCTGTAGAATTACAAACATATGACATATCATCACTTCCTTTCATTAATATTTTCAGTTGTCACTAACTCAAATTCCTAGACATATACGACAAGATATACATACATTATCTTCTTGTAACTTTCAATGGCGTATGCAACGAACGGCAAGACAATTCTTAGATAATATGATTTTTTCAAAGTTTTTTTTTATATAATTCATAAGTTTAATCACAATCTGATCTGATTTTAAATGACGGTGTTCTCTAAAATGGTAAACACACTAAACCTAGTGGGGACTGGCTCTCAAGTACAGCTGCCGGAACACATCAACAGGTGCTTGGTCATAGATCTTCGGCTTGAGGATGGTAGCTAAACTAGCGGACTTATACTTTTACTATTAGACTTTTGAATCATTAAAAACGAAATTCCAGGAATTCGGTATCTTAACTCTGCCCTCCCAATACATTCTTGTATTCGTAAAAACTTTGAAAAACTGAATTTAGTAAAAGACCGGCATAATCTAAATACTAGAAACTGTGATAAACTGGTGGTCTCATGTTTCAGACTTAGCAAAACCAGTAATAGTTTTTTAGGTAATAGTGTTAGGTTCTACAATAAAGTCCCAAAGCATGTTACCGATTTGCCAGACTGTAAATTTAAGCGCCACGTCAAACGGGTTTTAGTTTCAAAAGGATATTCTAGAGTGGATCAGTATGTGAACTATAGTGATGTCTGCAATTGACTCCTCTCTGTGCATCCACTAAAAGCATTGTATGATGTATTGGAAATATATGTTAAAAAAATGTACCCGATCGAGTTTCTTGCTGGTTCTTCTCGATGACTGGGTTGTTTTCCGAACCGGTGGTAGTATTTGACGTTCATAAGTGCCTTATTAGGCCCTAAACTGAATAAAGTATTTTTGATTTTGATTTTATATAAAGCCCTACCAGCATGCTATGGTTATATTATAATGTTTTCCTACACAGAAAGCTCCGACTTGCTTGCTAGGATTCGAACCTAAGCCCATCGACGCGGTATCCGAACACACTATCAACTGAGCAACCATCGCTTCAAGTTACTTGATACTTATTGTTATATTTTTTATTAAGTCAGAGTATTAAAATTATAACCCTGTGTATCATTCTCATATATAAGCTACTAGCAGGCCCGGCGAACGTTATCCTGCCCTGATAATAAAAAAATACAAAAATTCAACCGCAGCATCACCTATCGCGTCCAATCCACTTGAACACTCACAAAACTTTTCATGAAAATCAGTCCAGCCGTTTGGGAAGAGTTCAGTCACATACACACGGACACAAGAATTATATACATAAAAATGTCAACGTACAATTTCAGCAACATCTGTCTAGTAGTTTTTGCGTAAAATAGTAACAGACAAATATCCGTTCTCAATTTTCTCGTTTGTAATATGAACAACACATATTAAGTCAAATTCAAATGACTAATTGAGATTATTTCCCTAGTTATAGAAGGCATCGCCACATCAAAGCAAAGTCGATAGTAAATCGAGTGGCCACCCCCTCTATACCAAGCATTAATAATATAACATCATCTTTATCTGGGAATACTTTGTATCTTCTCTGCTATACATCATTCACTGATTACCTCTACATAAAGACCCTTCCACATTGTACAATCTTATCCTAGACTCAAATAAACACAAAGCGTGTTTATCTATTTACACATATAATAAGAATATAAATCTAACGTGTCTGTACTTTTTTTGTAAAAAAAATATTGCCGGTGACTAGGAATAAGTACTAAAATACAATTCAATCATTTTTATAAACGTCTGTCTGTTTGTTTGAACACGCATAACTGCTAAAATACAGCGTTCATGATAAAACCTCCTCAAGAAAATCATCAATATACCATATCTGTGAGTAACATTTTGTTTTCGATTTATTAAAATTGGTTCGATCTATCAAAAGTTATTGTAAACTAATTTAAATGACGACGCGGCTTAAGTACAAGAGAAAAGTAGATAAGTAAATGAATTTCATACATCCGGATGACTTTATTAATGACTGACTTTTTACGTAAGGTGCCACGCAGCCGAAGTCGCGGGCACACCTAGTTAATAATAATGTAACACTATCTATTTACAACGTCATACATAGCATGACATAAGTACTTCTTTCGTTTTCTGTAGTTATCAAATCGTGTACCACCGGTGGTACATGTGGCCTAGAGATCAAGTTTGATGTGTACCAATGGTGGTACACGTGGCACGGAACGCGTTTATTAACGCTCATATACAACGACCTACCGCAAGCTTTACTAGGTCGTTAGCCCAATTCGTAACAGGCTTGTCCATGGTTGCATTCAAGAAATTAGATCCTCTCGACAGGCATAAGGCCTTTTAAAATGACGTTCCTTAACGCGATTTGCAGTAAGAGTTGACTGGTAGAAATCGTTACATAAGAAAAAAGCATTATACCCTGTTTATATGACTACCTCTCTTTCTTTCTCTATCTTTTTATATGAGTGTATCCTAGTATTGAAATATGAACTGACAAGCGTTGTGCTGCCGATTGTAGGTATGACCTCAATTCTGAACGCGTAGGAATTCCATGAACACATTCAGTAACTTTAAGTTGCGGTAAAAGTGAACCGCAAGAGTGCCTTCAGGATTTTTTTATGCGATTGATGACAAACGAACATGCTGGTTACCTGGAGGTAAGTGATCGTCATCGCCCATGGACCTTTGCGTCTCGAGGGCAATCACAAATGCCTTACCGACCCTTGAGCCTTTTGCCGGCCTTTATTTTTGTCATTTGTTAAACCTTGGACTCAAATAAAAGTTGGCTCATATAAATGTTTTTAAATCGATGAACGTCCGCTGCACGCACGAAAAATCATTACTCGTTCCTCCTGAGCCGAGCATGCAAGCGAAAGCGCGGAATAAACGAAAGAGAGACGCGATCGTGGATCGACCTAAGCGTTTGGCTTGTGACGCATCTATCTATATATAGAATAATACAATTCAATTCATAAAATTATGCAATTTTTCATCTCTATTTTCTTATGACGTTAGCACGTAAAATTATCGTATGAAAACAGACTTTACAGACAACCAATTTGTTAACGGAAATCTTGTTACTATAAGGACACACATGAATTAATTAATAAATAAAACATGACAAACACACATAATTCAGAAAACCAAAAGCAACAAGCCTTATAATTATTTTCCTTGATGTAACAAACTCCGTTGAGCATAAACAGGATAATCGCGTCGCGGTATGCACACCTCCTAACAGTACATTTATTAACCAATTTTTCCCTTGAACGGTTCAGTCTTAATGCTTACGTTATAACGATAAGGCAAAGCGATACCGTATTGATGACAAAACTTCGAATAAAAAAGGTCTAAAGTGCTGACATGCCGAACGAAAATGTCCTTTATACGGTGGCTGGAAGGACCTTTTGCGTCAAGCCGTATTAATAAACTCCGATACGTTCACACGAAGTCATCATATTTTGATATATTTTTCTTCCAAATACACCGAATGTGGAAAAGCTATTGGAAATAGAATCTTATATAGAGGTATCACGTTATAATTTAGTCTATAAGGATAACGTAGTTTTAAGCCATTTTGTAAATCGTTATTGATGCCTTTAGCGATGTCTGAACAGATTTATTTCATAGAAAAAGGAAAAGGCACACACAAGGGAGGGATATTTGTAAAATTGATTATGTTTGACGTCTTTTCATATCCTTTGAAAGGCTCGAGTGGAAAGCGATAGATTTTAATTGAAGACTCGAGGCACGATCGCTTTGATATCGTCTCGCTTTTAAGCGATTACATAGATATTCAATACACAAAGTGATTTTTTGCTGAGATTTTTCTTTAGGGATTATCTTTTAAAATTAGCAATTTATATTAAGAGTTAGGTGAAAATCTAAGTACAATGGAACATACCATTCTTATTTTCACAAAACTTTGAATAATTCTTTCTAGTTAATATCTATGTTACAAAAAGACTTAGATGTCGCTTTACATTGTTTCCATTCAGATTGTACTTGATCTTTAAAACATAGGCGGTGTTATTACAAAAAAGTTAAATACGTATTGAACCCTGGCTTTAAAAAGGTCTCATATTAAATGCACCGCGGTCGCCATCTTGTTCTTTTGTCTCGCTTTGGTTACGTTAGTTTAGACTTGTGAAAAAGGATAACACGAACTTGCCTCGGGCGAGCGCGGTGCATTTATTAGGAAACTTTTTTAAACCTAGTATTTAATACGTATTTAACTTTTTTGTAATAACACGGAGGAAGTCTGCGATGTGTAGATAACTGTAAAAAACGGCTAATTAAACAACTCATATCAATTCATATAATTTAGAGTGTAATGAAATAATGAGTTAAACTAATAATTAATTGATTATTTGTTTAACGCGTTTTTATGTTTCTCCTTGTATATTAAATATAATTTATTAGCTATGATTCATAATACAATATATGAGAATATTTGTGAGGATAATTTTTGTCAACAACTACTTAACGGTATGAAACTTTGCAATAATGTACATTATATATTAATAGTAATATATTGATCATAATGTATAAATATATTATTTAAATAGTCTAAAATATAATGTAAAATATCAAGAAAGTTCTTTATGTGCCCTGTTTAAAAACTGTTAAGGTTACGTAAAGATAATGTATGGTTTCACTATATAAGACAAAAATTGAGACAGTCGCTCGTGGCCGTTAGCAATCCATATTAGTACTATTTCGGAAAAAATTATGGACTATGGGGTTTTGTTTATACTTTTTAGTTTCTTTTAAAAACGTAGTACATAAAAAAATAACACATTTATCAATTGCAGACGCTTAACAATAGATATTTCAAAGGTTGTGCAAACTAACTAGACGGCAACTATAAAATGCTTAATCTTTGTTTTCTTAAAACTATCTTTAATATTAAACTCTTGACTATAACACTTACGGCTAAATTCGGAGCGGCCAAAAAGATTGACGATGACTGTACGTCGATGGTTCGATGGACACTATATCAAACGTAATTCCACTGAACTGTTATAAGATTTACTGAGGCACTAATTAAAAATAAATAACATTTCGACAACAATGAGCCCCGTTTGAGTAACGATGCGATAATGGGTATGCTAGTTTTAGTTTGTACAAGATAGGAAGTGTATTGGAGTGACGTTTGATACAGAATATATGCTGAGTATAAAGTTTATTGTAGTTTGAATTCTGTATATAACAATTGTAAGTCTAGTGTGGACATGGTTAGAAATGAAATAATCTTACTAAATACAGTCCGTGCTAAACTTTTTGACCGCTATATAGCATCGAGACACTTTAATCTACCAATACTAGTACCAATTTAATCTAGTAAATGTACGCGTATTCGAAAAAATCGTTGTTACAAGCCGGGGTTCGAACCTGCGGACATCGGATTGATATTCCACTAGTCAAACCACTAGATCATCACGAGTTAACTTTGTTTCGTATTAAATTCTTATTACTACACGTGTGCAAACCGAAACTTACAGCTATATTAAGAGCGGTCAAAAAGATTAGCGAGGGCTCTAAATAGGTCAGTTATGGAAAAATAGATATTGTGTAAACATTCCCCTTGTAAGTTTTAGTGACGATATTGTTTAGTTCAAAATTCTTGCACTGTAGCACCACCTAGTGGCGGGTTACATAAGTATACTATAAAAATATTCTTTAAAAAAAAAACTCAAGTGTACTGACTTTCATAGTGCTCTGTGCAAGTGTTAATAGTCAAATGCAATAATAACTGTGTTTGTTACACACGTATCGTAATGAACTTTGATAGAAAGTTATCTTAGAACGTGGAGAAGATTATATATTTCTTTTCATCCTGAGTATATTGAAATAAAAAGGACAACACCGCTGAATAAGCCTGTAGTTAAGAATTACACTGATACCATCTCATGTCAAACCTTTCCCACTATAAGTGGGATACACACAAATACTTGAAAGGTGGTAATTGGAAATGTTAATTCCTACATCAATTAGGTATGAATTTTTATAAAGAAATGTACAAAGCATTCGTTAATCACTTCAATATATTACGTATATATACTGATTGAATCATGATTTAATGCTTGCATTATCGCAATCATTGCCTTTGCTATAACTGATAATGGCTGATAAACGTGATAACACTTATAACTAGTTTTAGAGTACAACTTTACTCTTGTAAAAGTCTATGGCTGTCAAAAGATGCATTAATTGTGGTCTTACTTTTACCGATACATTAATTCTGTTCATAGCAACATTACTGCTTATCCCTTATCAAATAGCGTAAGGATACTACCTAGACCATACTATAAAAATCCTCCATCGGTTAATAAAAATTCCATCTAAATTAGTTCAGAAATTTAGGAGTTTCAAAGACAAACGATGGACACTTTTTACATATAGATTTAGCACCCATTCATGATACGGAGATTAAGTCTTCAAATGTTCTTAATACGCATACATATTTCTCTCTTTTTTTGGCAACCAATCTTCTAGATTGTTGCCAAAAAAACCATTGTCGAGTAGGTAATTATATTACAAGTTTCTTGCGATCATTTCAATGAATAAAGACGATGGTTGCCGTCTTGTTAGAACTTTCCAGGGAATTTTTGTAGGAAGTCAGAATCCATGGTCCGTGGTATTATTTCCCATCCACTTAACTTGTGTATAATAACCAAACTATATTACGTAATACACCACCAATATTAAAAACATAGAGCCACATAACACAAGATTATTAATAAAATATAATATTTACTGCATGACATTCCAAGATCCCCCCAAAAACTCCCTCACATATTTAACTCAGACGTATTATGTAATATCACGAAACCATTTTATTTGTTCGAACAAGCTAATCTTCGAAGCTATAAATGCGATTTAAAAATATATTATTTATAACCTATTTGTTGAGGAAGATTATGAGCTATAAAACGTCCCGCTACAGTCCTTAGGAGCGGAGTAATTACTAACGAAAGTGTAAGTCAAAAATTACGCTAAACAAAGTCGTATCAACAGACGATAAGCGATGCCACAGCGCATAGTTAACTTAGATGAAAGTTGTATTAAGTTTGCAAACAAATATGTAATCGGAGATTTATTAACAGACAACATAATCTCTATTATATATATCGATGTAGATTAAATCATATCTGTTATAGTGAATAATTTTAGATAACAGTTAATTAAATTGAAGTCGCTTGGTAAGTTATTTTCATCGTATAAAATTCGCAGGTATGATGATATACTGGTCGGCAGAATTTTAACTAAAAGCGATTACTTCAAGTTACAATTTAAATCAGTATTTTCATCTACTTAAGAGTTGATTTTGGAAAAAAAAAGAAACATGTATCTCTTTTATTTATTAACGTAACTTTAATAATCACGAGGTTTCAGAACAAGATGTATATATATTTTTAAATAATTATTTTCTTAAGACATTAATTTTGGAAAGCCTTAGTATGTAATACTCAATGTAGAGTATCGACGAAAAGTGTTTTTATATGCCTTATAAGTTTTAGCGTTTAGCCACAATCGCATATGATGTTAAAAGACTGTGTGACGTAGGATGGTAAACACGCTAAACCTAGGCGGGGACTGGTTCTCAAGTGCAGCTGTCGGAATACACCAACAGGTGCTTGGCAACAAATTTTCAACATAAGGGTGATAGCCAGGCGGACTTAGGAGGAGTCCTACCATCATGCTATGGTTTCCTTCACTGATGCCCGGTTTCTTAGATACTCGATTAAACTTTCAATAGTTATTGACTCAACAAAATTATCCATAAGATAAACTGTCAAATGGCCCGTTGAGTTTTACTGGCATTTATCGTATGATTGTGTGTTCAGAGACGCAATTTTACAAGTTATCGAACCGATAACGCAGTTCAACAGATAAACCACAGTTAAGGTACCTCACAAACCGGGCATAAATACTCCTAGCTCATATATAACAATAGACACATATATAGCAATATAATGTCAAATTGATGGTGAGAATGAACCACGAAAGTTTACAAGTAACCTTCACAGTGTATCATATAATGATACGAATTTACTTTCTAATTCCAACAGAACAAGGCATTGTTTTTTATGAGTAGTCTATGTGAATACAATTTCTAAAAAGGTTTTTTTTTAATTTGGGTCACAGACGGCCATCCATCACACGTCGTGTAACGCACCTCATATTTTTAACGAATATTATAAATGTGAATGTCAGTTTGCCTGTCTGTTTGTTACGCTTTTGCGTCTTAACCACTCAACTGATCATCATCAAATAAGCCATTCATGATATCACGCATATAGAAAAAGACATAGGATACCTTTTATGCAGAAAAAAGTACTCTTCCCGTAGTACCCGTTTATAGTTCATAAATGGCATTTGACCAGTCTCACTCGATGTTAAAAGACGATATGGTCTAAGACGCTAAGCACGCTAAACCTAGAGGGAGTGACCCTTAAGTATCGCTACCGGCAGGTGCTTCGCGACAGATTTTGTTGGTAACTAGCCAGGCGGACTTCGAAAAAACCCTACCATTATGCTATGGTTCCTTCACCATGTTTTCCTTCATCGAAAGCTTCAACTCATTTCCAAGCTTTCGAATCGTCGAGCCGTCATCGCGTCAATCTACATTAACAGAGCAAACTACAGGCAAAAGCTAGGCAAGAATAAATGTAGATGTCTGTCTTTTGTTCACCTCTAATAGTATAGTAAAAAATATGGACAGATTTTTATATTATATCCAAAAATAACAACTGCCAGTAAACCTTTGACATCGTCGGCCATCAGTCATCACATTCCCTCGACTTTTATGTTTGATTCTGAGAACGACAATTAAGTTATTATAACTGGTTTTACACTGAAGAGGCGATTGCGATTCAAACAGGCACTTGATTACTGAATATAATTCTGATGATCTTGGAAGGCAACTCCTGTATACGTGGCATTATAATGGCTGTAACACTTAATTTATGATGGTCTGTCTTTTTGATATTTCTCTACTCCCCATCAGCGCTATAATCAACATGTAAGAGACCCACAGCCCTAACATAGGCCTATTCCCAAAGGACGATACAGGCATAAGCACCGCGCCAGACCACGACTTATCGGCGATTTTAAACTCTGATGAATCCACAGTTCTGTTTTCCCACATGGAGTAGTATTACAAGAACATTTCTCAAGTTAAGGTTTTCACACGATGTTTTACTTCACTGACAGTCGATAGTGTTACGCGAATTCTGAAAAAATGTTTGGTACAGGCTGGGGTTCCAACCTGCGGATATTGTGTTGATATTCAAATCACTAGACCATCACGTCTTACGACTGACGAATTGTCTCACTTTAATCAGAAATCTGGTAAAGATAATCTTAATAGAATTATTCGACAGCTTATCCCCACTATTCCTAACACGGTTACGGCGTAGTTGAAAGCGGTACATGCAACTAGTGCATCTATCTGACTGTTTACCCAACTACAATCGGCTGTTAGGGTTGTCGCAGCTTTTATATTATTTTATTTATTCAACTTACTAACTTGTATGTGTATCTTTTAATACTTAACATTATAGTCTCTGCTGTATTTGGTGATTTTATAGATAACTATAACGTACAAGCGGCTGCCCGCGACTTTTTTCTAAATTTCTGTATTTATAAATGTTGACATTATATATCATATGCAATGTACGACAAGACAATACTCAGAGGGCATGATTTTTGTAAACCTCAAAAATCAAGTTTCAAGTTTCCAAAAATCAAGACTTTTTTTTCATCGACAGCTCCGGTTCTTTTGCAAGGATTATATGATTGAACCATCGTTGCTTCAAATTAGTTTTAACAATTCTGTAAAAAACCTCTCAGACTTAACACGCTCCTTTCCACGTGTACCATCGGTGGTACAGGATTTAATAACTACTGAAAACGAAAGAGTTACTTATGTCACGTTGTGAATGATGTTGTAACGTAATATTGTATGATAATACGTGATGTAGTCCGGTGAAGCTGTGAAGGTCCGTCCGGGTAATAAGCGTAGATAGGTCGAAAAAAAATTTTGATAATACAGCTATTTTCTGTCAAAATATCAAATGGCTTGGCATGGAGTGTGTTAGTTTATTAAAAATAATTTCTCAAAGTCTATAATTGACAACCCTATCGTCGGCAGACACTTTGCTTATCAAGCTCTTTACACAGTGAGATTGTGTCAACCATTATTATATTATGAATGTATGGTAACAAATATTAATACACTAAAATTTCTCGGATAGAGAATTAGTGATATAACCTAATTACTAGGATGACGAGTTTTTGGAACACTTTTGTGGTGGTTATAGTGCATTCGGATTTGTTTGACGTACATCAAATGTGGTATGCATATTCTTCATATTATTTTTGGCAATTAACCTTCTAGATTGTTACTGCCATTGTCGAGTAGGTATTATTACTTAGTAGGTAATATTATTAATACAAGTGCCTTGTAAAATTTCAATGTTCTGACATAGTGGCTCCCTTGTTACAACTTTCCACGGAGTTTTTGTGGCATCTCAGAATTCATGCTCCGTGGTATTATTTTCCATCCACTTCACTTGTACACGTAACCGAACTACATTACGTTAAATGCCACCAGTATTACAAAATATAAAGTCAAATAACACAAAATTATGAATAAACTATTAAAGACATTATTACATGACAGATTGAGATCCTGCGAAAAAAACTCGCGGTACGCATTGAAACACAAGCAACACAGGTTGCGTGAAGTCTTAAATTTGGTTCCGATCATGGAATTGTTTACAGAGCCGGATTTAGGAAAGACCAACCGGGGTTTCACCCATCAAACCCTCTGACTATATTTTTTAAATAATAAATAACTATTTTTAAATAAATTAGAGTAAATAAATAATTACTTTTTATTAAAACATGACGTTATATCATTTTTATTAACTATTTGATTGTATAGAAGTGATTGTTGAATAGGACATATACATTGGTGAAAATTCGAAAACCGTAAATTGTGAATTATATTAGTTTTGATTAAAGGAGTGACTTATATTCCTCATTCAAAATCATTCCATCGTATTTCGTAGTACTATAGCAGAACAACTACACTGTGCTGGATTGCAAGCGCACTACTATCGAAGAACTATGGTGAATATTAAAATTAATTATTTTCGATTATAGCCTAAATTACGTACAGTTTACACTTGAAATGACAGCTTAACATAAATTAATTCGATAGCTAAGAAATGTTGCATAATAAAGTTAGCAACGAAACACGAATTTGATTACGTGTCTGTGAAGATCATTGTAATTCGCTCGACGTGGTTTCTATAACAGATTCGTATGTAAATATGTTGTGAAATCGGTATTTTCCTTTGACCTAGAATAACTTCCATAGCTTTAGTGTTTATACTATGATTAGTTAAGTATCATACGTAGTATGTTAAGTAACAAATAAATTGTAGAAGTCAATATCAAAATATTCTTTATTGAATTTAGGCCCTGAGAAGGCACTTATGAACGTCAAAGCTACCAGCGGTTCGGAAAACAACCCAGTCATCGAGAAGAACCGACAAGAAACTCGATAGGTCTGCAGATCTGCAAAGGTCTGCAGTTGTGCGCGGATCATTTAAATAACTGTTGGATATTTTGATCAGCTTTTTGGTTTGTTATGTTGCCGTGGAGAAGTGGGGCAAGCGGTGTGTTTATTTTCTCTGTACCTAAATATATATATTGATATAATATATATATTGCTAAGATAATAAATGATACAGGCGAAGTCACGAGTTACAATTACAATTATCCGCTAATAACGATTTTGCGTCAGTATAAAAAAAATATAATGTTTTATAATATGTACTTTTATAAAATTTTAAAGTTAAATTTCTTATGCGAGGGCTTGGAAAATCTGATCGTCAACCTTTTGTGTGATTAAAAGTGGAGGGAGGGGTTACACTGTGTGAGGTAAGAGTTTTGAAAGCACCGGTTCTCGATCGATCATCGAAATTAAGCAACGTCGGGCGCGGTTAGTACCTGGATGGCTGTCCGTCTGGGGACACCGCGCGATCTTGACTTTTTGTTGAAATAATTAAAATGTTTCCGTGTAATATAAACGTTTTATTTCTAGCGTGTGTCTTTACTACACACCCTGTATTCTTCTGATTCTTGACGAATCGCAATATAAGCATCTGCCAGTTCCAAAATGTTATGAATTCAGATTCAACAAAGAAACATTCCGTTTTACACATACAAGTATAAAACCAGAGGATCGTTCATTTCATAAGGTTTAATTAGACGACAATGAACTCGACAAGTTCGTGAATCATCAATATAAACAAAGCGGTGTACAATTCCAAGAATAATACTGAAGCTTAAGTGTCATGATATTCGAAGGAATCTAAAGAATTATTAAGGAGACGTTATTACGATAGACTATTTAAATATCAGTAGGTTAATTTCAAATGGACGCTATTATAGTAATTACTTACGAGCGACGGGTCTTGCCTTCGCACGAGACCAATGTACTAATGTGACGTCATAAATGTCCAAGCTATTTAGACACCGGTACTATTTCATCCAGGTTTTGAAAGCTTTGACATTAACATGTAGTAGGTGGTAGAGCCACGCTGAAGCTATTACTGGTTTCAGCATGAATGGGTCGTCTCCCACGGGGTAGTACCACCCTCTCACAGAAAATCGACGTGAAGTAACAGTGCTTGCATTGCTGCGTTTCGTTCGATCAGTGAGAGCGCTGGAGGCCCACCTCCCCCCTCTCATTCCCTCTCCTCGTCCCCTCCCCCAAACACAGGCTGGCAACGGATAAGCGACTCCCCTGGTGTTGTTAGTGTCTATGGACTGCGGTGATCACTTAACATCAGGTGACCCGCCTGTTCGTTTGTCTACAATGATAAAAAAAAGCAATTTCTCAAATTCAAAGAAGCTTCGCAAAGGTCATCAAATTTACAAATTTGCGCACATATTTAAATTTTCTATATCTTCGAAGATATTCATTGAATTTCATTCGTTCATTGAATTCATATGCTGTTAACGTCAATTTTAATCTACATTAGATACTCATCGTAACAAACAATTTCAATTCCATAAGTATTAATATCATATAGGTCAAAATAGTTTCCGAAATAACCCATTGTGTTTTAATCTTATTGAAAACTAGCGAGCCCGGCAGACGTTGTCCCGCCCTGATTATGATAAAATCCTTGACAAATTATATACTAAAACGTTCCTCATCAATCATTCTATCCACCGGTGAAAACCGCTTGAAAATCAGTTCGGTAATTTTAAAGTTTATCGTGAACAGACAGACAGACAGACACGGTAGTGGACTTTGTTTTATACTATGTAATGATATAGTACTCTTGAGTCTCAATCACGTCCAAAATACTTAACGTATCGGCATAGAACTACGACCATTTGATGTCGAATTTTTCGAAGATGGTTCTAAGTTACTAAGTATATTGTTGTAAGTATAGTTTTTGGATACTTTTCACCCTTCGTGGTTTTTTTTATATGCACAGCGAAGCGGGCGTGTATCCGCTATTAATATATAACCCATAAAAATAGTTACTATGGGTTACTTTTACAAGATAAATTATATAATGCTAAGGTTTCCTTTTAGGTCATCTTAAGATATACATTACTGTAAAACATTATTTTTTATAACCATAAGAACGAAAACGGTGACCACGAGTGCACCCAGCGTTAGTAATGGAGCGATCAACGATTTTTTTTAACCTAACATGGTATTTTCTCTACATGTTTTGTCACTAGAACCTTCGTAAAAGGAATTGTCAAAGTGATCGTGAATATTGTAACAAAATCAACCAAGTACTTATAGTATAGTATAGTTACAGCACGACTCTTAGTTTCTACTATTTCTGATTATAACTTATCATACATTACTAATAATAATTCTTTTTATAACACTATTCGTTGACTATAGTGGTAACTGGAAACAGTGGCACAAAGTTTGTCATTAACAGTTAACTTGAAAAAAACTTTATCATCTTAAATACTAATGACTGGGGTGGGTACATTGCGGGGTGGTAGGGTGTCTGTACCCGATTGGATCGCGACCACCGTACACCAGGTGGACCACCCGCCATAGTGGCACGTTTGAGCGTGTCGCGTTCCGGGATCAGCCGGTGTATATCCAGCAACCGGGGGGGGGGGCTGTCCCTGACTGGGTCGCTTTCAGGCCGGCATGACAGCGGCGACCGGCGATGGATAGTATGTCTTTCGATGGTCGCCATTGTTTTTGGATTGTACTGTGCTTACCATCAGGCACAGTACAGTCACTTTGCCGAGCTACAATAAAAAAAAAAAAAAAAACTCTCGACTGCATATTTTTAGAAGTAAGTAAAATTCATTATCAAAAGTTGTCACAGTAATAGAACCACAATAATTATTTATCTATTAAGAATCGATGATTTCGCGGTTTTGATTGAGATATCGAATAAGTTCAAGAGCGTGAGACGGCCTAGACATATTTACTTCAATATTACTTTGCCCTATCTTTTGTGACTTATGTATAAATATTTATCTTTCAAATTCGCTTCCTTATTTAACATGATATGTCAAAAACGAATTATCGCAAATGATTAAATTGTTTATCTATGATTATTTATGGTTAATTTGGATTTAGAGAAAATAATTTAAAATAGAAATCATTTTAATGATTTAGAAAACAGGATAGGTGAGAACGTTTCCCTTAATGGTGATTTCAAGGATTTATAAAACAGGTCGAGTTTTTGACAGGATCTTAATGTCATTTAGTTTTATATTTTATTCATAATCTTGTGTTACTTTGGATAAGTGAAGTGGGTGGAAGATATAGCATGAATTCTGAGATGCCACATAAATTCCCTGGAAAGTTTTAACAAGAGGGCCACCATCTTGTTAATAAATTGAAATTATCAGAAAACGCTTATAATATTATTACCGACTAGAGAATAGCAGTAATAATCTAGACGATTAATTGTCAAAAATTAAATTCAAGGTAGTCATAAGGACTGTCGATAGAAGTGAAAACTCAAAACAATGGAATAACTGTGTTCTTTTTTTGCATTTTTAAATTATAGTGTGAATTATTTAAATTTCATAATTTATGTATTGAAATTATTAACATTAGTTTGGTTTTCTCATCTATTGGCTCTTGGGGCAATAATTATATACATTTTTATTTTTATTAATTAATCAAACATATGAAGAGATGCAAAATAGATGTACACAGGCCCCTATACTACGCGTCGCTAGTTTGATGCAAGCCGCACAAGCGCAATACGGTCGATCACGCTTACTAACATGTCATGACGCGAAATCATATGTCCTGCCATTTTTGGCATACCGCTCAACACGCCTAAAAAGTTTTTACTAAAAAGAAACCGATCAGGTGAGAGCATGCACCTTAACAGTAGTTTTAAGGATTTAGTAAAATGACCTCGATCTATCACAAACACTTTGTCAAGTTCAATGACCTAAACCTAGTAGGTATTCGTAGAATGTATGGAGCGAATGAATCCGTTAATACGATCCGCTATGTTTTTTTATGTCACTATGTCGGCACGAAGGCGTATAAAAAATTGAGCAACCTTAATAAATCGAATGAACCTGTATTGGCACGCATTATTTTACTAAATAAAATCTCGCTTGACATTAAATACAAGCCTAAACCCACGACTTCAAATGCTGCTTTGTTTTGCATTAAGCATTGACGCGAGTTTCCTGGATGTATAGTTTATAAGTTCAATACAATATATAAGTAACTCTATATATATAATAAGAATGTAAATCTAATATGTCTGTACTTTTTAGATTTTTGTACAAAAAACTTGTAAATGTCCAGGAATAAGGAATAAATACATTTCAATCATTTTTAGATATGTCTGTCTATTTTTTTTAAACACGCACCACTGCTATAGTGCTACGTTCACGATAAAACATCTTCAAGAAAATCACAAAGCATATCTTCCAGTAATATTTAGTTTTTGTTTAATTAAAATCGGTTGGGTCTATCAAAAGTTACTGTATTTTTAATGACGACGCGACTTAAGTACGAGAGAAAAGTAGATAAGTAATGAGACTTAATACAGTCAGGTGACTTTATTAGTCACTGTTTTGTACCTTAGGTTTGACGCGGACGTAGTTGCGGGTACAGTTAGTACAATATATAAATACAATACAGAAATCGAAATAATGATACACTAATAAAAAAAGTTCATCGAAATCAGTCAATCCGTTCTCGAGGCATAATCCAAAATATCTTTCCTTACTAAATGTATCAGAAAATATTTTTTTAAATAGTTATTTTGCTATCCGGGACAGAGACAAATCCAACAAATCAATTATCATAGAAATCAGTCCAGACCATTATAAAGAGTTCAGTCACATACACAGGGTCAGAGACGTATGGGGAAAATCCGCCAAAACAGTTTCAGCGTCACAGCAACCAATACTTTATCAAAATCGCTGAACGTAATTAATGCGATTGCCACGATAAATCAGTAAAAACGTAGAAAATCGATGCCCATATATGGTTACATTAGTCACAGAGAGTCTGTGGCTAATTAAACACTCTATTTACGCTATGAGTTTGCCTAAACAATCTTATCACTGGGATATTTTATACAATAACTTGTGTAGCGTCATGTAGTACGTACACATTGACTCACAGCTAATTTTGTTTATTTTCTATTATTATTCGATATATACTATTCTAAACGCACATTATTTTTAAATATTACAAAATAAAACGACCCTCTGTTTGTCTGTTAGTGTGTTTATAACTGAAAAATTACTAAATCGATTTGCGTAATGATATTTTAATTGCTATATTCTTTGGCAAGATTTTGGTATATATTTTATTACATTAGAACAAGTTATGATGTCAACAGTAAACAAAGTTGACATAAAATGACTACAAGTACATTCTCTTGCAATATTTTTTACCTAAATCGTTAAATAAATCACGAAAAAATTGAGAATTGTTTAGAAAAGAAATTACATGGATTATCTGACTTCTTTTCGGTTAAATGCCTACGATCCGTAAAAAAAAATCACTTGCATCGTGGTTTCATAAAACACACATTTTTCTTAATGCAGAACGGAGTATGCGCTAGTAAAAATAAATGAATATTTTCAGTGTTTCAAATTTAAGAGTTCAAAAATTGTTCGAAATATTATAACGTGTATTAAAACTTCGCTAACATCGAAGTGTTGGTACGATTAGGTGCAAGAGTTTCGATTGAGAAAGTTGGCCTTTTACTTATTTAAAGGCAAGAGGTAACGGTGGTGTTACCTGCCTTTGTTCTCATCGACATTCCAATGGACAATCGGAATTCGACCTTCCCGGAATTCAAACTAAAACGTCCGAGCAAGTTAGTAATGAATCACCATTTTGAACGCATTTAGAAAGTGCCGTAATTATGTGATTCATTACCCCGCAGAATGCCGGATCCATTCTGATGGGTAATCCCAATTTTTTTCTGTCGTGTTTCCTACATTTTTTATAGAAGCTTTTATAATTTACCGGGATACGTGAATTCTTCGAATTTTTGTTTTTAACTTAAATGTCAAATATCACAAGATTATGAATATAATATGAAATATTGCATGACATTTCAAAATCCCACCAAAAAATGTTTTCGAATTTAATTGGCATTAAAAATTTCGATATTTTTTAACATTTTCGTAAAATCTCTTGCCACTGTCATTGTTATGTTGGTTTCTCTATATATTTTATAGAAACACTTATGTTTCAATTAGATATGTACATTAAATTACTTCGTATTCTTTTAACATCGTTGCCGAAAATTATACCGAGATTATTGTTTTGTTTTATTGTAAATAATGATGTATCTAATATTTAATTGAATACTATGTTTGAATTATAAAAACCATTTTTTAATTAATTTTGTGTCAACGACTTTGCAAAACCTATTGCCGATGTCACTGTTTTATTCTCATATACCTATTAACATGTGTTATTTTCGATAAAATATATATCTTAGGACTAACTGTGCCAGCGACTTCGTCCGTGCCATCTGTCATATGAATGACATATGTCGTGTCAGTCATCTGAATGTAGTAAGTCCATTTAATTATCTACTTTTCTCTCGTAATTAAGCGGCATCGTCTCTAAAATTATAATACCTTTTAATAGACTGGACCGATTTTAATGAAACAAAGACTAAATGTTACTCGAAAATATACTTTATGTGATTTTCTTGAAAAACTTTTATCATGAACGTCGTTCTTTAGGAATAATACGAGTCCAAATAAACAGACAGACAGACATTTCTGAAAATGATTGAATTGTATTTTATTACTTATTCCTATACACCTGCAACAATATTTTTTTTAAATCTAAAAAGTACAAACACGTTCGATTTACATTCTTATTATATATAAAGATACTTCAACCTTATTAAAGTTACAAAAACTTTACATGGTGCATTTATCAAAATGAATCATTTAAAAATGTCTCGAAAGTTATAAAATAGAAGGTAGATAAATCTGAGATTGTGAAATCAAATTAATATCACTATATGACTAAGCAAATCACTGCTTAATACTTTCATCTTTACTTTTGTATGAGACGTGTTTGAGAAATTGTATACGATTTATTTCTATCACCTTATTAAGGTGACGTCATTTCACTTGATTGCAGGTATGCCTAGATACATTGGTAATTGCTCTCACTACACCTACTTGTTAATACCACGTCAAAACCTATGGTTGCCTGGTACACATAGAATGCTATTAAACTATATACTATACGAGGTCCCGTAGTATAAATTACTATACCTTTATTCATTTTTGCATACTACTACACCCAGACCGACACTTATACATACCTACACATACACACAAATACATACCTATCTTACGTTTAACACGTAACGCGTAACATATAACGAAAATTTTCACCTACCGCGCTATAAAAAGTTTCACATATACGATATAATATTCCAGAAAGTGCTCTATCTGCTAGTAAAAGTCTCGTTGAAATCGGTTGAATCATTTGAGAGATTAGCTCAGACAAACAGACTCTTCAATTTTCTTTTTAACCGGATTCGAAAAAGGAGGAGGTTACTACGTTCGGTTGTATGTATTTTTTTTTATGTATGTTAATCGATATCTCCATCAATTATGAACCGATTTTAATGGTTCTTTTTTTATTTGAATTGGTTATATTCAGAGGTGGTGGTAAGGGGGTGAAATATCGTTTATTTGATTTTAACCCACTTCGTTTCTACGTATTTTCGTGAAATTGGAACCGATTTATTATACCCATTAGAAACCAGATATATTTATGGACACTAAAAATGGAGAAATAAAATTTTTTTACAAAAAAAATAAACCGCCTTCGATGTGAAAAACTAAAAAGGCACTAAAAAGCGAAAAATAACTGAATTATTAAATTAACCAAATTAAATAAAAAATATTGATAATCGCGCTACCTAATAATATATTTGAAGTCGATGCCAACCTACATTCATATCATCTACATACAAAGTTTGGGTCCACTCTCGTGTCCCATGATGTATATGTGTATAGTATACATATTTTATTACCTGCAACAAATTTGAAATGTAGGTTGGCATCGACTTCAAATATATTATTAGGTAGCGCGAATATCAATATTTTTTATTTAATTTGGTTAATTTAATAATTCAGTTATTTTTCGCTTTTTAGTGCCTTATTAGTTTTTCACATCGAAGGCGGTTTATATTTTTTGTAAAAATTTTTTTTATGTGTAGACTTCGTTAGTTTTTTGGTATTAGTGCTTACATGTAGCACATCCTGACCTGAACGAGGTTGGTAGAATAATAAAGAAGAATAATCATAAAACGATAGTAGAATTTGTTTATTAAAATTATTAACATTAGTGTTGTATTCATATCTATTGACACTCGGAGCAATAATTATATACATTTTTATAAAGTCTATTAATCAATCAAATGTATGATGAGCTACAAAATATCAATATTACATGTACACGGCCTGTATACTAGGAATCACTAGCCTGACGCAAGCCTAAAGAAGTTTACACTTCCAAAAACTCATACAAAAATCATTCCAACGCGTATCACGTACCCAAATATTAAATACCTTTTAATATATTAGATTCATAAGACGTTTTACGTTTGTACATTAAAATAAAACTTGTATATACACATTACAATCAACACAATTTAAGGTAAAGTATCGTAATGACCCCAATAATTTTCAAGGCACACTGGTTGAACAGCGCCCGATTCTGCGAAACAAACAACTAAGACATTTTGTTGAATCGATAAACATTATTCGGGCCACGTACATTTGTAATTCGCAATGCACATTGGTACTTAGAAACTGCATTCTTTCGCATTCATTTCATACCATGTTTATTTAATAAAAGCGTTCGTAACTTTGTATAATAACATGCGATTGTATTCGTACCTACACGTTTTAATGCGTTCTCTTTTGTCTTGTTCTTGAGTATTCATACATTTCTGTTTATATATCACGTTATCTCATAACTTTATTATTAAATTATACATCAAGAACAAACACTCATAACAGAATGGTCATTTTATTTCGTTACGAAGATTTTTGGCGGGATCTTGGAATGCCATTTAGTCGTCTTTATATTTTATCCATAATCTTGTGTTATTTGGCTCTATATTGTGTAATGTTGGTGGTGCTTTACGTAATGTAGTTTGGTTATTGTGCACGAGTGAAGTGGATCGGAAATAATACCACGGAGCATGGATTCTGACTTGCCTCAAAAACTCCCAGGAAAGTTCTAACAAGACGGCCAACATCTTGTTAGTTCATTGAAATTATATCAAGAAACTTATAATATCGTTACTCACTTGACAAAGGCAGTAATAGTCTACTAGAAGACTGGATGCCAAAAATAAAATAGAAGAAGAAGTATTTCGTTAAATAAATACAGGTTGTGTTTTTTTTATATAGAATATTTAAAAACATCTAGCTAAAAGCATGATTTCGGAGCACTTGTGTTTAATAATGCTTTATTTCTGACGTCGAAGTATATAGTTTAATATAATATAATCAATTTGAAATAACTACTAATGTTAATTTAATGAGTTCGCCGTTAATTAAATGGGTTTAATCATTAGTATCCTGTTTTTTACAAAAGTGAGATCATTTACTGTTTGAACTAGTAATGAAATATTATTATCAATAAAGATAATTATTAGGTATGCTCATAATAATATACTAAAATAGTTCTATTCGATATTGATATTATAGTTGATAAAATTCTTTGCTAAAGATTTAGCAGATGGTGGTGTCCCATAGTTCGTAATATTCCGAGCTAATTATGATTTAGTAATTAATTAACAATTATTATAAAAATAATTACAAACAACAAATTGAAATCTTTAAATATATAAAACTATGATACGTTTCAAGCCTCAACTTTGACTAGTTTTATTATAAAAAAGTATATCAACATGCAAATAATCGTGATCGTTTGTAACTCCAAATATACCAGAATTATTAAAGTATACGAAAAACACATTATTCTAAGACCCGTCTAACAAAGATTGTTACAAATATATTTTTTGATCAAACTAGAAAAAATGGAACTGCTCAGCAGAACATTTAGCACCCATAGTTGTGAAAATTCGAAAAACCCTAATAAAAAATTCATCGTATATATCTCTAAATAACTAAAGATTTAGTACGATTTAGTACAAACTATTTACCGTAATATATACATCAATACAAATAATAACAACTTATTACCAAAAAGATATGAAAATAAAGCGGTACGTATAACAAAAACACAATTTTTTAAAGTTCTTCGTAAAATCTTAATAAAAGTTACACTACGAATATTCCTAAATAACTGAATATATTAAACTGTGAATTAGTACAACCTATTTATCACAATCTATATATCCATACAAATAAAAACAGCTTTCTACTAAATGGGTATGAAAGTTTGAATGGTATGTATAACAAACAAGTAATTTTTCAAAATGTTGTCTGTCTGTTTGTTTCTGTTAATCACCGAAAAGGTTAGACTGATTTTGACGAAACTTTAGGTGGTAAATAGCTGATACTATAAGGAGTGGCATAGCCTACTTTTATTTTCCTTATAAGTCGCGAACAGTTGCTAGTTAACAATAAAAAACTTAAGCCAGACGATAAAACTGTGATTATTGACACAGAGTTTATAATCGAATAGAACGGAGGCAATTAGTGACCATTTATAAAGCACTCATAAATGCATACAAAGCGCATTGTTTCTAAGAAGGTCTGGCGCATAGTCTGTACGCCATTGGAATATTATCGATACAGCATTATGTTAACTATTTCAGTTGTTTGTCCAATGTATTCATTAACCAGGGCTGATCAAAATATAATTAGTTGACAGTAATTGATGAAACAAATGATATATTTGTATTTAAGTATGTGCAAATAATAATTTAGTATTTACGGGCATATTTGACTATTATAGTGATGCGATTCAAACTAGCTGATACCTGTGACCTTGTTTTCGTGAAAATAATTTTATTATTCCATACGACATATGTATTTTATATGAATTAATAGTGTTTTTATTTTTATTTTCTTTGATCCACTTTGAAATTAGTAGATATATCAACGATTGTTATTATTACATCTCAGTGGTTTTTTTTATCAACCAGCTGTATTGAATTCTGTACAAATAAATTTCTTTTTATTTTAGATGTAATTTTTATTGTAATATTTATCGTACATAGCTACAACGAAAAGATAGCGGAAAAGGCGCAAACTTGTGTCTTTGTGGGGTTAAAATGGACCAAGTTTTGTCTACCCCAATGCGAGACGTGTTCGAGTGATGTCTCGATTTCAGACACAAGTTTATTCCGGCACTCAACAACGCGTTCCCGGGAAATATTAGCATGGCCAGTGTATAGAGCATCCCCAGTACTATCATCTGTATAGCAATGAATGTTGTTTACTTGCAGAAAGATATTACACAGCCTTGTGGGACACCAGCATTCACAGGCTTCAAATCGGAGCATGCACCGTCGACTACGACTTTTATGCTTCGGCCCGTGAAGAAGCTAGATACCCAATTGCATAGATTCCCGGGAAGTCCAAAGGAAGTAAGCTATGAGAGAAGCGCTTTGTGCCAAACACGATCAAAAGCCTTTATCAAATTTCAATGTTATTGTTATTTGCTTACATATTTTAAATCTGATAAACAGTTTGTACCCATCTTATAAATATGTATTTAATACACTAGCCACCCTGTATGTAATTACAGGACTAATGATTTATCTATCAAATAATTTGGATCGTGCAAATATTGTAAATTAACTTTATCTTCGCGGAGAATATTTGTCTTACAGATAACATTATTTGTTTTTACATCTGAGTAATATCCACTGATGGACTATAATTATGTTGAGACGTTCTTCAGTTTGAAATAATTCGCTAATAATAAACAAAACAAACAATAAGCAACAAAACAGAGCCCAAATTATATGAGCCACAAAAAAATAAACAATATTTTTTTGTAACGAAATATATAACAAACAATAAGTGATTTTTTAAAAGGGGTTTTTTTTTTTTTTTTTTTTTTTTTTTTCTTTTTTTGGGGATTTTTTTTTTTTTTTTATTTAAATTCTTCCGTCGTTGTAAAGAAACTGAATTTGAACTATAACACTTTTTTAGTCATTATAGTTACTGGAAAACGAACTCGTAAATAATATATACTGGTGTTTGTTATGTATGTACAAAACTGGACTTTGTTTGCGGCTTCGCTGATGTTGATGCAGATTTGATTTATCTCTCGAGAACAGTACACTTTAATGAAAGGAACCCTATGTTTATTATGTACCCCTAAAAGAGTACGTGAATTATTTTATGATTATCGGTTAAATAGTTAAAGCGAGAAAGTGTAACCGATAAACTTACATTCGCATTTATATTATTAGTAAGGATAAGGACTAGTAGCAATCGTTACATTTTAGAGTTTAACCACAATCCCACCTAATTTTAAATTACGATTTGACCCAAAAAGGCAACAGTAAATAGAGGAAGACTAGCTATCAATTGCAGCTGCCTCCATCTGTTTTAAACTTGGAGATGGTAGCTAGAAAAATGGGTATCAGATAGAAAACATTCTATTACCATGTCATGGTTTCCTCACGAAGATTCCATTCAACGAAAGATTGCATCGCATCCTTGCATTGGATCTTTGGATTGGTAACGTTAAAACCGTTTGACTAACCGCCTTAAAAGATTTTTCGAACTTGGTTGGTAGGAACTCAGACTGACTTGGAGAGCGTGATAATAAAACTCGGAGTGCGTAAAATAGACTTTTTTTATGTCATAGGAGGCAAACGAACAGGCGGGTCACCTGATGTTAAGTGATCACCGCCGTCCATGGATACTAACAACACCAGGGGAGTCGCTAATGCGTTGCCAGCCTGTGTTTGGGGGAGGGGACGAGGAGAGGGGTTGGGAGGGGGATGGAGGTGGTCCTCGGGCGCTGTCACTGACCTAACGAAACGCAACAATGCAAGCACTGTTACTTCACGTCAGTTTTCTATGAGAGGGTGGTATCCCGGGCGAGCCGACCCATTCGTGCTGAAACCAATAATAGCTTCAGCGCGGCACTACCACCTACAAATGTGTAGACTGTTCAATTTTAACTCCATATATGATACTAACTGTGTCCGTGACTCCGTCCGCGTGGATCCTAATGTAAAAAAAAACAGCGCCTAATAAAATCATCTCCATTTACTTATCTACTTTTCTCTCGTACTTAAGTCGTGTCGTCATTAAAATACAATAAATTTTGATAGAGTCAACCGATTTTAATGAAACCAAGACTAAACGTTACTCGAGAATATGCTTTATGATTTTCCTTTAGTTTTTATCATGAACGCAGTACTTTAGGAGTGATGCGTGTTCAAACAAACAGATAGACATTTCTATATACATCTATGATTAATATGTATTTTATAGCTTAATCCAAGACATCTGCAACATTTTTTTTCACAAAAATCTATAAAGTACAGACATGTTAGATTTACATTCTTATTTTATCTATAGAAGATAGATTTATTATAGTCACAAGAGATCTTTCAATTGTTTAAGTTATATATTCGATTTACAAGAAATGTAAACTTTTCAGCCAGTCTGTCAAGATGACATACTCGAGACATAGAGCTACAAATCGATATAAATAAAATAATAAAGATGTACGGTTGTTCGCGCATCACTCAAAAAGTAAAGGTGAAGCCTAGTGCTTGGAGTATGTTTCCCAAATTGAGAACTTGGAAGCTCTACTCATTGCAGGATTCGAACCTACATTGAAGTGGTGTCAAAACATGCTATACCATTTTTTTCTTTTCAAACTCTAGAAAAAAAGACATATCATACCAGTTGCGGTGGCATAATGCTGATAATGATATCAGTTATCAGGTATCAGATATCAACACTCAGATACGACAGTTCTGGTTCTATTTATGAACTCATTTCAAGATGGCGGTGTTTATAAACACGCTAACATCATTCTGGGGTAGGCATTTTGTGTTAATTTTACGATAGACGTCGCAGTGTTAATGTTTACTTGTAGAGAACTCTTTGTAACATAATAAATAGTTTTTATTGATAATTATTAGGGTGTTTCAAAAAAAGACGAATTTTTTTTTCTTTGTTTTGGTGTCTAAAAATTGATAGTATACCTAAAAACAAAAATTTTGGCGCCCATGTGAGCTCTTAATATCAATAGTAAGATTTGCCTGTATCCATTTCTTTATTTTCCATTTAAATAACACGGGAAATTTTTTTTTTCATTTTTTAATTTTTATTACTTTGGAACGGTTCATCGTAACAACAATCTGAAAAATGATATTTGTAGGAAATTTTACGCTCTACAAAAAACGTCTGAAGACCAAAGTTCCTCAGATTAACGGCTTCAAAGATATCCGCGGTCAAAGATAACACTAATAAAAAATTTCAAATATTTTCCAATAAAACTACAAAAAAATATCATATGCTATATTTTTATTATTTTTTATGTAAAATTACTTTAATTCCGTTAACCTGAGACTGTAAACTTTTTTTTTTACTAATTAATTCAATACTTAACTCACGAAATGCACTATTATATAAATATAAACGTTAAAAATATCTTATAAATGATTTTTTGGTCTCTTTTATAACAAATTTATTTTTTTCTTTACTAAATATTAAGAAATTTAATTGAACAATTAATTCTTTATAACAAAAAAACTATATTTACAACTTGTTACAACAATTTTTCAACTTGAAAATATTACAGTTTTATAAAATTACTTTTATTGCAATTAGGATATTGTTTTCTATGTTCTGTCACTACTTGCAACAAATATTGAAGCTGTTCTTCATCTTTCGTTAAGCATCGATTATACTGCTCTATCAATGCCACGCCGCGTTCTGCTACATCATTCACAACTTGAAGTTTCCCGAAATACTCCAAGTTTTCTAAGAAATTCGGATTCTGAGGCCACAAAGTAACATCCTCATCAATGAACTCATACGACAAATCAAACGATTCAAATATATTAATCGATCTCATAGACACAAATTGACTAAGATCTTTATTTAATAATGACTCTAAATTTTTCTTATCTATTATAAAGCGATTAGTTGTAGTTTGATTGGCTTTACAGTTTTTAAGAGCATGAACTATTCTTTTTTTTGTTCCAACTGAAACATTTTTATCAAAGAGAAATAAAACAGACAGCTCGTTGTTTAAATACCACAAGTGATCGGCTAATTTTTGTGAGCATGTCTGTGAAAGACTATTATTAAATCTTTCATATGAAATTAATTCTTTAACTAAAGTTAAATCATTATTAGGTGCTGTTATAGCACACGGCGCAGTAAACCAAGCTTTTAAATAGAAAATTTTTATTAGTGTTATCATTGACCGCGGATATCTTTGAAGCCGTTAATCTGAGGAACTTTGGTCTTCAGACGTTTTTTGTAGAGCGTAAAATTTCCTACAAATATCATTTTTCAGATTGTTGTTACGATGAACCGTTCCAAAGTAATAAAAATTAAAAAATTAAAAAAAAAATCCCGTGTTATTTAAATGGAAAATAAAGAAATGGATACAGGCAAATCTTACTATTGATATTAAGAGCTCACATGGGCGCCAAAATTTTTGTTTTTAGGTATACTATCAATTTTTAGACACCAAAACAAAAAAAAAAAAATTCGTCTTTTTTTGAAACACCCTAATAATTATATATCTCTATTATTATCTCTTCATCTGCTATTCTTCTATTTCTTCTTAGGTTTCTTCTTCTTAGGTTCTTTTTAGGCGCATCACGCAAAAACTTCTGGATGGATTTCAGTTTATCTTGTCAGATATTTTGTCCTTATAAAAATATATATATAAAATATCTTCACCTAAACTATAATCTAACCTAATCTATACTTCTATACTTAATATTATAAAGTGGTAAAGTTAATGAGTTTGTGACGTTGTAAGGGGTAATATCAGGAACTACTGGTCCGATTTGAAAAAATCTTTCAGTGTTATATAATATAACTCATTCATCGACGAAGGTTATAGGCGAAGACCTATAGGAGCGGAGCACTAATGATGAATGTTTCAAATTCGGGGTATTTTCCCTCATGAGAGCTTCCGCTGCGCGTTATCGTTAGCCCAAAGTAACTATTCCACGAGGACGAAGTTACGGGCAGAGGTTAGTACCTTAATAAAAATGTAAATCTAACGTAACATTTTAATTTTTGTGCAAAAAGTGTTGTCGGTGTCGAGGAATAAGTAATAAAATACATTTCAACCATTTTTAGAGGTGTATATCTCTGTCTGTCGATTTGTTTATAAACGTTTCAATCTAAGGTACGATAAAACCTCGTACTAACAGCTCAGATATTCAGATCAGATCAGAGAGATCAGATCAGAATTTCACATGGACGTAGGCATAGCGGATATAGCTAGTTTAATATTGAAATTGCCGTTTTGTATGAAAAAATTTAAACGATTTTTTTTCATGTATTTTTTATTTGTATTAATCGAAGTAATCACCCATGTAATCAATGCATCTTTGCCAACGCAGTGGCAGTTTATTGATGCCTTTCTTAAAGAAATCAGCTGGACGGGAGGCAACAAATTCTTCAAAGGCATTTGGTACTGTCTCTCGGGTATTAAATTTTTTTCCCGCCAAGGAGTTATCCAAATTCTCGAAAAAGTAGTAGTCTGTAGGCGCAAGGTCTGGTGAGTAGGGCGGATGACGGACAACTTCCAACCCCAGTTCTTGCAACTTGGAGACCGTCTGCTGTGCAGTATGAGGTCGCGCGTTGTCGTGCAGGAGCAGCGGAGACGAGCGATTGACCAATGCTGGTTGGAGGTGTGCCAGCTTCTCCATCATTGTGTTCAGTTCTTCACAATACACATCTGCAGTAATGCTCACCCCATTTGGTAAGAAGCTGTGATGAATCACACCGGCGCTAGACCACCAAACAGTGACCATCATTTTTCTAGGGGTAAGTTTTCGTTTAGGGCATTGTTTAGGTGCTGAATCATGATCCAACCAACTTGCTGAGCGCTTGTGGTTATCAAACAGAATCCATTTTTCATCGCAGGTAACAATGCGGTTCAAAATTCTTTCATTTGTGTGTCTGTTAAGCAGTGCAAGGCACGTCTCGACGCGTACTTCGCGCTGGCGATCATTGAGTTCGTGGGGCACCCATTTGTCAAGCTTTTTTACCTTGCCAATTTGACGCAAATGGGCCAATATTGTTTTGACGCTAACGTCGAAAGCTGCTGCTAATTCAGCCGTAGATTGTGTATCATCAGCTTCCACAATCGCCTTTAATTCGTCATTGTCGACCAAAGTCTGCGGACGACCGCGAGGTTCATTTTTCAGGTCGAAATTCCCAGAACGGAAGCGAGCAAACCAATAACAGGTGGTGCGTTGGTTTGTAGTGTTAGCTCCGTAAACGTCGTTGATGTTGCGTGCCGCTTGTGCCGCGTTGCTGCCACGACGGTACTCATATTCCATAATTACTCGAATTTTTAGCGTATCCATGATGACAAAAGAGATTGAAATGCGATGAAAATGTAACACTAATCAATAAACAAAGGACTACTTTTGGAAAAAGAATTCCATGTTTTTAAAATACAATTAATTTGAAATTAGAATTCTTAGCCAAACAAAAAATATTTTGATTTGAAATGGCCAGTACTGCAGAACGGCAATTTCATAGGTAAAGACCTATTATAAAGTTATTAAAGTTTTAAGACACTCCGAGATGCATGCGATGTATATTTCTTTGCCTTGGAGAAGTGGGACAAACGGTGTGGCACGCATACGTAGGACAATGCCGACGAAATCGCAAGTATCAGCTAGTCTATCTATATCTTCTATACATATAATAAAAATGAAGTGTCTGTATGTAATATCAAAATAAAATAATTTTACTGATTGGGTACGAAAGTATACACGCTTCTGATAACAAAAATGAAATTTTAAAATTTTTGGTCTGTCTGTCTGTCTTTCTGTCTGTCTGTCTGTTTGTTCCGGGTAATCTCCGAAACGGTCGGACCGATTTTGACGGGAATTTCACTGACATATTGCTGAAATTACAGCGGGTTACTTAGGCTACTCTAAATTATCTTAGCTATTAACCGCGGCTTTGTCTGCAATGCTATCTCCAAAACGGTTGGACCGATTTTCACGGAACTTTCACCAGCAGATAGCAGATATCATAATAAGAAATTTAAGCAATTTTAATTTATACTAGCTGTTAACGGTGGTTTCGCCCGAAGTGCTATCTCCAAAACGGTTCGACCCGTCTTCACGAGACTTTCACTGGTAGATAGCTGACCTTATAAAAAGTAATTCAAAAATTTTTAGTTTATACTAGCTGTTAACTGTGGCTTCGCCCGCAGTGCTATCTCTAAAACATTTCGACCGATCTTCACGAGACTTTCACTGGCAGATAGCTGACCTTATAAAAAGTAATTCAAGCAATTTTAGTTTATACTAGCTGTTAACCGTGGCTTCGCCCGCAGTGGTATCTCCAAAACGGTTCGACTTCGCGAGATTTCTACTGCTATATAGTGGACCTTATAACGTAATTTCGAACAGGTTTCGCAAACGATTTTAAGAAATGTCAAAAAAAACCTCAACCTGTTTCTGAGGCCACGTGTACACAGAAAGCGAGTACGCGTGAATCTTTAATTTGTATTGCGAATATGTCTACAAAGAAAAAACCATTACGGTAGTATTCGTAATCGATATTTTTTTAATAATTAACGTGTGCCTGAAACGTCGTCTTCGTTATTGAAGTAAGTCTTCTTTAGGCGCGTTAAGCGGTATTTTTGACAGGAGATAAACTTATGGTTTCGCGTCATGACATGCTAATAACGTGACCGACCGTATTGCGCTCGCTACTCACCTAGCGACGCTTAGTATAGCGGCCTGTGTACGGGTAATATTGATATTTTGCATTGAGATTGTGCAGTCCATCATATGTTTGATTACTTAATAAACTATATAAAATATATGTGTATATAATTACTGCCCCGAATGCCAATAGACATGAAAACCAGATTAATGTTAATAATTTCAATTTACAAATTATGAAATTTAAATAATTCTATTATATTGAGTTTTCACTTCTGTCGGCAGTTCTTATGAGTGACTCGATTTTATTTTATACTGTCATAGGAGCTACATATTTTATCTGGATTAATTATGGAAGGTTTTTATATCCTTAATTATGATCTTGTCTTTAGCACCTACTCAACACCTAGGACGCTTTAAGCGATTTTAAGTTAGCTCTGCTATATTTGATCGCTTCTGCTTTATGCCTACTGAAAAGTATAATGATATACAACATAGATAACAGTTTAAATAGTCTCTTGTCTCTAGTAAAGACATCATCAAAATTAGTTTAACCGTCTCAAAGGATATTATGCGACAAGATGTCCTTCAATTTCATTAAATATCAGCATTGTTCTTTATTATGCTCAGAGTGCTATAGTTCCTATGACCTTTTACAATAAGTCCACAATTATTTACTATAATAGATAATACCATAATCTCACTAAAATCATGGCTAATTAATTAAAACTGTCGAAAGGCTTTTAAAAATAATTAACACACTCAAAGTTTGATTACAAGCAACATACATAGACGTGGCAAATTCTAAAAACAAAAATATGTAATCGAGATATAACGCCATCCTTCTCTAACGCATATGGCAGTGACAGATAGTAAATACACCAACTATATAATTTTAATTTAAGTAAAAAACAAATACTCAGTTCTTTTCCTGATAATATAATATATACCAAGGTTGAAAGATGTCGGAACATATGTTATATAATCAAAAGTAAGAAAAAAAGAACAGGAACGTGACTCGAAACGGACAATTAATTTTTACTTAAAACCCAGAAAACAATACATGCCCGGGACAACACTTTCATTATTAACTGAGCCTAAACTTTACAAACAATAAAACAATTACGTACAATAAAATAATTGTAACCGAGAACAAATTCTCCCCCGCGTCGTATTTTATACACAAATAAAACAAAAAGAAAACTTACAGAATCAAACAATCACGAACTCAATCCAAGTAAAAATTAACTTCGAACAAGAACACTGGCTGTTTCTTTATTCACATAAGTTTACAAGTAAATTAAAAAAAAAAACATAAATTAAAAATCTTGTAAGTTCGAATTGTCAAAATTTAAAATTCGAACGCCAATATTGTCGGCGATTCGACGTGCGGTTAGCAACTGAATGACCATTTAGCGAGATATCTATACGTTTGGTTTTACACAGTTGTAATTTATTGTTAAAATTAATATCAACCTTATTGTTGTTATTATAAGTCTCAAAGTCAACAGAGCGTACATTACGAGTGCTTTGTCAAACCATGCAAACGCGTTCGAGTATTGAGGTCAGTGACGTCTTTTTTCTGCGGCCAGATAATTTCACTGAAGCGAGCTAGAATGATATGATCTACCAATGCATTAGAACGAGACGATAGATGGACGAAACCATAGTGCAGTATCTGTGGTCATACCCGTTCTGTTATCTTTGTCAATTAGATGTGAACCAAAAAGTTTTATGCCCAAAATACATTTAAGTATTTTGAAGTTTGTCACCCTCGACCTATAAACTTTGCCTCGTGAATTAACATAAAAAATGTAACAATTGTGTACAAAAATTACCCAGATTTTTGTTTAGCATGAAATATTAAATTAAATTTAGAAAAAATACATAAAAACCATAGGTATTTTACTCTTTGTGCCCTGAAATGCACGACTTGACCCCTCTAGCAGTTACTGGTCAGAACCATGGACCCCAGACTCCTATAGTAAATACACCATTGGTTACGTATATTTAGTGAAATTAAAGTATTTCTCAGACACGTAGTGCTTACTTCCTAGACTAAAGATTTGGATAATGCACACATGTACAACGTCAGTAATACTTAACTAGGGCTGTATTTACGACAGGAGTGTATAGCTAGAAGAAGCTAGGAGGTAGAAGGGCCAAGTGACCAAGTCGTGTATTTTGGGGTGCAAAGAGCGAAAACGTACGTTACGACATCAGAGTGGACAGTACTTTTTAATGTTTATTTTTATAAATTTAATCCCCTATTTGATATTAAACAAAGGAAATGGTTCATTGTAGTAAAAATTATTACATTTTTTTTTTGTTAATTTATAAAACAAAACATTTATAGGCCGAGGGCAACAAATTCCTAAATAGGTACTTCAAATATCATATAAATTTTATATCACTTTCTAATTTATAATCATTTATATACAAAAACCCAAGAGCACACTTAACGTCTCACAGCTGGCACACAAAAATGAGTGCATAATTTTGAATTATGCACTCATTTCGAATAGTCTCGCGTCGCTGGCGTCCTTGTAAAAACAACTTTAAATCACACAGGTAAGGTTGAATTTGTGTAATCATAAGTTTATCGCATAACAATAACCACGTATATATATTGGGGAGATTTTGTGGTCGCTTTTGAGCGCTAGTTTTATTGGAGACTGTGCGTCTTAAGTTTTATATGTCAATGTTTATGATCATTATTTTTGATCTTAAACGAGCCCCTAATTTGGTTATACTTTTATGCACGTTGTAATGTGAAATACGCATTTTACACAGATGTATGGAATAGATATGGAAAGTTGGCACACCTAAGGATTTTCTCTCATGCAGGAGGTTTTTAAACCATCAATTTCTCTAGGTAGCGCTGTAGCAGAACAGCATCCAAACAGATTATGACTTCTACAATTGTAATTTTGATATAATTCACATATTTATTACAGGCTTTTTTATACCTTACAGGCGATTCGTTAATCACAATCTGATTTGATGTTAAATGGTCTAAGATGATAAACACGCTAAACTTAGAGGGGGACTAGTTATAAAGTGCAGCTGCCGGAATACAGCAACAGGATTTTAACTTGAGGGTGGTAGCTAGCCAGGCGGACTTAGAAAAAACTCTACCATCTTGATATGGTTTGAGCAGGATGTTTTTCCTTCTCCCAAAGGTCTGACTTAGTAGAGCCAGTCCTCTCTAGCATTGGCGTGTTAACCATATTAGACCACGTTGTCATTTAACATTAGATAACGTTGTGATGAAACGCTAAAAAAATCTATAAAATAAAACCTATTGGCATATCCCGGTAATTTTTAAAACATTCAGATGAATCCACTTACAGTTCAGCCTGTTTCTAAGCTTAGTAATACAATCTTTGGTCACATCTTTATAGGTTTAGCGCTTACCCTCTTAAATAGAGATAAAGTATAAAAATTATACAATTATTTGATATCTAGTGCAGTAGCTTAAAAAATTGCCAGAATACTTACTCGGGATAAGGTGGTTTTTAATTTTTTTTAAATAGCATATGTCGTAAAAACACATGATAAAAGTGAAACTTTTGTATTACAGGAAAACATTTTAATTAAGCAATACAACAAAATGCCAACTTCACGCAGTGTGCCCAGGCGGTCACCCGTTCAAGTATTGACCGCGCACGACGTTGCTTAACTTCGATGATCGAAGGAGAACCTGTGTTTTCAACGCTCTACCCGACACAGTGTTTACTTACTCCTACCACTTTTCGTCACATAAAAAGGCAGATCAAAATTTTAAGATAAAGTTAAAAAATAAAACACAGTTTTATATAAAAACTTTTAATATTCACACAATTAACTCCTATAGAGGACTTTCCTTCACTCATTTTCTCATATTCTTTGAGAAATCAAATATACAAACTATAATTTCTATTGTAAATATAACAAATTGCAAAGAAGAACATAGAGTAATCCCCTATCATTAAGATATTTTTGACATAGGGGAATAACCTAAAATTGCGTAATAGTGTATCAAGTAATAATATTCCGATAAAATATTGACGTAATAATCATTACAAAATAATCATAGCATGTAAAAATTGATTAATCGTCATATGAAATTAACATAAGCTAGCAATTTCTAATAATTGATTATAGGAATTAAAGATATGTCGTATCAATATTATCACTTTTGAGCGAAAAATATGTGAGTGACGAATCGTAGTAATCATCACTGCAATTAAATAATACAGCCCCTTAATCCTAAAACCACACATATTCGTTAAGTTTAAGACAAGACATAAAGTTGTTAGTAATCATTTTTGACAACAAAACTGACCTGATGTTGTTCCGAGGCAATTCCACTTAGTACTTGTCAAAATAATATTGTCAGTAACAAAAACATGAGTTTGTATTTGTTGGAAATATAAAATCGATCATTTAAATCTTTTAATTAGGAAAAAAAGGCGAGGCCGTCGTAAAAACTGGCGATAGAAATGGAAACTCAAAACAATGAAATAAATGTGTTCTCTTTTGAATTTTCATATTAATTATAGTGTGAATGACAATATTTAAATTCCAGAATTTGTTTATCGAAATTATTAACATTAATGTGGTTTACATATCTAGTGGCACTCGGAGCAATAATTACATACATTGGTATAAAGTCTATTATCAAACATATGACTAACTGCAAATTATCTATATTACATGTACACAGGCAATCAAGCTTACGTACCATGTCATGACGCGAAATTAATATCTATCTCCTGCCAAAAATACCGCATTACACGCCCAAAGAAGTTTTCATTTCAAAAAATGTGTACAGAGAAAAACAACATTTTATATTATAGTGGCAAACTCGTCTATGTTCACAGTACAACAAGAGGCGGCCATTTTGTCACAATTATAAATACTTAACCGCTCATCTTAAATCCACGCCTGACTATTCTGTATTTCTAATATATAATATTTTAACTTTATCTTGTACTAGCATCTGCCCGCGACTTCGTCCGCGTGGAATAGTTACTTTGGGCTAACACTAACATGCAGCGGAAGCTTTCAAAGGGAATAAAAACATTATTCATTAGTGGTCCGCTCCTATTGGTCTTACCGTGATTATATATAGCCTATAGCCTACCTCGATAAATAAGCTATCTAACACTGAAAGAATTTTCAAAACGGACCAGTAGTTCCAGAGATTAGCGCGTTCAACCCAACAAACAAACTCTCCAGTTTTATAATATTAGTATAGATGAAACTCTTGACGATATTACATTCAGAGTAGAGCGGAGTACTACTCTTACTTATATATACTTTTTCGTTTAATAAATGTATTCAACCACCGATGAGATACAATCTAATTTGTACACTGTTTTCCGATACTTCATAATCTAAACTAGGTTATATGCAAATCCGAAACGAAATAGCGAAATGACAATTGAGTCGTTGCATTTTAAAATGAGCTAAAGCCAAGCTTAGCCGTTCCTAATATTTTACGTTATTTTTAAAGATCTTCAAATTTTGTAAAAAATTTGAACTAGGTTCGCGGTGTATAAGAAAAGGAAATCTTAAAAAAATAAATATTTTACATTAACGATTAAAATTGGCTATAACTAATTTTGAAATGACACAATTATTCTCATGCTTGAAATGACTAATATGAATCTTAAAATGTTGATGTAACAGCAGTCTTTTCAACCAAATAATCGCGAATATAATTAGTCACACTGTACTATCATTTTTCATTCGTTAGTTTGTTATTATCGTGGGATTTTTCATGACGTAGGTTGACATTATCCTCAATTAAATAAATTTCAAACAATAGCACAGTGTTTCAATATTAAGTCCCGATTTAATATAAAATAATTTAACCAAGTAACCTAACTATATTTCGTATTATTTACAGAGTTATTAAATTAAAAAATCAGCTTTGAGCAGAAAAAATCTAAATTTACTGCAAATGAATGAATGACATTGGCAAATGGTGTTATGACGGCGATTTAAATAAAAAAAAATAATATCTCGATCGAATCCATAATTTTTGATAGTAGGGACGGATTTCACACAACCATTTTATAAGGTTATGTATATTATGTACATAATTATTAAATTAAACAATCGGAATTAAGCATGAAAAATCTGAATTTAATGCAAATGAAACAATAACATTCGTAAATGATTTTACGCCGGTGGTTTCGATAAAAAATACTAATTCGGTCCAATACATAACTTTCGATAGCATGAATGGAATTCACGCGACCATTTTATAAGGTTTTGTCTCTTTGTCGTTCTCTTTGACTCTTTTGGCTGAGTCAGCGAATAGCTTGTCTAAATCCTGTGGACTTATTATAATTGGCGGTGACGGCGATGATAATGGCGGAGAATCAGTCGGCGGGTGTGGTGGTAGAAGATTTGTAGCGGCATGGTAGACTGTGGCTTGGGTCGATAGATCTGTAAAGTTTATAATTTTCATGAACTCTTTCTATGAAGTTTTAAATAACTTTTGCTCCTGACTTCGCTCACGTTATTTTATACTAGCTTCTGCCCGCGAGTTCGTCCTCATGGAATAATTACTTTGGGCTAACGCTAACTTTATTCCTCCTATTGGTCTTAGCGTGATTATATATAGCCTATAGCCTTCCTCGATAAAAGAGCTATCTAAAACTGATTTTTTTTCAAATCAGACTAGTAGAGATCCTGAGATTAACGCGTTCAAGCTAACAAACTGTTCTGCTTTATAATATCAGTATAGATATAGATTTGATCTATCCTTCGGGAATATAAATTATTTGAAATTAAACATCTTATAATCTAATTCTGATTGGCAATTTTTTTTGGGTGACAAAAAGTGGTGGAGGTAAACACTGTGTCGGGTAGAGTGGGAGCAGTGTCTCGCTTGCATTCGGGTATTACAGAACTTCTCGCTTTCTTTTTCAAGGTGTCACTTCTACCATATGTGGACTAGACACATGTTACTTTCTGTATCAAAAGTACATTTTGTCCTCTTCTGTATGCCCATATATGCAAAATTTTATAATAATTAGTTGAATGATTAAGACGTGAAAGCGAAACGAATGAACTTTCCATTTATAATATTAATTAGTTATATACCAAGAAAGAGACAACAATATTGAACCGGTTGTGGTAATTCTTTCTGCGAGAAATACGTCATACAAAATTATATTAGCAGTTATTTTTAGTGTTTGAGGGCCTGTGTCATTTCTATTGTTAACTTGATATTTACTGAACTATTCTATTATAATATTATGTATGCAATGAAACAGTTTTCGGTGAAGAAAAACATGATGATCAGACCTGGCTACCTGACGCCGAGAGCTGAAAATCTTTCGCCAAAAACTTATAGATGTATTCCGGTAACTGTGCTTAAGAGCTAGTACTAATCTAGGTTTAGCGCTAGCTTAAACCACATTGGCATTTAGCATCAGGTAAGATTGTATTTAACTGCTAAATCTATGAAGTGTGAAAGGGATTACATATGTAATTTTTTTAGCCATGAATGTTTCCTTATAATAGCGGCAAGCTATACTGGCCATTTTGAAGTTTCCCATAAATTAGTAACTACTTTTGAAGAAGCAAACAGTTGTTCTCTATTGTCCATACTGACGTAATCGTAAAATTTATCTAATTTTATGAGATGAAATTAACATAGTAGATTTCATTCTAAGCTATATATGTGCATAATTATATACTACACATCTATCAAACTATAATACAATATGGTTCCGCGAACAAACTTTGTCCCATTTGTATTAACAAAAAAAACAGCGCCTTTTGACAGAATCTTTAATGGATTATAATTATTAGTGCACTTACTTACATCACAACTCGGCATTTATTTTTTTTTAATTCGAAATTATATATTTATCTTATATTATACGATTATATATATAGGATCGCTAGCTAGCACGGCTATCAACTCCGGCAAACTCGCGTCAATGCTTAACGCAAAACAAAGCAGTATTTGATTATATTTTTGTCGAAAGTAAACTTCATTATTGTAATGTGTCAAAACGGCCACTATAGCGTGCCGGTATTGTAGAGCTTACGAACTAAATATTTTCTATACATATAATAACAATGTGAAACTAATGTGTCTGAACTTATGACATTTTTGTGAAAATATAATGTTTCAGGCGTATAAGTAACAAAATACATTTCAATCATTTTAGAAATGTCTGCCTATCTGTCCGTTTGTTTGAATACGCATTACTGCCAAAGTACTGTATTCACGAAAATCATAAACCATTTTCTTGAGTAAAATTTAGTCTTCAGTTTCATTAAAATCGGATCACTATCTCAAAAGTTATTGTAATTTTAATGACGACGCGACTTAAGTACGAGAGAAAAGTAGATAAATAAATGGACTTAATACATTCAGATGATTATATTATTCACTGTTTTTTTTACATTAAGTTCCACGCAGACGTAGTCGCGTGCATAGCTAGTATCAACATAAAACTGTCCTACGGTTGAACAAAGAACTATTTATTTGCCAGAAAATCAACAACCAACCATAGTAATACACTTACTTGGGAATTGTTTCCTATGTAGATAATTGTTTTCTGCTTCCATCACTTAAATACTTTATAAACTTTTATTTAAACACTTATTTATATGTGAATATTAGAGAAATGCTATAATTTATTTGCAATCTCGATTATAAAACACTTAAATTGAAGTGAATCGTGTAAACAAGATAATGCGTGTTGTTTACAGCGATTGTAAATACAAAATGGCGAGTTCAGGATATGACTTATCGAGTTTTAATAAGTAGGTACGTACCTACTCGTTGTCAACTTATTTAGTTTTATACAATCATACTTGGGAAATCCCACGGTCACGTCTACAAATGGTTGGTTTGAAAATGTAAATTGTTACTTACAGGGTTGGTGCCTGTGGCTTTGTTCGCCTATACATTTGCCTACATGTACATATTTAACAGTCTTTTAGGTAATAATGTTAGGTTTTATAACGAAGTGCCAAACCACATTACCGATTTGCCGGATAGTGGGTTCAAGAACCACGTCAAGCGGGTATTAATATCTAAAAGCTTGGTATAGGGTGGATTAATATGTGAACGATTGTGACGCCTGGAAATTACCCCTCTCTCTGTTCCATTAATAAGGAATATAATTATTTATGTTTTGTAAAGATATATAAACATGAAGAGATAAACCAGATCGAGTTTCTTGCCGGTTCTTCTCGATGACTGGGTTGTTTTCTGAACCGGTGGTAGCTTTGACGTTCATGAGCGCCTTCTCAGGACTTAAATTGAATAAAGGAAATTTTGATTTACAAATAATTTTGTCATGTCGAAGTATGTAGTTATTTTATATATAAATAAATTATAGGTTTTTTTGAAGTGAAACCATCTTTGCCGCGTTAAGTGGTATATACGGCATAAGATGAATTTATAATTTCGCCCCATGACATGATAGTAAGCGTGACCGATCGTATAGCGCTTGCGCGGCTTGCGTCAGGCTAGCGACGCGTGGTATAGGGGTCTGTGTACATGTAATATTGATATATTGTATTGAGCTTATACATTCCATCGTATAGTAGTGGCAAACTGTATAAAAAACTTTATAATTATCATTCGGACTGCCAATAGAAGTGAAAACCAAAGTATTGATAATAATTTCAATTTACAAATTATGAAATTTAAATCATTCACAGTATCATTAATTTAAAAATTCAAAACGGAACACAGTTATTCTATTGTATTGAGTTTTCACTTCTATCGGCATTCCTTATGACGGCCTCGATTATTTTTTTAATGTTGCTGTTTCTGCGTAATAAATATATTTATAGCTTAAACGGAGGTCGCTGTCCTGCCTTGTTAATGAAAAACATCCTACAATTCTACCGCAGCTCCACCTACCGGGTCCAGTTGTGAATCTAAACCGTTCTTGAATCCACCTGAACACTCACAATGCATTTCATCAAAATCTGTTAAGCCGTATAGAGGAGTTCAGTCACAGACACACGGACAGAAGTATATAAAATTTACACTCTCAAAAAAAATGTCTACTTTACCAGTAAAATTGTTCAAAAAAACAAAATAATAATATCCAAAAACCAGTAGACACATACAATTTATTTGTATCTGTACATTTTAATTTAATTTTTTGGTCAAATACTAATTTTATTGTTATTAGAATTATCAGTTAACAACGATTTTAATGCATCGAGTTAAGATTTACAAATATGAGAAGTTACTTCAGTGCCAAGTTCCCTTTATAGCAGCATATATCTTATCGATTAAATAAAACTATTGTTTCAATATAAAAATATCTAAATATATATAAATCCAGAGTCATGATGTTTGTCCACGATGATCTCCGAAATTACTCAGCCCATCTCCTTGATGGTTGGCATTTATGTATAATTTGGTCCAACTTGAGAGATGCTATAATTTATATTTCAATTACTGGCCTCAACATTTGTTAATTATAAATTAAATGATTGTCAATTGATTATTGTTATTAATTACAAGCTTCATCAGTCTCGAACAGAACTTAGTTAAATTAGTTTGTTGACAGAAAACTGTAAGACCGACTGTGATAGATATCTCATAGATGGCGCCACGTTTTTATTTTCATAATTTTATTTCAACATGTAATTACTGAGCCACAGTAACGCGTGGCTAGTTAACTTATAAATATCTCAACTACTGGGTAAATGTCACGAAGTAATGCGTTTAAGGAAAAATTACATAAGATTTAAGAAAAAGCCAAATAATCTGACTCGTGTAACAAAACAGTCACATAGTCACACGTAAGATGAACCAATGGTATTTCCATTTTCATCTATGAAAACCCAACTCCGTAAACTGTTATGAAAAAAATATATACTTAAAAAAATTCTTCTAAATGGGAAAAGATTGTCGGCATCTAAAAACACTGTCGTAGATATGTAACTTGAGATGTAGTTATAGAAAAGAAATTTGTAAGTAATGGGATATTTTCGAGCAACCTGCAAACTAGTCATCCCATGTCACAGACTCAGTAAAACCGGTAAGTGTTTTAGGTAAAAGTGTTAGGTCTTACAATAATGTCCTAAAGCAAATTACCGATTGACCGGACTGTATATTCAAGCACCATGTCAAGTGGGTTTTGTTGTCAAAAGGCTATAATATAGAGCGGATTGATATGTAAACGATGGTGATGTCTGGAAATGACGCCCCTCTCTGTACATCCACTAAAACGATACTGACGTTCAATGTATTTTGAATATATGTATGTGAAAAAGTAAAACCCGATCGAGTTTCTTGCCGGTTCTTCTCGATGACTGGGTTGTTTTCCGAACCGGTGGTAGTTTTGACGTTCATAAGCACCTTCTTAAGGCATAAATTGAATAAAGTTTTTTTTTATTTGAATAAACTATGATCTGTTCTTTGTTTTGCCACAAAATTGCCACAATAGATAATAATGAAACCGCCATAGAGGCTATTATCTCAACAAGAAGTTCAGGTTTCTAATACAGAATTATATGATACCTATTGTACCCATTGCTCACTTTAATATTGTATTTACTATAAGCTGCACTATATTTTGAATCATCATCATTACCATCGGTCTATAAGAGACCCACTGAAAGGCCATTGGCGTATCACTGAAGAAATTATTAGCACAATCATCACGCCAGCTCACGGCGTATTGGCGATTTCAAACTGAGAAATCCACAGTTCTATGTTTTCCCACATACAGTAGTACTATTTACATTTCTCAGGTTCAGGTTTCCTCACGATGTTTTCCTTCATCGTTAGGCGATAGTGTTACCAATTCAAATTAGTAAATGAATGCGAATTTTAAAAAAATGTTGATACATGCCGGAATTCGAACCTACGGACATCGAAACATTCAAAATGTTTCCAGAAAAAGGCGCGGACCAAGAGTCTGCAGTCAAAATAATTGAAAAACAAGGATGTTGTAAGTACCCACATATAAGCATAATATGGGAAGAAGAACACGACACTAAGATACAACTTATGAATAGAATTATATTCCTAGCGAACTTCATACATTGTCTAAGTTCGTCCAAGTTTCTGGTGTCCGGCGCGTTCGCTCGGACGGTATAGTCTCGGAGCCAGTCGGCTGTTACAGAAACTTAGCCGTACATTACACGTTACTACGGCTCCGTGAATGCTCCCATCTTAAGATGAGTGTAGGTAGTGTGTGGCACGCGGGTACAGAAATCTGAACACTAAAACTAAGTATAAATACTAAGCTATAATATAATGTGTATATTATAAAAGAAATACGTTTTTCGTGTCTGTCTGTATGTTCCCTTAGTTCTTTTAATCTATTTTGACTGTAGCTTTTAACACGTTAACTGCTAACAACGATATCTCGTAGTTTGTGAACTTGTCCGGGAGCTCGCCCTTTCTTTAGTGATCATATTTGTATAACTACGAGCAAAGTCGTTATATATCAGTGGAAATAGAGATCGGTAGTTACGTCAGAAAAGAGAAAAATTATCAGGTAACACTGTAGTTTGAAATATAAAATTAGAAAGTTTCGAATATAATTATGATGTAAATTCATACCATGTTTTTCTTGAAAAACAACATGTTTTATCTTCTTGATTATTACTATTTACTATCACCACTTTAGTACCATTTGTAGTAACATAGAAAGTAATTAAAAGACTTTATTGTTGGAAAACATTACAAAGAACAATATAAATAAAGGAAACATGGACACAGTTTATTTAAATATTCAATCCAACAATTCGGTACAACTGGGTGGTACTGCAGCGCTGATTTTCAATGGGAGGCCAAAGCAATTTACGAACGTATAGTCGGTGGTTTGACAAAAATATCACAGGACTCATAATACATCAACAATAAATAATAAAAATAAAATATAAACATTGAAAAAAGTTACAAATGTGCCTGTCGAAAAGCCCCTCACTATCCCGGCATACACAGATAATATCATTAAAATAAAATGGCTTACCGGGCTAGTTTCTTAAAAAAATCCCATAGCTGACAACGTTAAGGTAAAGGAAAATCAGTGTATTTCAATCAACTCGTAATAAGGAGGGTTGGACACTTTTATTGATAACGCTGGTTATACTTTACAAGATCTAGCGGGTCCGGCGGACGTTGTACTGCCTTGATATTAAAAAAAATTCCAAAAGTCAACCGCAGCACCAACTACCGGGCTCCATTGTGAATCTTTAGTCTAAACCGTTCTTGAACCCACCTGAATACACGCAATTTTTTTTAATCAAAATCTGTCTAGCCTTTTAGCCGGAGTTCAGTCACGTACATAATTATTACATGTATAAAAATATAATTAACAAACCAAAGACGGATAAGTCATTAATCTGTATATAATTGGATACTTTAATTTCGGTAGGTATTTTATGTAGACACAAATTGTCCCTTACGGCTTATCATTTAAATGAACTTACAAATTATCACCGATATAAATTGCACGGAACAAAAAAAATGCTTAATTGATGAAGGCGGATAATAGATTGAACGTCACGTTGCGTTTCCGCCTGGAATTGATTAGCCGCTGAGTCACCGAGTGACTGAGTCATGGAGCCACTGCGTACAATTATGCATGTAAATATAATTTCTACATGACGGTGAAATTCGTCGACAAAATCTTACATCACTGCAACAACATTACACATATCACCTCCACACACGCACACATGCTTACACATGAAAGTGGAAGGGCTTAATTTTTAGGTTAAGGTTTTTTTATCGACCTGAATTAGTTCAGAAAAATTACCCGATACAAAATACATATGAGTTAATGAGGTATACATGCTTGGTACACATATGTTTCACTAACTCATATACGTATGAATGCGTAGTTTAGCTTAGGCTAGCTCAGTTAGGTCGCGAATTGCATGAACTAGGCAACAGCCCATGCCGAAGTGTGCCGTGCATGCTTGAGCTAGTTGTCAAAATAAAATCGGCTGAGTGCGTTAAGCGCTTGCCTTAGTAGCCCGGTGAACCTGTTGAGGCCTTGCTAGGCCAATAGCGTAGTCAGTTCGAAAAAAAACGAAAGTCATCGATTCGTTGTGTAGTTCAAAAGAACTAACCGAATATATAAACAGATATGAAGAATGACTTTGTTTTATAATACACATTATATACTATTAAATGATATAACAGGTTTTATAAGGAAAATGTGAAACAATTGAATTTCCCAGGAAAATATTTATGTCATGGTGGCGATATAAATTTGCAAGAAGTTTTATATAACCGGTTTGTAATTAAAGGATTTTCACATGATTTTCCATGGGGAAAATCACAAGCATAATGTTAATAGTCATACATACAGATAAGTTATTTAACTAAAGTTTAATAAGACAACAAGAGAGTATTTTTCTTATTGTAACCCAACATAGTCACTGTACTGCATCTATTATTTAGCATAATGTGAGGGGTCATCTATTAATTTCGTTAGCATTACCCTTAATTTAGGACTTTGTTTTTGATCATAAATATTTTATATTTATTACGGGTTTGCAATTTATACCGACCAATGCAGTATCCGAGCTACCACAGAACAATCATAAAACATTATTTTGGCATTTTTTAGCCTCGAGCGTTCGTGTCGGTTGTTACCGGTGCAGCGAAATAAAATGCTGAAGGTGCGATATAGAATGCCTTTTTCTTGCAGGTGTACTACAAGTTATAATACACATTGAGATACAAATATTGGATCAGTAAATATAGCGTCTTACACTAGCGTGCCTACGCGTCCCGAGTGAAAATCTGACAGTTGTAGGGGTTCCGCGTGGGTTTACATTTTTGGCCCCTGGTTACAAGTCTTTTGGGTGCCTTATCGGCAATGTTGCTGGTCTTATATGTTAAGATTAGTTACACAATTGATATAAAATTAAGAACGGTGGAACACCACACCTCAAATCCTTTACAAATGTGTTCTATAGTAAACGCCTACAGAAAGTTAAAAGCAACTTATCGTATTTATGGGAAAATTATTTTGTTAGTATATGTACAACATATATTTGAAAGGATTACAATAAACCTAATTTACTGTTACAAAATAATGTATAGTCAGCCGGTCGGTCAAGAAAACCTATAACACTTCTGTAGGCACTGTGACTATTTATCCGGGCAGAACTTCGCCTTACAATAACTTCCGCATATGAGTGCAGATCAACGACATCTTGCCCTTTATATGCCGAACTCCAACCAATGACGTCTCACACCAGGGTGAACAATGAACAGCCGATAACTTCAACCAATAGCGTTTGAGGTCACTAGTAACACCCGCGATACAGTCAATAGCGCGGTATCGCAGGTCAATAGTAACTCCCCGATGTATCTCTAATATGGTGGCGCCAGTAATGTCCCAGCGGCGTTGTAGTCTCGCCTATTAGGTGTGTCATAGCGGTACCGGACGTAATCTTTAACATTACCTAACCTGTGTCTACTATACCGACGTGACCGACGACACAATTAGTAGAGTCATCCATCAGGCCGTGGACGCTCCGGCGCTGAATATATTGGATTATAATTTAAAAATAGCTAAAAAAATGAGAATGAAGCCGCCATAAAGGTAATAATCTCAATTAAAAATCCGAAGTATAGTAGTTAAGTAACATAATAATAATAGATGCTCACATTTAAAACCAATTTTAACATGATTATTATAATAAACGAAAGCAGAAAAAAGGTGCGGGAAAAGAGTCTGCAGAAAGAAAAAAACCTAATTTAAGAATATTTCTTAGTTGGAAACGCTATCATTACCCAAGTCCTAGAGATGATTCTTTTCATGTGTTTTTCATGTTATGTTTCAACTCAAAATATCTATAGAGATGTTTTACACTTAATAGGTGCTGATGTTTAAACCACAAATCCATCTGAAGTTATGCGAAAATATGACCTAAGATTGTAACACCTTAAGCATAAGGGTACTGGCATTAGAAAACATCGGCTTGCATTTAGAAAATGCAAAACAATTGTATTATGTTTTTATTCGCTATGATTTCCTCTGCTTAAATGTCGATCTCACTATGGGATTCAAACCTACTTCATTTGATATAGTATCCGAACACGATTGTATTAGACATAAGACCGCAAAGGAAGAATGTTGAAAGCTTTCGCCGCACTGTTTCAAGTACGCGGGATTTAAGAACAAATGACAACAAAGATATAGAGTGCGTAAATGTGTGGTTGTAGACATTATAATGGACGGAAACTGATCTATATAGCTCATATTACCGTGCTATTGACGCATAATAAAATTAAAAAGTGCTGTGTACTAAATCTGTGAAAAGAAAAAACGCTCTGTAAGCCTAGAAAGAAGTAGCGGTTCATTCCCTGTGCCTATCGCTACAAAGATATTATAATTCACATTGTAATAAAAGAAAGCAACTCCTATTGTCTAATGATTATATGCGAAAAAGCAATATTGCTCTATTCGATTATAAAGGAACTGGATATAGTTCTATAATTTCTAATAATTGTTGGCGCATGTCCAATTATATTTCCCATCAGCGACATTACAGGAATCATGGTATTTTTAACCGACTTCAAAAAAAGGAGGAGGTTATCAATTCGACTGTATTTTTTTTATGTTTGTTAGGTACCTCATAACTTTGGACTGGGTGAACCGATTTTGATTATTCTTTTTTTATTTGAAAGCTGGTACTTCCCGTGTGGTCCCATTTCAATTTGGTCCAGTTCCGACAACGGCATCCAGTGCATAACCGTATAAGTTTTAAATTTGCATTAAGTATGTACACGACAAATAGACGAATAACTCAATATCACGCTAACCGATTTCGTTGATTCATTTTTTATTGGAAAGGATGTACTTCAAGGGTAGTTTGATGAGAATTTGGTTAGGTTCTGATTATGGGATCCGTGACAAAATAAGAAAACTTTCAAGAAACGAGCCTACTCCTTTCTTAAGGGCCGGCAACGCATCTGTGTTTCCTCTCGTGTCGCAGGTGTCCATGGGCGGCCGTGATCACTTACCATCAGGTGACCCGTATGTTCGTTTGCCACCAATATTATAAAAAAAACTCTTCAATTCTTAGGAGCCTATTGTGCTTATGTTCGTTGCTGTGTTGCAACATGACGCAAGCATTGTAATTACATTACTTAAGGTGTATTGTGTGTGAAGCGATGGTAGCCGAGTTGGTGGTAGAAACTATTGCGGATTATTGATAAGGTTGCGTTCGTACCAAACGTTACTTATTGTACAACCAATTGAAACCATATCGCATACCATACCGCAAAAATGCGCATATTTTAATATAATTAAGGCGAAACGGAGTTCGCGGACACTGCTAGTAAAATATATTTATGTACACTAAAAACGGAAAAATAAAGTAAATTTTCAAAAAAAAGTATTAACAGACTTTAATATCAATCAAAAACCCATAAGGTACTAAAAAGCGGAAAATAAATAGTTTATCAAATTAACCATATTAAATAAAACATATGAATATGTGTGCTACCTAGAGATGTATTGGAAGTCGGTGCGAACCAAAAATCATATCATCACATAGGTACGAAGTTTAAGTCCACTCTCGCGTCTCTGTAATATATTTCTACCTGGAACAAATTTGAAATTTCGGTTGGCACCGACTCCCAATACATCTCTAGGTAGCACACATATTCATATGTTTTATTTAATATGGTTAATTTTAAAGCCACCTAACGTATAAAACTTTGAAAGTTCTTTCTTAGCGTTGCATAAAGAACTCCTGTACCAAATTTTCATACCTTTAACAACAGTTTAAGTTCTATGTTATTTGTCATTCTTAAAGAGTTGCATACTTTTTTTTGGTTTTTTATTTCTGTAGACTTCTGTCCGCACCTTTTGTCTGCTTTAATTTATTTTACTAATCAAATCAAAAATAATTTTAAATGTATTGCAACTTACACAATGAGCAACTATTATTATTATTTTATTTATGAGTAATCATCGGATTTCTAATTGAGATTATAACCTTTATGGCCTCATTTTTATGGCCATTTTTTAGTTATTATCCACATGGATGAACCTACTAATTGCGTCGTCAGTCACGTTGGTATAGTAGACACAGGTGTCGGTGTGTCTCGATGGTGCTACTATAGTACGTTAAACGCTATTGTGGATCCTTCTTCCTTCTATTTTCTGGTAAGGTTTGTATTAAATAAATAGTTTTTGAAGAGTGTATTAGCTATCTGATATCATATAATTATGATATTCCTATGGGAGAGCCTTTCCAGAGCCTTTCCATCTCGTCTGATGCTGATCAACGATGTGGATAAGATGGTAACACACTTAGCGTAAAGAAGATTGTCTTTCTAATGCAGTTGTCGGAGGAAAGAAGTTTTTGGTGAAAGATTTGCTCAGTAAAACAACGGACCACAAGTTCTGTTAAAAAGGTCTGTTTAAAAGATATCGTTTCTAAACGTACAATAAATCCTTAATGTAGGTGAAGAAAAACACTGCGGTGTGATTAAGCATTCTTTATGTTTCTCGAAGACTTGAATATTTATCTATTAGCCCATTACCAGAGTGTCACGTAGCCGACCAATTTAACGCTCAACTTCTTGGACGAAAGGGGTTGAAAAATAGTAGATCGGTTCGTACAGACGTGGTCTTACTTACAATTAGGTAGAGAGAGGAAAAATGTGACAGCTACTATTTACGCTTTTACTTGAATCGAGTAAGTATAGACGCTTTTTTATTTTTTATGGATAGCCTAGACAAAAAGTATATTCTTTCATTTTCTATACATATAATATAAATGTAAGGTATATGTAATTTTTAGATTTTTGTGAAGAAAATTTTTGCAGGTATCTTGGAACAAATGATAAAATACATTACAATCGTTTTTAGAATTGTCTGTCTGTTTATTTGAACTCGCATAAATGCTAAAGTACTTCGTTCACGATAAAATAATTATAATCACTAAACATATCCTCGAGTAACATTTAGTCTTGGTTCCATTCAAATCGGTTATCTCTATCAAAAGTTATTGTAATTTTACTAACGACGCGGTTTAATTGCGAGAGAAAAGCAGATAAGTAGAGATGGACTTAATACATTCAGATGATTTTGTTAGTCACTGTCTTTTTTACATTAGGTTTTGACATCAAGTCAAATGTAGTACCGTTGTGAGAGATTACTGATTCCACCGTTCTGTATTATTTTATAGGATATATTCACGACGAGTAATATAATCGGGGGTAGTGCATCCACACATCAAACGGAAAGGTGTCGACTATAAAAACGCCACAAACAGACGTGCGCCGGATTTATAGACTCGTTCAATTGCTATGGTGTTTCACACTGAAACTGCGTGATGTAAATGTATTTGATTTTTATTTTTTATTATCTTGGCATTTATATTAATAGATAATAAGTTCGAAAAATAAATAAGTATTCAAAATATATACATATAATAAAAATGTAACAAGGCCAAAGCTGTAAATTACATATTTTTTATATAGAGGCCAAAAATAATCTCTTTACAATTTTTGTGTCTGCCTGTCTGTCTGTCCCTGTGAACACGTATCACTCTGAAAGTACTGAACGAATTTTGACGAAACTTCTAAAATACTTTTTGTCTCATAAATCGCAAGGAATTCTCCAGGTAGTCCGGTGAAGCTGTTAAGACCTTGTTCTAGTCGACGTATTTTAAACTAAGTCGTCGGACAATAAATGTCGACTATAGGTCAATAGCGCAGTCAGTTCGAAAAAAAAGGATTCGCCAGGGTAACGGACGAAAGTAAAACAATTGTAATTTATGAAATTCTTGACGGATTTTGATAAATTTTCTTTGTGCTATATGTAGCAGACAGATTAACTAAACATTTAAGTTATATTTCTTATTTTTATCGTTTTGTATTCTGGGAATTCCTGGTACAACCGATCCGATTTTGAAAAATTTTTCAATTTTAGAAGAGTATATTATCTCTAAGTATTATAGATAAATTGGCAAATATATATTTTCAATAGCTAATCACAAGGAATGTAATTGAAATCGGCAAAAATTCATTTATCGCCAATGCAGAAGAAGTTGCACGGGTCAGCTCTACTACGAGTCTCAGTACTATTGACTACATCGGAGATGTTACTAATGATCAGAGACGCCATTGGGCGAAGTCAGCTGAATGCTATAAAAGGCGACTCGGTCGAGGCATTCGGGGGTAAGTCCGGTGAAGCTGTAAAGACCTTACAAGGCCAAAAGCGTAGTCAGTTCGAGAAAAAAAAGAAAGAAAAGGTATTCAGGCATTCTCGTTCAAACAGTTGAGGTATTCACGTCTACGTTACGAACGGTGGTAACCATGTTCAATGTTGTATTCCTGTATCGGCTAACTTTGTATTTGATTGTTCTTGGTGGACTGGACTGGACCTGACATGTCCCGATATGTCGGAGGAGCTATCCTGTGACGGGCATGACGAGAAATGCGAGCGTGGGTCATTCTCATGTGTCCCAAGCGTCGGCCCATCTGTATCGAGTGCGGTATATAGCTGTGATCGATAACGTGTTGCCGAATCGGCTGAGGTAGCTAAAAATACCTATAATTATTCTATCCGTGTGTATGTGACTGAACTCCTCCTAAGCGACTGTCCAGATTTTGATGAAATTTTTTGTGTGTTCGGGTGGATTCAAGAATGGTTTACATTCACAATTAGAACCTATAAGTGGTGCTACGGTTGACTTTTAGGTTTTCTTTTATTATCAAGACAAGACAACATCTGCTGGGATCGATAGCTATATAGAAGTATTTGAAGTAGGTTTTTTTTTTTTTTTTTTTTTTTATTGTAGCTCGGCAAAGTGACTGTACTGTGCCTGATGGTAAGCACAGTACAATCCAAAAACAATGGCGACCACCGAAAGACATACTATCTATCGCCGGTCGCCGCTGTCATGCCGGCCTGAAAGCGACCCAGTCAGGGACAGCCCCCCCCCCCCCACGGTTGCTGGATATACACCGGCTGATCCCGGAACGCGACACGCCCAAACGTGTCACTATGGCGGGTGTTCCACCTGGTGTATGGTGGTCGCGATCCAGTCGGGTACAGACACCCTACCACCCCGCAACACAGCATTAAAACAGCATTGATTAAATTATAAGTATTATTTGAGAAGGCTTAAATTTATTACATACCTGAATTTGAAGAATGAAAAAACGCTTCTTCATTCGCGGTTCGTGTGAAAGCCCCATAACGGTCGTAGCGTCAATGAATACGTCGAATTTATAGAAAACATAAAAATCGCTAAGTGAAGGCGGTGATGTGACGTTTTTGATGACATGTTATAGTAGATTACCCGCAGTAAAATCCTCCCTCCGACCTTTTACTATTTCATTATGGATCTTACGGGGTTGATTTTATTTTCCTTGGCGTTCCTTACGTCTGACTGGTGGAAATACTATATTTTTTTACTGCGAAGAGTTGACTGATTTGAGGACACTGGCCTTATCTATTTTATTTTAATTAATATACACAAACTGAAGTATATGTACATATGCATAAATATTCCCTGTTCAAAGGTTTCATTATCACGATCTAAACAACAGTAGTAGGTGGTAGAGTCACGCTGAAGCTATTACTGGTTTCAGCATGAATGGGTCGGCTCGCTCTGGGTACTACCACCCGACCCACAAAAACACCCACGTGAAGTAACGGTGCTTGCATTGTTGCGTTTCGTTCAGTCAGTGAGAGCGCTGGAAGTTAGATATATTAGAAATATTATATGGACCGTTTATTTTGAAAGTGGTGTAAGTCCATTTTTGAGAAAAATGAGCTATCACGTAATTCATGCTTAATTTAATGTAATTTTTTTATATATAACTAGTCCATGTTTAATTTCTCAAAAAAATCCCATGTTTTGTACAACTTAAAATCGGTCGGTAAATGAAATTGCATAATCATCGATTATGAAAGTGGTGTAAGTCCAATTGACAGAGGTAGGTGGCATAGCAGATGGATACCGATCAGTGTTTTGTTATTTTTCATTTATTTTATACTAGATGTGTCCCGCGGTTTCACCCGCGGACGATTTGCATTGTTTCCCCTCCGTGTTTCCACTACTCGTAAGTGAAAAGATAGATATTAAAAAATTAGAGAAATGTATTAGAAAATGTACAGCGCATAACCTGTGAGAAGAAAATAAATACGACAAGGCTGTATGACTCCGTATCTTTGCCCGTATTTTGGCGAATTAAAAAAACAACAAAAACAACAGTAGTAAAATTATCAATTTATTACCTCTACGTCCTGGAAGACCGTTAAAATTTGAAAAAATCGCCCTGGAGCCTTTGTACCAAAATGCCAGACCTATTACGTACGAAAAATATAAAGACATGAAGCAGCTACTACTCTATATACCTCCGGTGCATCATGCATATTTTGAAACACTACCACATACAGAGAATAAGTAAATTCTTGTAATGACAATGTAATTGCCGTCTAAAATAAAATTTTATGTGTTGTTATGCGTATTTGTAAACAAAATTAAATTAAAATGAAGTATATTTTAAGCGATATTTGATTTTTCGAAATTGAAATTAAACGATTTTTACAATTGTCTAATTTTGAAAGTGGTGTAAGTCCATTTACAGCACATAAATATGTGTTATCGTAGTCTAATTAGCCAAAAACAAATTTATATAAACAAATTAAATGTTGATAAAACAATAGAAACAATGCCAGACCTCATATGATTTGCCTGTATTTTTAAATCAACAAATATAGTAACCTTTAATTTTCTCGAAACAAAAGAAAATGGACTTACACCACTTTCAAAATAAACGGTCCATATGTACACAGGCTGCTTGCTATACTACACGTTGCTTGTCTGATGCAAGCCGCGCGAGCACAATACGATCTGTCACGCTTGAAGCGAAACCATAAGTTTATTTCCTGTCTGAAAAATGAAGCTTCATGTTCCTTCCATATAAATGAGGAAGCGAAAACTTTATTTACAAAAATATCATCATTCATTTTCTATTAATTAACACACCTCTGCCTACCCACTAAAATAAGCGTGAACAACAAAATCATTACCCTAATTCTCTAGTTCATTAAACATCCAGAGAGAAAGTTGTCAGAGACCCCGAAAGGCGGAGGTATAAAAATTTTACTGTCCCCTATTTTCCGGCCGTAAAGTGTGGTCAATCTTATACGTAAGTGAGGTGGGGTGTCTCGTTTTTATGTATCTCATAACTCGGCCACCGTTCTTCCACTAAGGTGGACTATTGCACACAAATTGTTCGTGAATTATTTCATTATTATTATTATTTTTTATATTCTTCTATAAACATTTTATTCTCTTCTGTGAAATGACGCGTATGGAGCGGACTAATACGCTGATTGAGCTCGACATACCTACCAATATGGTAACACTATCTTCTGCCCACTACTTCGTCCGCGTGGAATAACAAAACTAACGCTAATACGCAGCAGAAGCTCTCAAAAAAAAAAAAACTATTTTGAAACATTCTTCATTGGTACTCCGCCCCTATTTGTCTTAGCGTGATGATATATATAACATATACAAAATAAAGACGATGTTTTATATATTACACAAGTATACTTGAATGTGAATAGAGAAGTACAGATATCTGTTAGAAAACCAAAGTATTCCATATATCCCTTAGAAATGTCACTTAGGACACATCACCCAGTCTAATATTATCAATAGCTCTTTGTAGACTCGTCCATACTTGTTTTGGAATTATTCACTCCTGAATATCGAGGTAGTGTTAGATATCCAGTAGAAATATCAACCTTGTACGGTTAAGGAGCCATTACTTGCCTTACATATGCCCCGTTTGTGGAAATAAAGTTGTTTGTTAAATCCCAATTATTTTATTTCTATGTCACAATGCTGTTGTTATGCAACGTAACTGAGTGCGTGAACGCTACTGACAATCCAATTATTTAATAAATATCATTTTAATTCAACTGTGCTGATGCGCACGTAATAAGTAGGATATGAACTATACGTAACCCTAAAAACCTTTTTTATATTCTTGCTAGCATCAATTGGAACTTTACCAGGTACCACAAAACATCAAAATTGTTTATACTCTAAATAGGTTTTTATGTTAAATTGCTGATAAAGCGGAAGAATTCTCGACTTAACCACTACTCACTGCAGCACACAATATCGGTAGATTTGTTACAATAGGATCAGAAGGCTGAAGGTTACAGGAACCCGCTATTTGTTCGAACTTACTACGCTATTGGCCTAGCAAGGCCTTAACAGCTTTACCGGACTACTAAGGCGAGCGCTTAAGGCACACAGCTAATTTTGTTATGACAATTAGCTCAACAGTGCACACCACACCTCAACTCAGCTTCACTGGATTACGGAACTCGCTACATAGGTGTTTAGCACATGACCGTTAATAGAGGCGTTCTTCAGTCGAGACCTATATGCATAAGTGGATGTCTTTTGGTTGAATGGATGGATTTAGGATCAGCTTCACTGACAGGACTTGGGGACGACCTATGTCCAACAAAGATTTGATTAAGTCTTACATTAATAAAATAAGTAATGGAAGGAACTGAGATTTCGTCTACTGGAATCCAAGTAAACCGTATCGTTACCACAGTGGAATCATATACAGCTCTTGATAATACTTTGAGAAGTATTTGGGAAGTATACCTGAATTAGCCCAGACAAACAACATCCAATTCAATCATGTTCCTCATTCAAGGAATATATTGCTTTTCAAATAAGATAATTATGACTTTCCTATGATAATAAAAATACAGTTATGATAGCCGTCGTAGTGATGGCTTTTGTAACTCACTCAGATATCATGGCACTTAACGTGGATTCAAATACTACAATAACCTTGAGTTTTGCATAAAGAAAACATCTCGTTTAAACCAAAGCAAGGTAGGGCATCGCCGAGCACTTACCAGTGTATTCCTAAAAGACTAATTTTAAACATCCGTTCATTTTCATTAATTTTTGTATATATCATAGGAAGCAAAGGAACAAGTGGGTCACCTGATGTCGATTATCACCGTCATCTATAGACACTAGCAACACCCGGGGAGTCACAAGAGCGTTGCTAGCCTTTATTTCGGGAAAGGGGGGATGGGAGGTGATCCTCCGGCGCTCTCTCTGACTGAACGAAACGCAACAATGCAAGCACTGTTACTTCACGTGGGTCGGGTGGTAGTACCCCGGGCGAGCCGACCCATTCATGCTGAAACCAGTAATAGCTTTAGCGTGCCTCTACCACCTAGAAGTTATCATCATAGATCAAAATTAGTCATACCTTATTGTAATTGTAATTATATAGACTGTAGGTGAAGGTGCTTTTAGATGTCGTAATTCCTTATATTGCGGATAGCAATGCATTCTGTCTGATTTTAAATAATATTGCTACCGAAGCTAATGATAGGTTGTTGCTAGAAAAAATGGACCAAGCATCGAGTAGAATTCGTAGTAGTAGGTACATAAATATTGTTAGAATTACTTCAGTTCTTCAACGTTTTCAACGCAACAAGACATCGTGCTAAAGCGGCAATTTTGTTTAGTTTTACTTCTTAAACACTTTCTCCTTATGTAAAAAATTACAAATCATAACGTTATCCCCATTTAGTATGGAGTTATTAAATATTTAAGAAACTGTGATTCTTATACATGCTATAAAATACTAAAGAAATTTTGCAAGCAAAGTATATTATTACTTTAATTTTTTTGTTTTTTTTATTCATAAAACAAAGTCGCGGGTATCAGTTAATTTGATAACATAACTGTCTAGACGTGTATAGGTTTTTTTTTCAAATCCCTCTATCATTAAACCTTCAAGCGTCAGCGTTACATAACAAGGAAGGCAGATATCATAATCGTTACAAAACAAAACACGGATCGTAAAAAGTTGATTAAAGCCACGGCATCACGGGCGTCGATATAGCGATGTCTCGCGGATTCGCTCGTAAAAATCCGTCACGACCCGCCGCAGTAAAGCGCACATATCCGCCGCCCTTACTTGCGGATGTCTTAGACGTGACCAAGCGTTGTCATTGCTTATAGACATACAAAGTTTTGGATGTGACATATTTTTAACACTTACCCGGGACAGTTCCTATGCCGGAAACTAATGAAGACACAAAAGTGGTGACATCAAATAATATTTCGAACGCTGTGACCGGAATACAATCAAAGACAATGTTCACCTTGTATGGGGTCTTTCAAGGATTCTGTTAGCACTAAAGGGGGGAGGTGGATTTGCTTATTTATGATGACATAGGTGATATGATGATAGGATGACATCTGGGTGTGAGGTGCGCGGTCTTATCCACTGGGCTACAATCGCCCTAGTAGCGAACCACTATAAGTTAATTCTTCTATATACTATAAACTCCTTTAATCTAAGCTTGGTAACTGCAGCCTATGAATCAATAAGGAAACCAGAACAGATTAAAAATACTATAAATGCTTACGTAAGTAATAATAGTAATGAAACAGCATTACTTACTTTTGCTGACAAGGGGGAGGGGGGTCAGAAAGTACAAAAATTCTGCTTACGTAATACCTGATTAGCCATATGGTCGTTAATTTTATCGAGCTGCTTCAATTGTATAGGGACATTATCTGACTAAGCGTACTTTATCGTATCATGGCGAGTGTTCTGAGTAACTGTTTAATTTAATCTCTCTTCTCTATCCTAAAGCCGCACCATATATGGCTTTGGTACTGAATTGTTATACATAATTTCATGCATCTGAGATCTTATAAGGTAAGTTTTTTTCAAATTTGCTTAATACTCATAGTTTTATTATGACCAACTTTAACAATATATGTACATTCTGATGTATAGGCTGTATTATTTTAAAGTTTCATAAAAATTCGTTCAGTTATTCTTGACTAAAAGAGTAACAAAAGCCCACCCTTCGTTACACTTTCTCCTTTATGATATTAACCAGCTAGTACTCGCGACTTCGTCTGCATTAATTAATACCAACAATATATTTTATAAACAAGCAAAAATATAGGTTGCTTATAAATATTTCTTGTAAACAATGTTACCCACTTACTTAATTGCTCTTGCGCATACGCACCCCAGCGATTGCCCCACTTTAAGTATCGCTAAACACGTGGTGCTTATGAAAATCATAGCTTCTTAAAACTTTAATGAACCTATATTAAATTAAGACACCGTGATATTTTTAGATAAGATCCAAGTTTCTAAAAAAATTAAAGACATATCACTAGTAATGTGTAATGTCTTGTCTAAACATAATCGTGTCTATGAATCGGCTTTTACGCGTGCCTAGGTAAATACAGAAGGTATAAAAGTGACGAATGTGGGATAGAGTTTGAAGGGTGGATGTACGGAGTTATAAGGCGTGTAGAATCACTGACGAACGTGGTCTGAATTACTGAAATATGTGGACGTATTTATTTATGCACACACACGCATTTTGACAAACTGGTTGTACCATGTTGCAGACTCAGTAAGACCAGTAACAGTTTTTTAGGTAATAGTGTTAGGTTTTAGAACAAAGTCCCAAAGCATATTACCGATTTGCCGAACTGTGAGTTTAAGCGCCATGTCAAAGGAGTTTTGGTGTCAAATCAAAAGACTTATTATATGGTGGATCAATGTGCGAACGATGGTGACGTATGGAATTGACTCATCTCTGTGTATCTACTAAAAACAATTGTAACGTTAATATATGTATACTAGCGGGCCCGGCTGACGTTGTCCCGCCCTGATTACCCCCCCACAACCCCCCTTGTGGGTGGAATTTCGTAAAATCCGTTCTTAGCTGACCTCTACTCGGCGAAAGGAATATTCCTACCATATTTCAAGTCGCTACGCCTTATGGTTCCAGAGATATCGTGATGAGTCAATATATAGGTGGGAATCTCTAATATATATATATATTAAAAAGATAAACCAGATCAAGTTTCTTGCTTCTTCTTGATGACTGGGTTGTTTGTCCAAACCGGTGGTAGTTTTGACGTTTATAAGCGCCTTCTTAGAACGCGTAAATTGAATAAAGTAGTTTTGATTTTGTTCTTACTAATCTATACTATACTAATATTATAAAGCAGAAGAGTTTGTTTGCTTGAACGTGCTAATCTCAGGAACTACTGGCCCTATTTGAAAATTATTTCAGTGTTCGATAGCTCATTTATCGAGGAAGGTTATAGGCTGTATGTCACCATGCTAAGAACAATAAGAGCGGAGCCCCGATGAAGAATGTTTCAAAATCGGAGTTTTTGTTCCTTTTGAGAGCTTCCGCTTCGCATTAGCCCAAAGTAACTTTTCCACGCGGACGAAGTCGCAGGCGGAAGCTAGTTTATTAATAAAGAAACAATAACAATAAATCTTGCTGTATCAGTGTCAGAAAAAGGAAAATTAAAAAGGAAATCTCGTTGATGTGAAAAAAATCCCTTCAAACACTTAACATGTAAATACGTATGAAGAAAAAAAAAACATAAAACGTCAAGCATCGACAAGATCAGACATGTTTATCTCGAAAAAGGCATCAATAACGCGAAGGGCCCTCCCGTACCCGCCTAAACACATTTCCCATTACAAGAGGCTGGCAAAAAAGATCACATCTGATACACATCAAGTATTGAACATTAGCCGTGTGGTTGTTTGGTTTATGAGAACATACGGGACGGTGTTTCACGCGGATACGATGCGATTTCATTTTATTTAGACATTTTTTACCGGCTTCAAAATTAGAAGATTTTCAGTTTGCTTATTTCCTCTTGTTACTTCATAACTTTGTTATTTATAAACCGATTAGTAACATTGTTTTTTTTATTGAAGTGAAACTTCTTTATCGGCGTTGGAAAAAATTTACCGTCACATTTTTCCGTTACGCGCCATCTTGTTTGTATTCATGTCTATGATAATAAAATCCCTTTGTTTAAACTTTATCTAATTTAACTTAATTTTTTAATATATTAATGAAATTGTTTGCCATAAAGAAAGAAAGGGGTTTTTTTTTTTTTTTTTTTTTTTTTTTTTTTTTTTTTTTTTTTTAACCAATTTCTGGAAAGTTGCATATAGATCATTTTGCGAAAAATAAGGCCTTAAACAAGTTTCACTTCTTACGTGTGTACACTAGTACACGCACACATTTTTTTTTTGAAAGAAAAAATCGTCATAAGAGTAACATTTTAATTTCATTAGTGCTGTAGCTTAGATTTCGAGGACACACTAAGGAATTGCTCAAAATTCAATAGCAAATACATAGTCACTAAAATATTGGTCAGTATAAGACAATCAAAGACTATATACCTATAGTTAAGACCACTTTGGTTCATTGTTTAAAGAAGATTTTTTTAAATCGGTTTTATTTATTTACGAGTAAATATTATTTTCATCGTATTAATTTCACTCACTTGAGATACTCGGGTGTTCAAACATAGACTCTATATTTTTTTTCTTAAATAAAAGTCAAACGAAATGGTTACAATACACTTTACTAGTTTATATGCTTCCTTTTTGTACTGATCCACACTATGTCAGCACACCAAACAAAGTCAAAATTGTATCAGTAGTTCCCTACAAATAAACAAACTTTACCTTTATACAATAATACTACAAAAGTGTAGATTTTTGTATGCATCTCTGTAAATAAACATTTAATTTAATCATTTTCACCAATTTATTTCGAACATTTTTTACGCAACGGTTTGGAACTGAATATTATTGCGTATTTTTACATCAACATAAGGAAAGTTTACTAGGGTTAATACAAACGAAAACCGACCTTATCTTGTGGGTTTAAGTTTCAAAATCGTTTTCACACATTCGAGGATAAGCTGTTGTGAAGACATCGGTATCGAAAAGAAATTGTAAAATAAAATCAAACGTAATTTGTGTCGTCAGGTCTCAATTTGCGTGTGTAAACCGCTGAGTGTCGCTAGCCCGCGGGTGAGGGATCTATGTAAATTAAATATTTCCCTTTGTATCGCGTGTCGTTCGCCCTTAAGTGAGATTGAATTGCTTGACAAAGATGTCTTATTTCTTTTATTGGTATGTTATTAAATATACGTGGATATTTCTTTGGTGAATATTTTACGTGATTGAAACACTGTTTTGATTTGTTATATTTTTTGGGACGAAGTTCCTCATCACACGGTACTGAATTGGCTGGGATGGGAGCTACGTGAAAAAAGTGTAAGAGTTTTCCGTCACAACTCTTTTTATATGTGGTTATCTATGGCATGTATGCTATTGCCTATGCCTAGTCATAGATACGCATATATTGGTTCGAGGCAGCCAATAAATTTGCACTGGCCGCGCAGGTATAGTTTATGCTGCGTTGTTTTCCTCAGTTTTTGTCAGCTGTTTCGTAGTGTATTGTTGTAGTTGTGTACTTATATGAAAAATATATTATTTACGAAACTTCTTACCATTAATATCTACAACTCATTAGTTATGTCTACGTTTAATCTACTTGCTCTCAGGCGTTAGTAACTTTTTTTTTGGTAATCAATAATATAATACATTTATCAATATTTATAATTATAATTACTAAACTTTCTTCCAACCGAGTGTTCTACGACACTCATGCATTTCTTTTTTTGTATGTATATATGTATTGTTTTATATATGTATTTGGATGTAACGTGGCGCGTATATGCCTTTCACTAAACACAGGTGGAAATCTTTGGAATACTGACGTTATTATTCGAACGATTCAACAAAATTACAGGCAGATTATTCTTAGTATTCCACGTTGTTTATTTGTAACAACGAATTCGAATGTGTATTTAAATTTGAGTATCAAATCAATCAATCAACAAATCTTATATACATACTAGCGGACCGGGCGGACGTTGTCCTGCCTTGAAAACAAAAAAAATCCTAAAAGTCGACCGCAGCGCCACCTGCCGGGTCCAATTGTGAATCTAAACCATTCTCGAATCTCCACAAACACACACAAAAAATTTCATCAAAATCGGTCCAGTCGTTTAGGAGGAGTTCAGTCACATACACACGCACACAAGAAATATATATATTAAGATTACCCTGTGAATATTAGGTAAGTCTGAACAATTTGTTACATAAATAATGCAACAAACAAGCAAGCAATCAATAAACGTCATAAACCAAACGACCGTCACTATGACGACTTTTACCTCTGCAGTTAATTTGGCTATAGACATACTACCCTTATGCTTAAATTCTGGAGATACCTATGGTAAGTGTTACATTTCTAGTTTAGTGATTGGTGGGAATATCCAACTTATCTTACGAATTAATGTTAACATTACATACCGTGTTTACTTAATGGAGCTTATAAAATAAATAGTAAATATCAGTCGGTATAATACATGCAAACCACATCTCAAACGAGAATAAAGCAGAAGGAACATCAATCAAAGATTAGGCAAACAAAAGGTAGAACGCGTGACGGATGCGGGAAATCGGCTGGCAAATGTGAAATGATGTATTCCGGTGGAGTTATAACAAATTCAATATAAATAGTTGAGCGGCCCTCCACGGTACCATCAAAAATCCCTCTCCTCGACTACATTTATCTGTATTACGTTGTGGGCAAACTTCATGCAACACAAAATAAGCAAACAAATAAATACAATTGAAGTGTACGTAATGGATATGAAAATATATACGATAGTAAAATAAAGAAAGTAATATCAGAAACCATAGCATTGTGGCATGGTTTCCTTTAAGCTCATTCCGCTAACTATCATAATCAAGTGGAAAATTTGTTTAAAAACACGTTTAGCACTTACGTATGTAACATGTTAAAATAACGATGTGTCTTTTAATATCGGGAAAGATTGTGTTCAAATGCTAAAATCTGTAAATTATAAACAAGAAATAATAAAATGTTACTAACGTTCGCAGGAAGTGTACCTCTCATTCTCCTGCACGTGCTCTCTGGGTGCTGCTAAAGAATAGCAAATTTTTGGCCGTTCCACATAAATTGAACCTCGTAGCGACAAATAGAGCAACCGATTAATCGACAGTAATAAAAGATGGATATTCTATTTAGCCATACGATTAAATAAAAAACTGGTAGTCTGTAAAGTCGGTTTACAGACGATAACTTAACGTGATAACGACTCGGACGCATCGGTCTATGGAGTGGAAGAGAGATAGATGCGTCAAAAGCCAAACGCTTAAGCCAATCGCGTTCTCTATCGCTTGTTCCGCACTCTCGCTTGCACGCTCAGCTCAGGTGGAACGTGACAATGAGTCATGATTTTTCGTGCATGCAACCGACGTTCATCGATTTATAAGATATTATCACGTAAAAAATGTTATTTTTTTTATATTTGGTGCGTTATTTACGAAAACCGTCCACAATTTAAAGGAAGCAAATCAATGTCACGAATGATACATGGTGGAGCGAAGCAACGGTGGTTTACGCAAAATACGTCATATTATATATTCACTATATTAACTATGTATGCATATTAGATACATAATAATACTAGGTAATGCTCGCGGTTACATTCGCAAGAAAAAGATTTTACCATTTCACGGGAATTACATGGTTTAGCTAAATTAATTGTGGGCTTTCTTTTATTTGTTTCTGTGGTTTTATTATTACTCTTCAACTCCTATTCACATCAGCCTATAAGATACCTACTACAGGGTTATAAGTCTCTTCCCAAAAGAAGGTATTATTAGTATCACCGCGACAGCCCACGATGTATCGATTTCAGACTCCGAGAAATCCACAGTTCTATATCTTCCCACATACGATGGTACCACAAGAACACTCCTCAGGTTCAAGTTTCCTCACCATGTTTTCCTTCACCGTCAGTCGTAGTGTTGAGTAGTTAAGCCGTGAAAATGTAACAAACAAACTCACACTTTCGTTTTATAATATCAGTTAGTGTTAGAATATAATAACTAAAAAATTAATAAAAAAAAGAAATTAATCATAAAAAACTAGTCTTTTTCTTTGGCAACCAATCTTCTAGTAGATTATTACTGCCTTTGTCGGGTAGGTAATGACAATGTTAAATTTTTTTTGCGATCATTTCAATGAGCTAACAAAATGGTGGCCGTCGTGTTAGAAGTTTATAGGGAGTTTTCGTGGCATCTCAGAATTCATGCTCCGCGATATTATTTCCCATCCACTTAATTTTTGCACAATAACGAAATATAAATATATAAAAAATAACTATATTATATAAAACACCACCAATATTACAAAATATAGAGTTAAATAACATAAGATTATAAATAAAATATAAAAGCCACTACATGACATTCTAAGATCCCGCCAAAAACTCTCCAAACAAAATAATACAAATTAATAATAATAAAAAAAAAACAAACGATAAAATTCAGCATATCGTTTAAAACTTCTATTTTACTAGAGATCGTGAATTTCCTCAACGGATGTAGGTAGTCGGAGTTCGGAATTCAAATTCGAAAAATACGCTCCTTTCCGCTTCCGGCGTTTGATTCCTCCCGCGATACGACGTTTCCTCTACAGCCATATTTGTGTATTTTACTCCCCTAAATGTCGCTGCATAGGCCACTTATTTTTTTATGTATTTATTATCTAAATTAAAAACCATAATTACAGTTACCTACCATGTGTGTACAAGAAATATGACGTCACGAACCCAATAAAAAAAATTGTGTTGCTTTATGAAACCATGATGCAAATTAAACTTTTTTTCGGATTCGTAGGCATTTAACTGAAAATTTTCGGAGAGTTATTCAATTTGGGAACTAAAATTTCGTTTTTAATCTCAACTTGATAATTGGGAAATAAGAGTAATAATGAGAAATCAATAGTAGACAAGATATCCAACTATAAAATCTAATTAAAATCTGTGTATTAGAGTACGGAATACAAATAATATACAATCATTGAGATTAAAAAACTGACAACAATATTTATTTAAATAATGGTACCATTATACAACAGAGAACTTGCACGAATAAGTGAAAATATAAACGCTACACGGTTAGCTGATGCGTGCCATGGGCGCAGCCATATTGGTCTTGGTTCCTGTTCTGTGTGCCTTTCACTTTACCTCTACTCCGCGGTTGACTGTAATGCCGACATGCGATAGTTAGACGAAAATATTTGGCCGATGAAAAAGAAGGCTTCATGTAAAAAAAAAACAAAACGTTTGAAAATTTTCTACATGATCTCTCTAATATCGTGTTGACATCGATCTGCAAAAATTTAAATAGTCAGCAGAGTTTTTCTGAAGCCGAAATTATAGAAAACCTGGGTAATTAATGGCAAGAAATATCGGTCCATATCTGTTGTCATTAACGGGACTAACCGAACGAAGACGATCTCAGTAGAGGAGGTTCGCGCAACGAAACATCGAGTTTAAAAATTGGAAAATTATAACACATAAATCTAAGTTGAGAACGTTTCTCCGTTTTTTGAAGCGAGGGGAGCACTATTTATGCTAATGCAGTGCACGTTAGGAAATGAAGAATTGAGAAAGAAACGCAGATACATAAGGAAGAGACGTTCTCTCGTGAAAATAGGAAAGTAAGTAGCCGTATCAGTGACTTATTTGCGCTCTAATAAATATGCAGTTCGGAACAAACTCCACTCCATAGATTCAATGCGCTTTGGAAGTGAATACTGCTTTAATTCCGTTGTGATTTGAAACACACTGAAACCAAAAAGAGATAGACATATACATTTATAGGATTTAACGTGCGACAGAAAGAGATAGAATACATTAGACAGTGTTTCTTATAATATTTGCGGTTTCCTTATGTCATATTATACTACCTAATACTTGCTCTAGTCCAAGTATTGTACTTGTGTACGTTTGTATGTGTTAGTGCGTTTACATGTGTGCCTGCATATTACGAAGCTTTGAGAAAATGCTTCTTAACCAGCGTGGTGTATTGTTTATATTTCATCATTTTTTTCAGATTTCACTTCTACCGCATGGAAACTGCACAGGTTTTTTTTGTACCTGAAGCTAAGTACAGATGGTAGTTTTGATATTCGTAAGTGCCTTCGTAGGACCTAAATTAAATAAAGAATTTTTTTATTCTGATTTTACAGTGGAATTTAAAAACAACAGCGACTATCGAGAGATACATATTCCATCGACGGTTATTACTCTCATGCCAGCAAGCTAGTTTCTTAGCCGCAGAACATACACCGGCTGTAACGGCTTTACAGGCTGATTTGAAAATGAATAAATATAGCTCTCTACCACTTGGTTAGTAGTAATATATACTGGGTGATCCCGGACATAAATAACTGTGCTACTACGATGTTACACCTGGTCCTTATAACTAAACGAGTACGTGTAATAAAAAACGTAATTCGTAGATTTAAAGTTAACTTGGAATTGTCGGTGGGAATTTAGTCTGTCATGTAGTGGCTTTTACTTTTTATTCATAGTCTTATGTTATTTGACTTTATATTTTGTAATATTGGTGGCGTTTTACGTAATATAGTTCGGTTATTGTGCACAGATGAAGTGGACGAGAAATAATGTCATGGAGCTTGAATTTTGTGATGCAACACAAAAATTTGGTTTGGTAGGTGGTAGAGCCACGCTGAAACTATTACTGGTTTCAGCATAAATGGGTCGGCTCGCCCGGGGTAGTACCACCCTCTCACAGAAAACCGACGTGAAGTAACAGTGCTTGCATTGTTGCGTTTCGTTCGGTCAGTGAGAGCGCCGGACACCCACCTCCCCTCCCTTTCCACTTTCCCCTTCCCTTCCTCCCCCCTCCCTACACAGGCTGGCAACGCACTTGCGACTCCCCTGGTGTTGCAAGTGTCTATGGACGGTGGTGATCACTTACATCAGGTGACCCACCTGTTCGTTTGCCTCCTATGATATAAAAAAAAAAATACAATGAAAAGTTCTAACAAGGGAGCGAGCATCTTGTTAGAACATTAAAATTATCGTAAGACACTTGTAATATTAGTGCCAACACGATAATGGCAGTAATAATCAAGAAGATCGGTTCCCAAAAGAAAAAAATATGTTTTATAAAGAATAAAACATTAGACAACAGGTTTTGACTTTCGACCACAATCAATGTCCTTAAAAACCAAGTTTAAGGAATACGGTATCTTAACTCTGCCCTCCCAACACATTCTTGATAATTTAATGTATGTCCGTAAGAACCTTGAAAAGCTAGATTTTGTAAAAAAACTGGCACAATCTAAATACTACAAACTGGTTGTCCCATGTTTTAGATTTTGTAAAACCAGTAACAGTTTTTTTGAGAAATAATGTTAGATTTTACAACAAAGTCCCAAAGGGTATTACCGATTTGCCGGATTGCGAATTTAAGCGCCATGTCAAGCGGGTTTTGGTTTCAAAAGGCTATTATAGAGTGAATCAATATGTGAACGATGGTGATGTCTGGAATTGACTCAACTCTGTGCATCCATTAAAAACGTTTGTGACATGTACATAATATATTCTAAATATTATATATATTTGTAAAAAAGATAAACCAGATCGAGTTTCTTGCCGGTTCTTCTCGATGTCTGGGTTGTTTTCTGAACCGGTGGTAGTTTTGACGTTCATAAGTGCCTTCTTAGGGCCTAAATTGAATAAAGTGTTTTTGATTTGATTTTAATCTCATCTGATGTTAAATGACAACATGCTCTAAGATAGTAAACTGGCTAAACCTGAGAGGACTGACTCTCAAATGCAGCTCCTGGAACACACCTATATAGTCTTGGCGACAAATCTTCAATTATAACTCTAACTAACTATAACTCCAGGTTGGTAGCTAGCCAAACGGGCCTAGAGAAAGCCCGTAAGTAACCCTATTTTTTTTTTATTTTTTTTTTTATTGTAGCTCGGCAAAGTGACTGTACTGTGCCTGATGGTAAGCACAGTACAATCCAAAAACAATGGCGACCACCGAAAGACATACTATCCATCGCCCGTCGCCGCTGTCATGCCGGCCTGAAAGCGACCCAGTCAGGGACAGCCCCTCCCGGTTGCTGGATATACACCGGCTGATCCCGGAACGCGACACGCCCAAACGTGCCACTATGGCGGGTGTTCCACCTGGTGTACGGTGGTCGCGATCCAGTCGGGTACAGACACCCTACCACCCCGCGAAGCTATGGTCAAGCTATGGTTTCATCACGATATTTTCTTTCACCGAAACCTCTGGTCCATGCGCAAGGACTCGAACGTACGTCCATCGACGCGGTATTCTTTAACGCTAACTAAAATTAAAAAAAAAAGTCGAGGCTGACAGAAGTGAAAACTCAAAATAATGCAATAACTGTGTTCTCTTTTGAATATTTAAATTAATTATAGTCTGAATTATTTAAGTTTCATAATTTATATATTACAGTTACTATCATTAGTCTCTCTTTCATACCCATTGGCATTCAGAATAATAATTGTATACTTTTTTATACAGTTTTTTAATTCATCAAACATACTGTGGGCTGCATAATCTCATTATAAAATATCAATATTATATGTACACAGGCCCCTATATTACATACTACGCGTGGCTAGTTTGACGCTTGCCACGCAAACGCAATACGGTCAGTCACGCTTACTAGTATGTCATGATGCGAAATTATAAATTTATCTTCAGCCAAAAATAGCGCACAACACGCCTCAATTTTCAATTCAAAAATATAACAAAATTAATACATAACCACAAAAAAAACATCTGAAATCAATTTCCAATAGCCACCCCGTTTCCACCCTCATCGGAGACGCCTCGAGACTTATTATTAAATGTTGCATATTAAAATTTATTCCCAACAAACCCCTATTGATGTCTCAATTTTTATTGGAAACGTAAAGGGAGGAACACCATTTTACCCGTAATCGTTTGTGCCTTATGGTTTGTGAATTTTATAGTCTGGAATAGAACATTGTTTAGTAGTATACAATTTTCTATATTCGAAATAAGATTTTACAAATTATTAAATGTAATTTTTATATATGTTAGCGGAAATTTATAGAACGACATTGTACACAATTACTAGATCGATCACGGGGAATTACCCAAAGTAGTAATTGTCCAATGGTCGCTAGTCGGTCATAATAAGGGGTACAAAGTTTCTCTTCGAGTGTTACTGATATATATAAAAGAAAATCAACTATTCACTATAACAATGCATGCAGAACCGCGCGTTTGACTAGCTTATTATAAAAGTATAGGTGTCCAGGTTAAAGCCGTGCTCGCAAATGGACAGTCGCGTCTGATGCCCAACACACTCCCCTGTCGGATCACCAAGCATATTGCACTGACACTGTTCCCGCAAACTTCATTACACGTCAAACTTGAGCTTCAGTCCGACTGCCAGAGGAAACACAGGCGGAAATATTTATAACCTCAAACACATTATATTTTTATAATTATAATTAAAAACAAATATAATTTAATGTTCTACTTTGACTTCCAATCAGTTTGCTTTATTTTTTTTCTGTACCTATTGACTAGCTTTAATGTTGTTAAAAAAATATATTGAAAATAGTGTCCTCTTCATAGACTGATTCCTGATGACTTCCATTCGACTGATAAATCGAAGTTATTATTTATTATTATCGCCATAGTTCACACTCTACAATCTACAATATTTTTATAACACTGAACATAAATAATATTATACTAGCCGACCCGTGCCCACTTCGTTGGGCGGTAATAGGCATTATCAAGCTACAACTTTTCTCTAGAACTCAATCATATATATCTCATAATTAAGGCAGCGTTCGTAAGAAACGTTTTTGTTCGACCATTTTTCTCCGACTCCCCAGATATTACCCCCCACCAACCTCACAAACTTTACCTCTTCATAATAAGTATAGATTATAGATAATATAATTAGTTAATAGCTTCTGCCCGCGACTTCGCACGCGTGGAATAGTTATTTTGGGCTAAGACGCAGCGGAAGCTCTCAAAAGGAAAAAATACCCCGATTTTAAAACATTTTTCATTGTTGCTCCGCTCCTATTGGTCTTAGCGTGATGATATGTAGCCCAACGTGGCTTTATATTGGTAAAAAAAAATTAAAATCGGTGTAGTAGTTCCTGAGATTACCCCCTACAACGCCACAAACTCACAAACTCACAAACTTTACCTCATTATAATATTAGTATATAGATTATAGCCCCTGCCCGCGACTTCGTCCGCGTAGTAATAGTTACTACTCTGGGCTAACGATGACATACAGCAGAAGGTCTCAAAAAGAAAAAACATCTCGATTTTGAAACATTTTTCATCTGTGCTCCGCTCCTATTGGCCTTAGCGTGATGATATATAGCGTATAACCATTCTCGATGAATGAGCTATATAACACTGAAAGAATTATTCAAATCGGACCAGTAGTTCCTGAGATTACCCCTTACAACGCTACGACGTCACAAACTCACAACGTCACAAACTTTACCTCTTTATAATATTAGTTTAGATAAATTACTTAACTCGTGAAGGAAAAAGTTTGTACTTATTATAATCAATTTTTGTCCACTGTTAGCAGAAAATAATTAATTGAAAAGCACATTACTATCTGTCTCGAAAAATAGATAAATAAAAGCAAGTATGTTATCATAAATAACATAATACAAGAATTTGAATAACTGAAGAAAAGTGAACTGTCAACTAAACTTTAATTTCTACAAATATATCGACGAAAACTTCGAAATAAATAGGTATAAAGTGACAATGCACATGTGATAATCTAGTACATCTAGAGCGTGATCATTGTCTGTCACAGCGGTACATTTAGGTATAATCAAGCCAGACGGTAAGGTGTTGGTACCTAAATGGGTCGTGGCTGCCGTACACATGGCGACAAACTGGTCACGGTAATTCACTTTTCATTTTTCGCGATGACAAACCAGATAATTTAAGCGGTGGCTGTTGGTTCATTATAGATTTATTGGTATTAGTTATTGTTTATGGATTGAACTGCCTTTATCACCAGATAGGATGTTGCCACTTTATTACGCTACAGCATAAACAATGAAAATCGAGTTACAGTTTACTATGAAATTCTCTTTACATAATTAAATTAAATTTCTAACACACTATTCGCTAATAGTCAGACCGCGCCCTTACCAGCAACATGTCGCAGCGAGTTACCGCGTCCACACGCCTGCTAATTGTTAATTAATCCGCTGCCTGACGCCTTTATTGGTGATAGATTATATGATTTAAGCTTAACACAATTCGAAGTGTAACCCTGTACATAGAAGTTTGAAAGCTATAAAATACGAACCTGAAAAGTCAAACAAAGTTATGTAAAACTGTAATATATCCTATTAACAGCCGTCCGCGACTTTATATCTGTTTGTACTTTAATAAATGATGACACCATACCTTATCTTTGTGTAACAGTATACGGCATACGATAAGATAGCTCTCTCTCTATGACTGCATTTTTTTAAACTATACACCCTTCGTTATATTTTAGCCAATTTAGATAATATCTTCATAAATTACAATCTATGTGTTAATCAGATATATAAGCCATGTTACGTAGACATATTTTATCAAAAACAGTTTAGTAGTTTTTAAGTTTATAAAATTAAATAAGAATAAAATGAATAAATAGATTAGTTAGTCTGAATTACCGATAATGTATTTCTTCGTACATTAAACTGGAAGTGAAAATCTAACCCCAAAATGCGACCTAACAACGCGTCAATCGCTTCAAATGGCCCGATCGACCATTTTTTATTTTAAACCCGACTACGACAGCTCGACTGTTCGGGGGCACCGATCGGTTTGTATCAAATACACCGTGACAAATTTCACATTCGTTTGCTTGACATTGTTTTATCGCCGTCTTAAGGGTTGGGAAGTTGTTAGAAAACGTTTCTTTGTCGTAGACTTCGTGGGGTTTTGAAGGAATGTAAATGTATTTTGGTTTCAAAAATATAAATAGGCATAACATTTTAACCTGATATCATAAAAAGCTTCTCTGTGAAAAAATACTCTGGTGTAAGATATATTCAAGCAGTATCGGAGTTTATTGACCTCTGATCTACAAATATGCATTTTTAAAATTATTTTTTTTCGTCTATCTATCGCATGTCGCATTAGAGCCGGCGCGCGACTTTATCTAGGGGTAAAGTAAAAAACACTAGGAAGAGTAGCTAAGGCCAATATGCGTCCCATCTGGATGATTGTATTTATTATATATTCCGTACTTTAATACGCAGATTGAAATTAAAATATATAGTTGGATATCTTATCTACTATTAATTTCCCATTATCATTCCCATTTTCCAATTGTTAAGTTAACGCGATTTTTTAATACCCTACATTGAATAATTTTGCGAAAATTTTCAGTTAAATGCCTATGATCCGAATTTTTTTTTACTTGAATCATGGTTTCATAAAACCACACATTTTTTTAAGATATAAAATAAAAAAATCAAATCACACACAAATACACATGTATTTATGTATGTATGTATTTTTTATCTCCACTGATATAAAACACGTGTTGTTGATTCATATTTTAATAAATACCTGGAATAAAGTTATCAGTTCTCACGAAAAATTCACAGACAATTAGCCGCCAACTTGATGGTCTCACTTTTACATGTCGGTATGCGCACGCAACGTAAGAATTCACTCTCATCATTCTTCCCAAACGCGCCAAAAGAAGTATAACTTCAAAAATGCTATTTTCGAAATATTAAAACAAGTAAATTGTTATGAAAAAAAGACGAGACACTCATAAAGACTACCGACAAAAGTGAAAACTCAAAACAATGAAACAAATGTGTTCTCTATTGAATTTTCATATTAATTATAGTGTGAACGATAATATTTAAATTTCATAAATTGTTTATTGAAATTGTTAAAATCAGCGTGGTTTTCACATCGATTGGCACTCGGAGCAAAAACATTTTTTAAGTCTATTAATCAATCAAACGTTATCTGCAAAATATCAGTATTACATGTACACAGGTCCCTATACTACGCGTCGTTAGTATGGCGCAGGCCGCGCACGGTCACGCTAACTAGCATTTTATGACGCGAAATCAAAAGCTCATGTCTTGCCGAAAATACCGCGCCTAAAGAAGTTTTCACTTCAATAAATTGGTCTGATAATAAAAACAAATTCACACATCGGAACCCTCGCAATGTGCACGTATTCAGATGATATATTCCCGATTATTGGGACGTATGAAGTCATGATTTATTGGACAGGGTATTACCGCGAGCCGATTTTGATCCAGTGATAAATACGTTGCGAATGTGACGGTCTAAGCGACCCGTGTCGACGTTGCGGGAATATTTAAAAGGCGGTTGAAGCTTTAGTGTTAAATTTTTATCGCTTACTAAAAATATGCATTGAAGAGTTTTTACATGATCTTGGAATGTCATGTAGTGGGGATTTTATATTTCATTCATAATCTTTTATATGTATTTTGTAATATAGGTATTTTAAGTAGTATCGTTTGGTTATTATACACAACTGAAGTAGATGGGAAATATAATAGAATAATAGCTACCACGGAGCATCGATTCTGAGATGCCACAAAGACTCCTTGGAAATTTCTAACAAGAAGGTCACTTGGGAGCACCGCGTGACGTTGGCTTTTTTTAGTATTCTTTTAATTAAAATATTAAAAAAATCACTTCTGTAGTTTGTCTTTATGAAACACCGTGTTTTTGAAGTGAAACTTCTTTATCGACGTAGGGAGGAATTTTAGAGCATGTAAAAACGTATGTAACGTTTTTCGGTTACGCGCCATCTTAATTTCTGTACATTTTTCCGTTACGCGCCATGTTTATTTATAAAGGTACGCTCACAATGATCAGATTGGTTTTTTTTTCTAAAGGTGCGCTCACAATGATCACATTTCGTTTTTTTTTTTATTTTTTTATTATTTTTTTTTTTATGATCTTCATATTTTACATGCACAAAGATGAAGATCTTGAAAAATAACGTAAAATGTTAGGAACGGATAAAATTAGATGTAGTTCATTTTGAAATGTCACGACTGATATATTTAAATATTACAAAATAATTCCGAAAACTAATGTTTACCACCTCCATAGTGTATTCATCTTAATCTCTTAAAAATTATTCAGAATACTGTCTCATTTCTACCGCGTGAGAACTGAACGTTTTTTGTATCCATGTTTATAATAATAAAAACCTTTTGCTTAAACTTTACCCAATTTAGCTTTATTTAACCAATTTCTGTAAAGTTGTAAATATAGTAGATCATTTTTCGAAAAATGATGCCATAAAAAGTTTCACTTCTTACGTGTGTACACTGATACACGCACGTATTTTTTATTTTTATTATAGAGGGATCCACAACTTTATTGTGGCGATTTTCGGAGTTCTTCACTTTAGCTTTAGCGGCTTTTTTTAAGTTGGTAACCCTGGATAAGATAAATAAGTTCATTATATATCTCGTCGTATGTGCCACTAGGTTGCACTCTATTCTTATTGAGTTTTACGTTCCAATTTATTGTAAACGAACTTACAAAAGATTACTAGTAGTGAATAAAGAAAAATATAGTTTACGTAATAAATATAATGGCCATGCATTGATTATATGTTTTGTTTTACATAATTAAAGTTATCAACAAAGAAGAAAAGAGAAATTTATTACAGCAAAAAGCCAAAAAAGCATTCTCGCGACCCTGCCAGGATTCGAACCTGGAATCTTCTGATCCGTAGTCAGACGCGTTATCCGTTGCGCCACAGGGCCGTTGTGGCATACATTGAATTTTGTCATCTACTTTTATATAGAATTAATAAATAAGAATATTTGATTCTTATCCAAATATTATTAGTTACAATAATTAATTCTTACATATTAGTAGTACATATTGTTTCTAGTACGATCCTTCTAAATATATCTCTTCTGTTAACTTCAATATCGTTAAATATATTTTCTTCATTACCATTTATTTTTGGACATTCGGACCGTGACGAGTCATAGGTTCGTTTCCTGAAATAAATCAGAGTTAATTAAGAGGAAACGCGTGTTTCTTTTATTCCAAGCAAAAGATTCTTCTGTTCTCTGCTTGAATAATATAATTAAAATACAGATTTTTTTACTATGAATTACTATAATCCTATGTTCTGATTTTGTCCATAAATCAAATATCATATGACCTAAGAGCATTCTAAAAGTACTAAAATTGCCTAATCATATTACTGCCTTCAGAAATTCAACAAACAAATTTGATAAATGCAATAAATAGAAGAGGCACGTCCAGACACAGCCAAATTCCTTGCTATATTAATTTTGTAAAAACAGTTAGAATTTCGTTTTCGGGGAGGGAACAGGGGAATACGACATTATAATTTCACTTATTTTGTTAACTCTTTCGCTCTCACCCACTATTTGATAGGCCGGGTAGAGTGCGACAGCAGTAGACTCGTCTTCAATTTTTAATGTGACATTACCTCTATTTACTTTCAATGGGCATGTATTTATTTATTTTATTTTATTTATTTGTTATATATTACTTTACAGCACATTTAAAACATACTTAATTTTTAATTTAAATACGTTTAGTGCCAATTACAAAGTAATAATGATTACATTTTATGTAGTAACTATATTAAATTAATAGTATTGTATATTTATGTTAAAGCGTTCTAGGTATGACTGTGACTGGGATGTTAAGTGTTCTTGTGTATTTGTGAATTTATGTGTAAGTGTATCTGATATGTTTCTGTTTGATATTTTATTCTGCCAATATTATTATTATTTTGTTTTGGAATTCAGTTTCTGGATAAAAGTGTTCGGGTTATGCTGGAGTAAATCAATATGATGGAACTTCGTGTCACACACATTAAGACATCTCTGTAAAACAGAGTTCTTAGCGTTATTATGTTTAACTGGCTGTGGTGCAAACAACCGCGGGTTTCGAGTGGTTTTCGTGGATATTTTAAAAGCAATTCTATTTAAAAGTTGGGGACAATCCGTATATAGTTTAAAATATCATATAAAAATTTCATATCAAAAATAATTCGTCGATCCGATAATGATGATAAGTTATAATAATCCAAATTATTTGAATATGTATCATGTTCTTTATTTAGTTTGAAATTTAGGTATCTCAAATACTTTATTTGATTTTTTTCCAGTTCAGACTTATGTGTTATATATTCTGGCGACCATATTGGCGAAGCATAATCGAGATGACTCCGTATATAAGCAAAATACAATATTATGAAAGAGCTTAAATTTACAAAAGTTTTCGCGACACTACAAATGAAACCAGACATCTTTAAAGCTTTCTGCCGTATATAATCGTAATGATACGTAAAGAGCAGCTTAGAATCCATCATCACGCCCAAATCTCGAATAACGGAAACTCTGGATTGGTAATGTATTAAGTGTATAACAATAATTGATAGGTTGACGTTTTCTAGTATATGTTATAACATTACATTTATTTACGTTTAAATGTAGATTATTTAGATTGCAATAGTCACAAAGTCGTGAAAGTTCATTCTGTAACGCGAGGCAATTGTCAAAAGTGCGAATAATACTGAGTATCTTGGTGTCATCGGCGTACATAAGGTATCTAGTGGAGGAAAAGCAGGTGAATATATCGTATACATATATATTGAAAAGCAGTGGACCTAAATGTGATCCCTGCGGTATGCCTGAAGGAATAGATTGAAAGCCAGACACGAATGTGACAATCCGAACTACTTGATTTCTATTATGTATATAGGATTTAAACCACCTTAAGAGATCACCGTGTATACCTATCTTGGCAAGCTTAAGGAAGAGAATATTTATTTATAAGTTTTCACTTCTATCGTATGACCATAATTGCACACCTACTTTTTTCTTTGAAATAATAAATTTAATAAAATGTGCAATGGATTAGAGAAATCTTTCGAATTTATATTAAAATAAATGGTATTTTTGTACACGTTGTTTTTTTTAATTAAAACACGACACAGTGACTACACTGTGTCTGATAGTGAACATGCAATATGTGCATGCAATTCCTAAATTAGAGAAAAACTGTTACCATAATTGCTTGAATATTGAATTTTCACTTTCAGTCAGTATTGACTGTTCCGAAGAAAAATATCATTCAAAATAGAGTTCTCAAAACAACCGATTTTTTTGTGCGAACTGTACCGACTCTATTGAAGCGTAAGTACAGACAGCATAACACCGGATGATAAACGATTGTTCCCGAACTAACGTCGTTAGTGGTCTGTGTTTTTTCCATTTGACGTTTTGAGGGGGTGACGCCATTGTATCTTCATCACGCTTACCATACATATGGTGGGTAGCAACGTTTAGATCTCCAACTAATATTATAAACGATAAAGTTTGTTAATTACATTCACGCAAAAACTACTCAACGTATTTTGAAGAAACTTTACTCATTATCCCACCCTGATAATAAAGACCTCGACAAATTATATACCTAAAACATCCTCATGTATCACTCACTGTATCTACTGGCGAAAACCACATGAAAATCCGTTTAGTAGTTTTTGAGTTTATCGCGAACAGACAGACAGACACACGTGGCAGAGGATTTTGTTTTATAATATGTAGTGATATGGCACTCAAGTACAGCTGCCGGAACACACCAACTAACGCTTGGTGATAGGTTTTTAACTTGAGGGTGGTAGGTAACCAGGTGTACTTGGAAATATTTCTACATCATGCTATGGTTGCATCGCATTGCTTTCCTTCACCGGTATTGCCGACTCGGTAGCAAGGATTCGAACCTATGTCCATCGACGTTGTGTCGCACACGCTATCAATTAAACTATCATCGCTCCAATAAGCTATTACTCAATAGTAATTTAGCTTTAAAAAAAGTATTTAAAAAAATGTAACAGGTTAATAGAAATCTCTACTCTAAATCAGTACCCGAGTGAGTCTTTACTATCATACACATTGTGATATATCAGTCATAGTGACTCTTTTAGGTTTCATGTTTCGGGATCAGCCGGCGTATATCCAGTCACTATTCTCTTTCGATTACATTATGCTTATCCTCAGGCATAGTGCTGTCTTTCAGATGATTAAGAAAATCCATGACAACATACCTACACTTTGTTATTTATTTATTTTATTTTTGGCAACCAATCCCATATTAAAAGTTGCTTGAGATCATTATAAAGAACTAACAAGATGATGGCCGTCTTCTTAGATATTTTCAAGGAGTTTTTATGGCAAGTAAGAACCAATGCTCCGTAGTATTATTTTCCCAATAATTCACTTGCCTACAATAACCAAATTATATTACTTAATACGCCACCAATATTACAGAATTTAGAGCCAGATAACACGGGATTATAAGTAAAATATAGTTCAGTTTCTGAACATAATACATTTTTTAATTTGGCAATATTGTTAAGAATATTATTACCTTGCAATATTGTTACCTTGGATATAAATTTTAGTACTAAAGAAATTCATATATTCATTCGTAATATTACACATACATATATTATTAATATATTTATAAGTATATTAATATATTCGTTCAATAGATTTGATTTCAGTTTATAATTTTTTTTTAGACAATATGCAACACCACGAACACCGTTCGTTCTTAACAATATTGGCAGATTACAAAATATATTATGTTTTGAAACTGAAGAAAGCTAAAAACCACTACATGACATTCCAAGATCACGCCAAGAACTCTCCAATTCGTTATTATTGTCAGTTCTTACTAAAACAGACTTATAACATTTGCTTTTTAGTTCATTCGTCACTTCCCTTATTAACGTTCATTCGAGATCATTATTTCGCTGACTAACGACGTGCGACATTCACGAAATACGAAAAAGGGAATAAACAAATTCGACTCGCAAAAAAGAAATACGGCCGCATCCCTCGCTGATGAGTCTAATTTTTTTTCCCAACTGATATTAAGTCATGTTTAAGACGGTCCGTCATTACCCTTAATAGTAATAGATATTTTATTTTGTCGCGTTTCGCTTTCGGGGTGTTTACACAATATTCGTGGGTTGGTATTCACGTAGTTTTCGATATAAACCGTTCGATAAAATATCGATAGTTATCTAATAACGATTCGATACATTATTAGATAATTATTCAATTTAATATTTTCGATATAACAAAGACTACAACATATTTACGCAATTTTTGTAGGTGGTAGAGCCACGCTGAAGCTATTACTGATTTCAGCATGAATGGGTCGTCTCGCCCGAGGTAGCACCACCATCTTATAGAAGACCGACGTGAAGTAACAGTGCTTGCATTGTTGCGTTTCATGCGGTCAGTGAGAGCACCAGAGGCCCACTTCTCCTCCCCACCCCTTTCCTCTCTCCCCTCCCTCCCTCCCTCTCCTCCAAACATAGGCTGGCAATGCACTTTCGACTCCCCTAGTGTTGTTAGTGTCTATGGACGGTGGTGATCACTTAACATCAAGTGTCTCATCTGTTCGTTTGCCTGCTATAACATAAAAAAAATCGTTTAGGAAATAAATAAATTAATATGTGTCATTGAAACTAATTAATAATTTGAACAGAACAGAAAAATATCACTTCGTATAGCGCGACAATTGTGTGTAGTACAGAATTCCGCCAATATCATGTAGTTAAAAGATATAACGAAGGAGATTGACTGGTAGAAAGAGTTTTCTGCTTCTGTTTCAGTGATCTTTTAACCAGTGTAATTTTGTTTCTAAAGTACTCCGGTGAAGCTGTTAAGACCTTACTAGGTCAATAGCGTAGTCAGTTCGAAAAAAAAAATACCTTGATTAGTTAAAACAAAATAAAGAAACATTATTACAACTAACGATATAATATTGCTATACCAATAACAAACTTTTCTAATGTGTTCAATTCTGCATTTACAAGTATTCGGTGTGTTATAATTGTCTATTTAATAAATTTATACTATAAAAAATTTGCATATACCTAACATATCATATAACATATAAATTTTCTCCGTCAGAAACAGGTGTATCAACTTTCACTATGAACAGTCAAATGATATTGGAGCTTATCGAACACAGAGGCACCGACATATTACTAGCTTCTACATATTACTAGCTTTAGCGCGCAACTTCGGTCGCGATAAAGTAATAAAAATATTATTCTATATCCTGGGGGCGTTACTTTTTTCTGAGTGAAAGGTAGCCCATTCTTTTTTGTAACCATGATAACGTGCATGCCAAACTTAATGATGATTAATTGAGTAGTTAATGCGTGAACTCGTAATCAATAAACATACAAACTCGCATTTGTATTTTTATTATTAATTAGGATAATATATGGATTCTATTTGGACCACTTCAATGATTAATTTACTTAATCACCTAGTCTTGTTCTCTATTAATATATCTTTATTACAATTCGACTTAACAACACAGTGTGCGAGATTATCAAACCGAAACGTAACTAGAATCGGAGCCCTGATACATTTGCCGCTCGTTAATAGGTTTTCCCTTCATAAAGGGAATGTAACCTATTTATTATGAGGTTGATATTAAAAATCCGGGAGATCCGCAGCGTTATCCGCGGGAATGTCTGCCGTTTGATGAGGGCATCTTTGTGTTGATTTTATGGATGCTGTCACGGCCCGTTTAGTTATGTTAATGGTGGCAAAGAGAATCATTTTCATATTTAAAATTAATTCTGACCGCTTTCAGTTCATGTTGAAAGATTCATAATAAGAATTTATCTAATATCATGTTAACATATGCATATTTTTTAAAAGGACTTCTCGTCTATTTACTTTTTTGGTTAGGGTAATCAAAATAACTACGTTGTAACTGAGATAGACTTTTTATTGTTAAATAACAACAATAAAATTAGCAAATAATACTGACTACTCATAAAAATAATTAAACATTACATGACCTTTTTGGCAGAGATGGCTAGGATGTTTACAAGTTCATAAAGAAACCTCTATCATAGAAAACTATCTATACCAATAAACAAAAGAGGAGTGTCTGTTTGTAATATGAAAATAACAGTTTTTTTATTAAATGAAAGCGTTATACTGTATGGTAGTACAGTATATGTAGTCTGTGAATCTCCGAAACAGTTAGACTGATTTTAAAAATATTTCCACTGGCGAACAGCTGATGTTATAAGGAGTAACTTCGGTTTTTATTATTGAGAAATTTGGGCGAAATTATAATAAACTAAAAAAGTAATGTTGAAAACCGCGTGCGTTTTTTTTTCGAACTGACTATGCTATTGGCCTTGTAAGGCCTTTACAGCTTCACCGGACTCATGCGTAATTTTATACCAAATAAAATACTTTACAATATTTTACACTGGCGAAGTCACTAGTTAGTATATAATATAAACACTGATACGCTTTGATAGACAAATCGTCATGAAATTTGGCAAACCTATATTTTTTTATAGGGAAGGTTTTTATGTTATCTATGATAACCTAGAGCTAGTCCTAGGCTCTGTTTATAGGTATGTGAGATTGCAGGAAGGTTGATAATCTTGGATTATATGTTTGTATGTGGAAAAAGAGAAAAAAATAGGTAGGTAAATTAAAAAAGGTCTAAATATCGACAACAGTACCATTTACCGAATCTACAACTATAGCTAGTAACTATTCATGTGACCTCATAAGTAAAAAGATATTTTTAAATATAAATATGTAATAAACTTATTGCACTGTTCCAAAACAAATGATTTCAAATAAACTTGCTTATAGCTAAAGAAATATAATTCTATATATCTACTGAACGCGTATAACACATAAAACTTACATCATTATTGGAATCTCCTGTTGTCTACATCCTGATCCACCAGAAAAACACGAAACAAAGTTATCCAAACCCTTACTAATATCTCACAACTCACTTGATTTCTAAAACTCGAACCAATTTAGATACCGTCCGACCATTCGTAAACAACATTTACATGACTACTATCTACAATAACTCAGCATAATATCGTTTTTGATCGCGATATATCCTTAGAGCCTGTCCAGATAAGGCGTTTTACGAGCGAGTCGACTCGCACGTAGACACTCGCGCGTACACGAGATACTAGAGCTACATATATCCCGTCCAGATGGTGCGGCGCGTTCCTAACTCGCGCGTAAAACGCGTCCAATGAGCGAGACTCTCGACTCGAGCGTCGTACGCGCGAGCGCCGCGCGCCTCGAGATACTCGGGCCCCATTGCTGGGTCCAGTATTACGCGCGAGTCAGTGGCGAGTCGACATAGTCGTCAGTCTTTTATCCGTACGACGTATGCGACGTTTGCTAGGGTAGAAACGCGCGTAAAACGCGGTATCTGGACGCAATATATTTTGAAGCGCGCGAGTCGACTCGCGCGTAAATCGTTTCATCTGGACAAGCTCTTATATAAATTAATTCGGAAGCGATAAATGTCGATATTGTAAAATATCAAATTGGTATAATTTTGAAAGACCTGTAGTAAGGGCCGTGAGGGTCCCTCATGATCTGTTACATTATTTATGGAGAAAAGTTTCTTATTGTTTTCCGTTAAGTGGTGAGATATTTTATACGTTGATGTTTAGCGAATGCGTTGTACACATTTTTTTTTATTTCAGTGTAACAATGATGTTAGAACCTTAGCTTCAAATTTTATTGTTTATATCTATAAATTCGTACCTCGCCAATTTAGTAAAAATCGGTCTTAAAGTTTTGTTAAACATTTTATTGTATTTTGAATAAACAATAAAGAGTGTAAGTTCACATTTTAAAAGAATGAAATGAATACACTGTGGAGGTGTTAAATATTATTTTCGGCATTATTTTGTAGTATTTCAATGTATATTAACAATGTCAATAATACACAACACAGAATACATTTTATAAGTGCGCTATAGTCGCTACATTCCAACAGAAAATAATGTGCTATAGATGTCGACGTTTCTCTCTCTCTCCCTCTCTCTGTATTCTATTGTATTCTCTCGAGTACATTGAGACTATACTATCTCATTCTATCAGAGTCTAAAATCTATATATCGACGATTAAGAACCAATAGTATCTATCTCTGTTTTTTACGTTTTTCACTTTTTAATGCAAATAGTTTCACGTTAATTGTAAATAGGCCAATCTTACGTTATTGCTAGGACATGTATCGTATTTCGTCATCTTTTTTCTATTTTTAAAGACATAAACATATCAAGTATCTTTCTATTCAAAGCAGAGAAATGTTTTTTATCTCCTGTAAAATTAACTTTATTGAAATAGACACTATTGATTCCTAACCATCGATATACATTTATAGCTATATCCTTTTTTGTTAATCATTTTCGTTGTTTCAATTTAAAAAAAACATCCAACCAACATCCATGTCGGGGTCTATTGTGCGATTCGATTTCTCTTGTTCGATAATTATCAGAAACCAACAACACTCATAATACACCCCATGATCCACCCCAACATATATGAGTGGAGTTACAGACAATGTTTCCCTATATCTCACTTCAAACAGAATTGCTGGTCTATTTGGTGTCTCTAATCGATTAATACTTCTGGAGACTTCATTCAAAAGGTATACTTGGCCACGCTGGGGTCAGGAACATTATATTCTCTTCTGTTATTTGTCATTCGATTAAGTATGTAATACTAGGGAGCCAGGCGGTCGTTAAAAAAAAATCTTAAAAGAAAACCGCAGCGCCACCTACCGGGTCCAATTGTGAATATAAATTATTTCTGAATCCGCCTGACTACACGGACAGAAGAATCATTACAAGTTATAAAACAAAGTCATCTACCACGATTGTATGACTGTCTGTCTCTTCGCTATAGATTCAAAAAGTACTAAAGGGATTTTCATGCCGTTTTCATCATTAGATAAAGTGATTCATAAGGAAAGTTTAGGTATATAATTCGTCAAGGTTTTTTATACATGTGATTCTATTACTGTAACTTTAAATGAAATATACCTAAATCTAAATCTCGATACATTGATAACCTTTCTAATTCACATTTTGTAGGTGGCAAAGCCACGCTGAAGCTATTACTGGTTTCAGCATGAATGGGTCGGCTCGCCCGGGGTACTACCACCCGACCGACAGAAACACCCACGTGAAGTAACAGTGCTTGCATTGTTGCGTTTCGTTCGGTTAGTGAGAGCACCGGAGGCCCACCTCCGCTCCGTTCCCCCTCTTCTGTCCCCTCCCGCTCCCCCACAAAACACAGGTTGGCAGCGCACTTGCGACTCCCCCGATGTTGCAAGTGTCTATGATCGGTGGTAATCCCTTAACATCAGGTAACCCACTTGTTCTTTTGCCTCCTATGATATAAAAAAAACATTATTTTCGCGTCTGCTTTAAACTTTGACTTACCGATGTCCTACAGTTTTACAAAATAATGATGTATTGGAATCACCCTTTAGGTAAACGTGGAATTAAATCGGTACAAAGAAACGATGTGGGCGAACCGTTTATTAAAATTGACAGGAACTGAGGCGCACCTGCGAAGGGTTAATACGGGGTGAATTGATTCATTTAGTTCAGCGTGTAACACGTCATTATTGAAACGTGAAGGGTTAACGGCATTTATCGTGATTTGCTATATTTTTAATACTAATGTAAAGCTAAGGTGTTTGCGGTATAGTTTACTAAATGGTGACACTATAGCTACGTTATCTTCATGTATAGTGTGATCGCAACCGCTGTACCACGCCTTAGGTATGCGCGGGGAGATGAGGAGTGGGAAAGATTGAGCATGAACTCACAAGACATTCGTAGTGTCAGACAGATCTCACAATATCAATGCACAATTTTATGAAGTTGTATATTTACGTATAATTATATTCAATCCCTGTTTTACTCCAATATGATATTTAGATAAGTACAAATAAAGAACCAATATAAATCAAATGGATCTTTAATTATTGGAAATATAAAATCTTTGTAGCCATTTGTTACATGTAAAAGAAAAAGTGACTGATAATTCAAACCAAAAAATTAAAAACTATTTATGTGGTAAATACACGGCGTTAAACGCAGCACTGTGTGTCCATGGGCTTTTAAAAAACTTTCAGCACGTTTAAGAGTTCAGTTTTCTCGCAGTATCCCGTAACCTCCGTGCGGTACTATGGCTCGGTGTGTCGGTAGCAGTCAGACTATAAGTCTAATGATTTATGCAATGCTCGTCGTTATAGCTACATATAACTATCTCCAACTCACTTGACGCTTACGGCTATATTTTGTGTAATTCAAATAATATGCTTATAAATTATAACCTATGAGTTTTTCTGAGTTATAAGTTATATCACATTAAAGTGTCAGTGAGTAACAAATATCTGAACATTAGATCGTAAAAAGAAGTATTTTTTTTATTTGTCTCGATAACACATTTCATTGAATATGATTTCATTTGATTACAACTCGTATTAAATGAAATTATTAATACTATTCATCGCTCAGTATTTGAAATTCGACTATAATTTAAAATATTTATAACAAAAGCGTTGACTTGCGATGGTATGGACAAAAAACTAACAGTATATATTTATCTTTTGATCAGTGCAAACCTCGGCAACATTTAATTAACAAAAAGAAATGAGGTCAAACAAAGGAGAAAAATATACAGTTTTGTCTTCTGTTATTCATATATAGATATTTTAAATGTATTATTTAATAATGTCTCTACAGTAATATGGAAACGATTACTGGCGTATCAGAATATTTTAAAGTTAAAATATCCGAAATACGATTCAAAACAAATAGTTCTTCAAAAATGATTTAGAGAAAACAAATATTATAACATAATAGTGTTCCTAAACAAACGTATAAATTATACAATTAGAAGCAAATTATCACGACAGAGGTCGTAATATAGGCCTAACAATATGAAGGGATAAATATTTATTAAAGACCCCCAGAAAGTGTCCACTACTCGTTCGGGACAACGATGTATGATTAGTCGTTAAACCGCATGGATGTGGTATTTTTTTATATTTCATAGGTTTTAGCTTTTGACCACAATCTAATCTGATGTTAAGTGACGATGTAATCTAAGAGGGTAAACACGTCTAACATAGTAGAAAATGTTTCTCAAGTGGAGCTGCCGGAACAGACCAACTGGTGCTTGACGACATATTCTTAATCTGAGGGCGGTAGCCAGCCAGGCCCACTTATATAAATCCCTACCACCCTGATGTAGCCTCGTCACAGTGTTTTCCAACACCATAAGCTCCGACTCAGTTGCAAGGATTCAAACCTACATCTCTCGACGCTGCGTCCTAGAAACATTTAAAAAAGAGTATGTTAAGAGAGTTTGTTTGCTTCAAAGCGCTAACCTCAGGAAGTACTGGTCCGATTTGAAAAATTCTTTCAGTGTTAGATAGTTCATTTAATAAGAAAGGCTATAGGCTAAAAACAATATGAGCGGAGCACCAATGAAGAAATGAAATGGTTTTATTTGGATATTTTTCTTCATAGAAAGCTTAATCTTATTCATAAGGATTCATACTTAAACAGTATGTGATGCTAACCACTGACACATCATCGTACATTAGCAAGTTTTTTAATATAAGGATGTAGTTTTTTCACTATGTTTTCCTTTACCGTTATTTCAGATTCGGTTAGAATTTCAATTTCATAAGCTTTTAAAGATTTTTATAGAATCAAAATATACCGCATCCAAATTTATCAGTACTCATAGAGCGGGGTCAAGCGGTGTTGAAATATGCAGCCCTCGGGGCCACGGCGCTGACCGCTCCACTGCGCTGTCATACACTCAGTTCAATTATTTACAGCGGTGCGTAGTTTGTTTTAAACGTAGGTAAATGTCTTCACTACCTTCACATCTATATCTATACATATAATAAGAATGTAAATCTAACGTGTTTGTACTTTTTAGATTTTTGAAAAAAATAATTGTTGTTAAATACTGCGTTCACGATAAAACCTTTTTGAGAAAATTATAAAACATATCTTCGACTAACATTTAGTCTCTGTTTTATTAAAATCAATTTGGTCTATCCAAAATTATTGTAATTTTAATGAGGACGCGACTTCAGTACGAGAGAAAAATAGGAAAGTAATGAGATGACTTTATTAGTCACTGTTTTGTACAAAAGGTTCCCCGCGGACGATATCGCGGGTACAGCTAGTCAGTAAATAATTGGTAAGACTATCGGCTGACGGTGAAGGAAATCATCGTGAGGAAACCTGAACCTGAGAGATGGTCTTGTAGGTACAGTAGGTATGTGGGAAAACATAGAACTGTTGATTTTTCAAAGTTTGAAATCGCCGATACGTCGTGGACTGGCGTGGTAATTATGTCCATAACTTCCTTCGGGAAGAGGCCTAGAGCCCTGCAGTGGGCTACTGACAAGCTGATGATGATGATGAATAAGGTATTTATATAATTTGAAGAAACTATAAAATACAAACCACTAGGCCATCAAGACTTTACCACGTCTTATATAGTCATCGGGTCCCTAATCGTTATACAGACCACAATACCGTATATAGTCCTTTATAAAGACACAAACACAGACGAAGACGCGGGCGGTTTCAAATATTATAGAAGAAAATTAATATACAATTTCCTTAAAACTGTGGGCGCGGCCTCGATTTGGTATTATCAATACGCGAACCCTTTCTATGAAGTAATTATCTACACCGGTTCATTGCGACTAATGGCTCGCTATAACAAGGGTTAACACGCGATCGAATACGACTTAAACTGTATCGTTACTGATTTCATTTGTTTTAACGATCGATTCGGTAATTAGGGACAACCCCGTTGAATCCGATGTTAATGAGTTATTTGTGGGAATTCAAATAGGGTTATTTCTACAGCGCAGTGTTTGAAATACGACGCTCGATTTTTAGTAACAGATGCTTGAGTAAGGATTAAAAAATATCTTAAAATCACAATCATAATGACATTTTCTTTCAGTCAGAATCACAATCATAAACACTTTATTTAATTTAGGCCTTGAGAAAGCGCTTATAAACAAAGCTACCACCAGCTTGGATAAACTACGCACTCATCGAGAAGAACCGGCAAGAAACTCGATCTAGTTTATCTTTTCATGATACATAGATACAGACATAGTTTAACTTTATATAAACTATAAAATTCAAAGCTTGCTCCATGTGTGTCTAATCTCTCCAAATATAAGTTCAAGAGATTCCTTGATCAAATTGTATCAAGTTGTATCGATGTGATAAAGCGTTGTAGGTTCTCACTCTAGTATGTTCCTTATTATTATCGTTATTATATTATTCTTCGGACTGTTGCATTATCCACGATAGTAAATAAATATACCCACTTTCGAACTTATAATACTAGTTAGTGTATAATATGAAACATAAATTCTGCGGTGTCACAAATAGTCCCTGGAATTTCTAACAAGATTGGCACATTTCTTTAGCACGATGCAGTTCACAAGATGATCTAGTAATTATCTATTTGATAATATCAGAAATGATAATCAATTTGTGAGACTCAATTTGCTAAAGTGGGAAAGAATACCAACAGCCTAGAAAACACATCAAAAGTATCAAAATGATATTTGATAATTTCGGTATAATGAATTCCCAGGATAACTGTAATGTTACAATATTAGTAGATTAGATAAGAATGTAATAAAAAATATGGTCTTTGTACACATGGCGACAGTTTTCCTAGTGTCAATATCATGGGAGTCATACGAACGGAATATAACAGATATTTAACTGTTTACGTGTACTTAAAACACCGATATAAAGAATTCAGATAAGGGCAGTGCGTAGTTCATTTGAATTCATTTTTAAATAGTAGTAATAATGATAGATCCATAGTAGGTAGTCTTTAAACAATATTTAAAAAAAAAACATATCGTAAAAAAAGTCATAGTCTATTATTAATTCTAGGAATTCTAAATAGTGGATTTACAAAAAAAATTACAGTATAGTTTCATGTTCATACTACGTGTCTGTATGTAATTTTATAGACATTTAACCATTCTGACTCCGAATTTAAACTAATCAGTCTAAGTGTGCTGGTTATACATTGCAGAATTACCACTGACTATATAAAATATTAGTTGTAAAAATAATTTGATTTCATATATTGAGTCGCAGACATTAGATATATGTGAGCTTGATAACACGAATGAATCAAATAATAAGATATGCGTAACCGTATATATATGTATACTTTGTATCACAATCGAATCAAACAAGATTGTCGAATTTATTACTAACGGTATGGTTACTGCGTACCTTTTACATTTTTTACTTATGGTCATTTCGAAAAGTTGTGAAGAACTGACTGCACTAACATTTTTAAATAAATTCAAAAAATTAGAAATAAACATATCGTTACAATGTATTTGTATAATTGCTATTTTCATTTATATAATAATTAAACATGAAAGAGTAATTAATTTGATTAACACTTATTATTTTTTATTTTATTTCTCTATGTTCTTTATTTGAAAACATGATGGATTCTGGAGTTTCTATCGCGATTTTAGTCTGTCATGTCATAAGTTTTATATATCATTCATAGTCTTGTGTTATTTGACTCTATATTTTGTAATATTGGAGGTATTTTGCGTAATATAGTTCGGTTATAGTGCACAAGTCAAATCGATACCACGGAGCATGAATTCTGAGATGCCACAAAAACTGCTTGGAAAGTTCAAAAAGGCAGTCATCATCTTGTCCAAATGGAAATTATCACAAAACACTTTAATAGTATTACCAACTTGGCAAAAGCAGTAATAATTTAGAAGAACGGCTGCCAAAAGTAAAGTTAAATAAATAAATAAAGATTCATTTAAACCAACAGCTAATATACGAAATTGTCACATCTAGTAAAACTTATGACATGGTCTCCCCTAAAATAAATTCCCCAGGTTGTATACCGAGTGGGCCGCGTCCCCAAGTCGACTATTTAGAATATTTAATAACTATTTATACCCTGATCTTATAACTATGATAGTATTACTCAACACGCAATAATATGGATCAATTTCTAAATATAACTTACTATTTGTTTTTTACTCAACTGAATTTTTATTATTTTTCATAGACGTACGACAAGCGACGGCACTGTACCTAATGGTAATTCGATGCACAAACGAACCCATAATGAGTGTTCACTATCATGCCTGTAGGCTAAATATATATTGGCTGTTACCTAAATATGATATATCTATTGTTACTATTGCGAATGTGCATCGGATGTATGATTGTTGCGAGTCTTTTTGAAGCGAAAACTTCTTAAGACGCGTGAAGCGATATTTAACAGGAGAAACACTTTTGGTTTCACTTTGTTTTTATATCATAGATGGCAAACGAACCGTTGGGTCATGTAATGTTAAGTGATCACCACCGTCCATAGACGCTTGCTACACCAGGGGGGTCTCACGCACGATGCCAGCCTGTGTTTGGAGGAGGGGTAGGTGGGAGGGGGAGGGAAGATGGACTTCCGGCGCTCTCGCTGTCCGAACGAAACGCAACAATGCAAGCACTGTTACTTCACGTTGGTGTTCTGTGGGTCGGGTGGTACTACCCCGGACGAACCGACCTATTCATGCCGAAACTAGTAATAGCTACAGCGTGGCTCTACCACCTTCAAAAGTAGTCTGCCTTGTAGTGGCTTTTATATTTTACTAGCGGGCTTGGCAGACGTTGTCCTGCCCTGATAATAAAAAAAAAACATAGACAAATTAGGTATATACTAAAATCTTCCTCATGAATCACTACTGGTGAAAATCCGTTTAGTAGTTTATCGCGAACAGACAGACAGACAGACGTGGCAGAGGACTTTATTTTATACTATGTAATGGTTCATAATCTTGTGTTACTTGACTCTATATTTTGTAATATTGGTAGCATTCTACGTAATATAGCATGGTTGTTGTGCATAAGTAAAGTGGATGGAAAATAATAACCACGGAGCAAGAAGGATTTTTTTTTATTGTAGCACGGCAAATTTGCTGCACTATGCATGATGGTAAGCACAGTACAATCCAAGAACAATGGCGACCACCGAGAGACAAACTATCCATAGCCGGTCGCCGCTGTCTTGCCGGCCTGCGTAAATGTCTCTTCACGCATGCTTGAAGGACCCCATGTCATAGGAAGGAGGGAACACGCTGGCCGGGAGATTATTCCACAGCTTCACGGTACAGCATGAATACTGAGATCTCACAAAAACTATCCGGAAAGTTATATCAAGAAAGGTCACTTTAGAACATTGAAATTATCACTCGACACTTGTAATATTATTATCTACTCGACAATGGCAGTAATAATCTAGAAGATTGGTTGCCAAAAATAAAATAAATCCATGTGTAAATTTACTATCATTTCTGCTTACTCCGTTACAGATGCAGTGTAATGTAATTGATGAGATCGGAAAGCTGCGAACGAGATGCACAAGTACGGATAAATCTCACTCGGAGAGTAGCGCGTCGGCCCCACACATACATCTCCACGAAGATCGATGCTGTCGATAAATCAAAGAACGACATTTTTGTGTACACAACACGCCCCGACACTCGACTAACGCGAATTTACTGTGCTACACGTACACATATGAAATAATAACAACAAAACACATGATAAAATCGGGGTGAATTGAAATTAGCACCGATTTTCAGGTTTAGTTACCGTTATTAAAAATAATCTTAAAGTACTTAAATAATATAAACTCTAGGATCTTAGTTTTATGATAGACTAGCTTCTGCCTGCGACTTCGTACACGTGGAACAGTTACTTTGGGCTAACGCTAGAAAAAACCCTGATTTTGAAACATTCTTCATTGGTGCTCCGCTCGTATTCGTCTTACCGTGATGATATATAAGCATATAGCCTCGATAAATGAGCTATCTAACGATGAAAAAAAATTTCAAATCGGATCAGTAGTTCCTGCGTTCAAGCAAACAAACTCTTCAGCTTTATGATATTAGTATAGATTAGTTTTTTTTTTAACCGCCTAATACCTTTTTCTTTCTCTTATGTGAATGCTGAGTCCACATCTAGAAGAGTGCAATCATCGCATGATATTTTAATATTATACATTTCGAAGTATATAACTAAATTATATTCAGTTTTGTGGACTACTTTATATTAAAATAAAATTTTTTTACAAAAAAAATAAACCGCCTTCGATGTGAAAAACTTAATAAGGCACTAAAAAGCGAAAAATAACTAAATTATTAAATTAACCAAATGAAATAAAAAATATTGATATTTCCGCTACCTAATAATATATTTGAAGTCAATGCCAACCTAAATTCATATCATCTACATACAAAGTTTTGGTCCACTCTCGTGTCCCATCTCGTACATATTTTATTACCTGCAACAAATTTGAAATGTAGGTTGGCATCGACTTCAACTATATTATTAGGTAGCGCAAATATCAATATTTTTTATTTAATTTATAAATAAATATATCTGGTTTCTAATGGTTATAATAAATCTGTTCCAATTTCACGAAAATACGTAGAGACGAAGTGGGTGAAAATCAAATAAACGATTTTTCACCCCCTTAGGGGTTGAATGTTTCCTTCAATTTTATGTAGGACCACCTCTGAATATAACCAATTCAAATAAAAAAAGAATCATTAAAATCGGTTCATAATTGACGGAGATATCGATTAACATACATAAAAAAAATATACATACAACCGAACGTACTAACCTCCTCCTTTTTCGAAGTCGGTTAAAAATAGTAACCGTAGGGGTACTTTTAGATTCGCATCTACTATCTAGGACTATATCTACTATATACTATCGCTGGGACGATGTATTTCCTCCAATACCCAATCTAAACGCGTTACTTACATTTAAAATTCAATTTAATAAGTTTTTATTAATATAGCAATGTTTGTAAAATTAATGATCTAATTTGTGTTGTATACATTTTTCTTACGCCTCCAATTGTTTCTTTTATGTATTAAAGTTATGTTTTATGTATTTTATCTTATTTATTTCTTTTTCTATTTTCCCTATATACATTATATATCACGGTTTTTTATTGATATTTTATTTATTTCGTACCGTGAGTTGCACTGGGATCCATCATCTTTTAAAGAATTATGGTAACATGATTATCCAGAAAACTTTGCAGTATAATTATTGAATAAAGAAAGAAATATTCTTTTCAATTTAATACAGTGTGTTTGACACTGTACGCACATATCGGCTATATGGAGGCATTAGTAAGGGAACTGTTTTTACCTATCGCCCGCATTTACCGATGCCCGATGGACTAATGGACTAATGTGGTTCAACATCGAAACACGGTAGCTGGCATTTACATTACGCTCGCATTTTAACACTCATCGAAAAGGAAATCAATATTTAAGGGCATGAACAGTCGCTAGATACTTTGTAATTGGAAGAACAACATAATGTATGTAATAATTGAATTTACCATCGATAAATTTAAAATCAAGGTACTAGAGCTTTTAATACTTCGTAAACATTTTCGTATACAATGCAATGATTCGTGATTCAAGGCATTAACGGACTTTAAAATTACGGTGACTCTCTTACTTGCTTCTAAATTTAATTGTTATAGCTTTGTAATAACATATATTATGTCAATGTTAATGGAAATGACTCGTGCCAAATTGCAGCTATATCTGCCTCATAATATATTTTTAATTAGGTATATATTTATGCAAAAATATGAAATAATAAAAAAATATTCCATCGGTCAAACCACTCGACTCCAACTAATTTTGACATTTTTTAATTCAGCATGAAGCCGCTTACCTTTTTCCTGTACACGGAATACAGACCGCATTGTTTTCAGCGCGGATCTGACATCCATGTATCACATTGGTAAAAAAAACGTGCCGATATATATTTCTCAATTAGAAAGAGAAAGGTTGAATGGATATTTGCCTTTCATCATAAATCACGGTTACGTTTTCCGACAGATTTGTGGTCGATATATTTTTTTAACTTTGACAGATAACAGTCCCTTGTTATTCTCCATTTAGAAATTTAGGTGTCACTGTTAGACTTTTTTAATTTTTAACCTGTATGGGAGTTCAGAGAGTGTTTATTACAAAAATCTGGTGAGTTCAGTGAAGACAAGTCTGTGATATCGCGTTTTGAAAGTTTTGTAAATTAAACTACAAAAATTATCGGGTTTTGCTATAAAACATATTTGTAATGGTTAAACTTAACGTATACTTAGGCTACGTTCACATGACAAGCGCTAAACGTGCGTCGTGCGCGCGCGAAAGTCTTTGTATAGTGTTCACACGGTGCTCTCTTGTCAGGCGTTGAACGTGCGTTGCCGCGGCCGACCTGGTTCAGATTCTTCTACATTTGTCCGTTATCCGCGTCAAAAATGCGCGCTCGTGTGAACGGTAACACAGAAAACCTATGAGCTCAAAGCGCGTCAACGCGTCAACTATCGAGCGTTCAGCGCAGAGTTCAAACGTTAGCATGTGTACGGCCTGAATAAAATGTATGTAGTTGTAAACGCGCGTTAAGCGCTTGTCATGTGAACATAGCCTTAATTTCAGCTGATTAAAGAACACAAAATATTAGTACAATCCTTTTCTTAATTGAAGTGAAAACTTCTCTAGGTGTGTTGAGCGATATTTTTTGGTAGGAGATAAGTTTATAATTACGTGTCATGACATGGTAGTAAGCGTGACCGACCGTATTGCGCTTGCGCGACTTGCGTCAGACTGGTGATGCCTAGTATAGGAGCCTGTGTACATGTAATATTGATATTTTGCAGCTCTTCATACCTTTGATTGAATAATAGACTTTATGAAAATATATATAATTATAGCTCCGAGTGCCAACAGATATGAAAACCACACTAATGTTAATAATTTCAATAAACAAATTCTGAAATTTAAATATTGTCATTTACTCTATAACTAATATGAAAATTCATTTTTTTTTAAATATAAATAACACAACAAGGGTTAATTAAATAAAAATAAATTATACTACTAACTATATATTTTACGACACACAACACAACGTACTATTGATAAGTTCAACCAATTACCCCGACCAGGGAAATCAATATGACAGCTACTCAGTAATTCCCTAGCGCGCGGAAACTGGCATTATTGCAAAGGAACACGCCAAACAGAAATCAACCTTTTAATCTATGCTGATCAATCATTGGCCGTGTCTTATGGGGTAACATTACCTTTCCAATTTGGCCTTACTAGACCAACTATAATTATTTACAATTTCGTTATATTCCTGCCAAGAATACAAGTTGCCTCTCGATAGTACTTCAGAATAAAATAGTTTAAATATTCATACCGATGTGCCTGACAACACAGTTAGTAGATTCATCCATCGGCCCGCGGACGCTCCGGCACGGGTCATTGTAGATTATAATATAAAAATGACAATAAAAGACGATAATGAAGTCGCAATAATCTCAGTTAAAAATCCTAAGTATGATAATTAAGTAAAATAATAATAGTTGCTCACATTTTTAACATGATTGATAAAATAAAAGCAGATAAAAGTGTGGATCTAGAGTCGACAGAATAAAAAAATATATACTCGTATGTGTACGAACTCCGTATAAAAAACGATGGTTATGTCTATATAGAACTGTCATGCATTAGATAAGTCACTATCATAGGTATTTATATTTCACTAGCGGGCCCGGCGGACGTTGTCCCGCCCTGATAATAAAAAAAAACCTAGACAAATTATATACCTAAACCGTCCTCATGAATCACTTTATCTAATGGGGAAAAAAGCACGAAAATCCGTTCAGTAGTTTTTGAGTTTATCGCGAACAGACAGACAGACGTGGCAGAGGACTGCGTTTTATAATATGTCGTGATAGTTCGGCCCTTCACGGCAATTCTCTGTATATACTCACTTTCATAGGCACTCATAGGCACTTACATTTTACGGTTCGGCCTTTCTCGACTCATAGACTGATGACTGAATTCCCAACTGATAGTTTCAGAGATTAGAGCGGTCAAAGAAAAATAATCTCTGAGCCTTATAAGAGTCTAATAGCTGCCCGCGAATTCAGTTGTTTTTACATCTCTTTTAAACAACTAGCTTTCGATGCTCTTCAGATGCGATCGGGCGAGTCAACAACGTTAATCTGCAACATATTTTAATTAATTATTATATATCGTGTAATTAGTACATACATATACATATATTGATTCGCTTTTTGTTCCAGTTAGACGAAGTAGTGGTCAATCAATTCCAGGCGGAATTGCAAAGTAGCATTCATTATAATATTTAATGATAGATTTCCTCAAAGAAACACTTACTTCAATCAAAGTTAATTATGTATTATCCGATTTGTAGTTTAATAAAGCTTGTGCTCCTTAAGGCCTGTGTAAATGCTTTAGAGTACACATAACGACATACGTCTAAACATAGGTAGGTAACATGCGCGCCGGTGTAATCGCCCGTGACTCCCCTACACCAAGTTTATTACTCGCAGTTAGAATTAGAATGGACCTGACTAACTACATTATATTCAGTTCAATTCTAAACAAATAGACGTTGACGCTCTTTTTAGATTATTGTGTGCTCTCTTATCTATACATATTATAATATATATCGTAATATAATATAATGGCCGTAATTTGTGAGAATCTGGATGAATTTAGTAAGCTTAAAAAAAGAGTACGACCCGACTTTTTGCGGAATTTGGCAGATGTCCCCATATACACACTGCCTCGTTACAACAATTACTGTGGTATGCGTACATGGGAATATATGCTTCCCTCAATCTTAAACACATTACCAGCCGATTATACAATAGAACTACAAGGAAGTAATGTTAAACAAGCGAAATGTATTTAAGAAGATATTTCATAAATGAACTACCTCGAAAAACTTAAATATTAAATGTCGGCGTGTTGACGAACATACCTCTCCTCGATTAAACCGCAATAGCGGTTTCCTGAAGAGAGTCCTATTGTATGTGCATGTAATTTTTGCTATTGTCATAAATAAATAAAAAAATAATAAATAAAAAAAATGTTAACGTGTCTGTACCTTTCAGATTTTTGTAAAAAAAATTACGGCAAGTGACCAAGAAAAATTAATTAAATTATTTTTGTTAATGGCTCTATCTGTGAACTATTCTATGTACTCTGTTAACTATTCAATCGTAGGTTCGAACCGCGGCATGTACCAACGAATTTTTCTGAATTCGCGTACATTTACTAATTTAAATTGGTAACACTGTCGGCTGACGGTGAAGGAAAACATTGTTCTTGTAGTACTACTGTACATCGGAAAACATAGAACTGTGGATTTCTCAGAGTTTGAGAACATGTGAAAATCGTCAATACGTTGTGCACTGGTATGGTGATTACCGGAAGACCTTCCTTTGAGAAGATGCCTATGGCCCTACAGTGGGTCTCTTACAAGCTAATGATGATGATAACTACTCAGTGTATTGAAATTATAAATCCAAATAATTTTAAATAGATAATCCTAAATAGTATTCCAAATTCTTTTCCCCCCTCCCCCCCCCCCCCCCCCCCCCCTTTTCCCCCTTCCCCCCCCCCCCCTCGGTTTCCTTCGACCCCTCCCCTCTATCCTACTACCACAATACAATACTGGCTGTATCATCATAGGTGGATCGATCATCAAATACATTTTTTTTTTCTGCAGACTCTCGGTCCGCACCATTATTTTGCTATCGCTTTTTAAGTGTAAGTTAAAAATCGTATCTGTGAGCATCAATCGGGTGTTTTTTTTTATATATTTATTTTTATTATTATTGTTATTTTTTTATATATATTTATTTCTTTGTTTTTATGATTTCATTTAACTATTTTATGACGGATTTTATTTTTAAAGACGTTATTGCCTTTATGGCGGTTTCATTCCGGTTCTCTATCGCCATCTTTAGATTATAAATCAAATACATTTGTCTATATTCCGGTGGCTGTTATTTAGGTGCTATTCCTTTTCAATACTTTCGATGGTATCGCACTTAACATCAGATGGAGTTGTAATTATCTGTATAAAAAAAAGAAACATTTGTGCATCGGGAATTCAAATAAATACAATTGAATTAGTTAAATATAGGCGGAAGGGGCTGCAGGCGAAACCTAGTTATAAATGTTTTTAGTATATCCTACCATTTGTTTTTACCCTTCGTGCCCGTGTAGAAAAAAAACCTCAACTCAAGAGTATTCAATCTTTCACGACATAATTACCGTCTGATATACTTCGAGGCGTCACGCTGATGTACAGTTAATGGAAGTGATTAGAGCGTACTATAAATTATACAGTATTATTTTTGTATAATTTCACGATCGTATTTATGGCCAGTCATTCAGAAGATTAGCACTAAATTATAAAGTAAAGTAATAGATTCGCTGATTTGTATGCTTTTACTTTTATAGTCTTTTTTCGAATTACTGATATAAAATGTCTTTTTTTTAATATTAAAGTAATAAAATACAAAGAGGTTTTTAACAATTATGGACGTGGTATTAGGTTTTTTTTAATACTAAAGTTATTGTAGGTAACCTATTTATTAGTTTAGAATTCTAAATAGAAAATAAAACCTTGGTACGATACGATGAACATCATATCTATATATTGTAATTACTACCAGTTTTCGTTAAGTTTGAGCTTACCATCAACTTGTTCAAAATAATTCCAACTAATATTTATAAATACGAATGTGTTTGTTTTTTAATTTGATACCCTTCCACATTATAAACTACTCAAATGACCATTATGAAAATGTACATAAATGTTGTCAGAGGTACGAAAACAAGGGTACGTTTTGTCCAGTAAAACATTATTGTCCCCGGAGAATAGGTAAAATCTACAATGGCGCGAGAGCGGCCGCGGGTAAAAGCAAGTATATAATATATTCATTGATACATTCATTCATTAGCAACTGCCTGTGACTACGTCCGTTTCAAATAATTTAATAATAATAAAATACAACCTAGCGCCACCTATTAGAGAGTAACAGTAAAATGCATATCATAACTAAAAATTAAAGACCAAATTGTGTTAGACTTTATCAATCTCAGATATGCCAATAACAGACATTTTTACTTGTTACATATACAAATAGGTTTTACCGTTTTGTTATGTGTCGATGTAGCTTAGAAGGAGGCTAGCTGTAAAGTGCATAGACTAAAGACTGTAGTGTGCTTGCTGACAGATTTGAGAGAGATTGATGACAGATCAAGTTAGGAATGACAGCCAGCATAATGGGTATTGTAAAAAAAACTCTACCATTAACCAATTTTAAAATTACTTACTTTGTAATAGAATTGTTATTACATTAGAAAGATATATTATTTATATGTTATATTTTAGTTATTACATTAGATAAATGTATTTAAAGGTTACTTCCATTCTTTACGGATCTGTGTCGCCACCCCTCAGGCGGTAAAGGAGACGAGGTAGGGTGGGAGTTGTCTCTTGAAAAAGTCTCAATAACTCGTCGAGGCAGAACGCGAATGACATCGTTAGTCGAAGTGGTATGGAGAAAAGGCGAACTATCTACTCACCGTTACACTGATACCTATTGGTTGTACCTACAGGTTGATTAAAAAATATCTATTCATTCATACATTCTTGTATGACTTTAATATGTATGATCTCCAAACGGAGACCATTCGGTTGTATTTTTTAAAATGTTTGTTTCAGCGGAACATCGTCATTTATGAACCGATTTGGAAAATTCGTTTTTAATTACAAAGGGAATATTTTGAAAAAAAAACCCATTTTAATTTCATGAACATTGGACCTTACTACACAAGGCAAGGCTAGGTTAGATATTTACTTTGGTCAAAGACGTTCTGATTCTGACGCATACTTTTAAAGTATTATTTTTTGAAACCATTTTTATATTTTGTTAAAATCTTCTTGTTATATGAATACCACATATTAACCACACCGAATCTGATAGTAAGAACTTTGCAATAAGAACGGTGATTATAAACAATTATTGAAATCGTACCTGCATACTAAGGCCATATACTGCAGCCCCTAAAATTATTGGTTATAGTAATAACTAGCGTCTTTGACCCAGCGTCGCCTGGGGGCAATATACTAATGTGGTATCGTAAATGTTAAAATACATATAATAAGAATGTAATTGTAACGTGTCTGTACTTTTTCGATTTTCATGAAAAAAGTGTTGTAGTTGTCTAGGAATAAATAACACGTTTCAATCATTTTTAGAAATATCGGTCGGTCAGTCTGACTGTTCGTATGGACATGCATCACTTTTAAGTACTGCATTCACAATAAAACCTCGCCAATATAGTTATAAAGCATATCCTTGAGTATTATTTAATTTTTGTTTCAATTCCACTTTATCAAAAGTTATTGTAATTTTAATGACGATGCGACTTAAGTACGAGTGAAAAGTAGGTAAGTAAATGGACTTAATATATTCAGATGATTTTATTAGTCACTGTTTTTTAGGTTCCACGCCCACGGAGTCGCGGGCACAGCTATAATATATAAAGATAAATATAATTACTGTGGTTTATACTAACGCTGCCCATTAAATTTGAATCGCTAATAATTTACAGAAATAATTGAATATTCTTAATTTTCCTTCAAGATTCTTCATACATTTTTCTTATTTCAAAGCATCCTGTATAAAAAAGTATTGGCTAGATTTGAATGAGTGTCTCGCAGACGTAATCCGCGACTGTGTTCATTTCGCGGACATTCTATCACATACCGTACAGATAATTTACAACCTTGTCTCCGTTATATTGAAGTCGAAAATTACATGTCCAAACAAGTCTCTGTTATTAAAAAACGCACTCGACTTGGCCCGTGATCCCGCATCACTTGGCGTCAAGGACGTGTATTGAATTACCGAAGAATTTTATGGTTCCGTGAAACATTTCGCTTCGAGACGAGGATAACTGGATTGAATACTAAGGTAAAACCAAAATTTATGGGTGAACAGACTTTGTAATTGATTTTATATCTGCAAATGTTTTTCCATACCACGGAGACATATTTGATGACGTTGTTAGCTAACTTATAAAGGAGTGATGTGCTCGCATACATTCGTAATTTGATTATTATTTATATAGCTAATATTATTTTATATACTCGTACCTTTTATTGACGGTACGAATTTAGTTTTGTTCTAGACTTTTTGTATACTGACAGATGTAATGCATATTTTATTATTTCAGACAACACCGTAAATAATAGAGTGATACAATCAGTTACTAGGTTTACAAGTTAGTATCGATTCCAGTAAAATGGAAGGAAGGTCACGTAATGGCCTTCCGTTCGACATAACTAGTTCACATTATGATACCGAAGAAAAATTCAGTCGGTGATTAATTGCTATAACAACGATTATGTCTGGCAAATATGTAGGATATGAAAATAATCAGCCAAATTATTTATTATTCAATATCCATTTTAGAGTTTGGAAAATAGATTAGGTACCTAAATGACACACTAACATATAGTAATGGAGCTTTTGCTAGGTCCATCTGGCTAGCTATCACCTCCAAGTTAAGAATCTGCCACTAAGCACCAGTGTTCCGGCAGCGGCACTTGAGGGCCTGTCCTGCTACAGGCTTAACGTGTTTAATATTAGATCACATAATCATTTAACATTAGGTGAACTTGTAGTCAAATCACTAATTAACTATAAACAAGTTGATATCATAGGCAGTGACAGTTATTTGGAAGCTTTTTCTGAAAGTCTTAGCTTCGTATTGGTTTGGGTCACGATTCAAGCAAAAAAGTTTTTAAAAGTGAAGAAATAGTCAACAAAAGTTATCTCTTAATTGAGATAGCCAATAGATTATCCAATCTACTATATTAAAAATATCGATTTAAAAGTATCGAGGTACAATAAACATCGATAGCGAAACATTTTTCCAGCGAAATAGTTGTTTATTCACCATCAATGAATATCAATCATCCCTAATAGCCAATAACTTACTGTTTATCAATAAATACGTATTACAAAGTGAAGATTTATTTTCCGAAGTAGATAGGAAAAGCGAAAAACGAGCTACAATTTTCAAGAATGTAATCGCAGGTCTTCATAGTGTGTACCTGGAAAATTGTGAAAAACAATATCGGATCGGTATCATTTCGCAACCGTCACGCGATCGTAAAGACGTGTAGATGTATCGACTGCAACGTTTTGTAGCTCGGATGCCGGTGGAAATTGATTTACGGTTTGCAGGGAAACATATCGGCTACGTTAGCATAGAGATCAACTTTTATTTATGTAAGATAAATTATTAGGTAATCGTGGCAATTTATAATTAATCGAAGCCCTAATTGAAGGATAGTAAAAAATTGCGTAAACCTATTAGAGTTTGCTTAAACCTTAAACAATGTCTTAATAATTTTTTAAAATTATTCACGATGAACATGTTCTTGCGATAACACATCTGTGCAAAACTTTGAACATCTGCTTCGAAAATGTTCCAGATTCTGTACGCAGAGACTAGGGCATATAATGTTTTGTAACAATCTTCTAATCTTCCCTTCGATCTTTTGGGTTTGATAGAGAAGGAGTGTGCTATTAAATCTTTTGATAATTTTGTAAAGCATGTGGTCACTAATCTCAAGCATTTAACGGACTTTGGAATTCTCTGACTTGCACTTAAGTCATCACAAGCAAACACCCACAAATCTTTATGGCCTTATTATATAATTCTCATGCAACGCGTCAAAGGAAAGAGAAGTGATTAATTAGCTTAGGTTAGCTCACATAGGTCGCGAATTGCATGTATCAGGCAACAGCCAAAGCCGAGGTGTGCCGCGCACCCTTGAGCTAGTTGTCAAAATAAAATCGGCTGAGTGCCTTAAGCGCTCGCCTTAGTAGTCCGGTGAAGCAGTTAAGACCTTGCTTGGTCAATAGCGTAGTCAGTTCGAAGAAGGGGGAGGAAGGAAAGAGAAGTGACTGGTATCAAATTGCGATCACCTCTCTCCCACTACATTGCTAATTCCGAATATATTTGTGTGAAAACAAAAAAAAATAAAAAAAATAAAATAAAACATATTTATTATACGACTTGTCATATATTTCTGCTATACGATTTCAATCATGTAGCTGTGGTTCTTCTACACAGTAATCATGAAGAAATCTAAATATCTTCAAATCCAAATTTTTAGTCTTTGTCCTGAAAAGGACCACTATTAGCAACAAAAATGCACTCTTTCAGTAATTTTTCTATTGTTTTCTGTGTTTACTCCTCATTATCAAAATCCTCATCAAAAGTGATCAAAATAAAATAAGCAAATATGTACAGTGAGCGTAATTATGTTAAAATACAAATTAATATAGTGTGCATTACTTTGCATTTCCACTTGGAATGTGGTAGCGGCCAATCAATTCCAGGCTGAGGTACAAAGTAACGTCTAATATAATATTTAACGATGTCTTTCCGCAAAGTAACGCCTTTCTCAATCAAATAAAATATAAAAATGATTGGCTAGCTTGAATTAGTAACTTCGTTAATAAAACTTTATTACTACGTTCCTCTCCACATTATATTACCCGTGGAAATATCTGAGGAATGTCGTAGACAAGTTGCATTCGCATAGCCTTATCTCACTGTCTATTGGTAGGGAAGTATATATTTTTGCTGATACCACTGCAAACGCGACCTTACTTGAATTTATTACTTAGATGGCATTCACAGTTTATTGCTATAGTTTTATTCATGTTGAAATAGTATAAAGCCGTTTTAAAGATTCGACGATAATCACGAATGTTTATTACCCACGTAAGCTTTGAGACTTCAGTATATCATATTCTGAAATTATAATCCTTTAAGCGGATTTAATATATGATGTGATTATTAACGCTTATAATGAGACTGAACTTTCAATGAAGAAAACCAAAATATTTGGATTTGTAATACGTAAAAATGAAATTCTATTACAAAGTAGTTATCCAAGATTTTCTGGTAACAGTGTATTACAATCATAGGAGGCAAACGAACAAATGGGTCACCTGTTGTTAAGTGATCACCGCCGTCCATAGACACTAGCAACACCAGGGGAGTCGCAAGTGCGTTGCTAGTCTGTGTTTGAGAGAAGGGTCGAGGAGGTGGGCCTACGGCGCTCTCACTGAGTGAATGGTACTGCCCCGGGTGAGCCGACCCATTCATGCTGAAACCAGTAATAGCATCAGCTTGGCTCTACCACCTAGAATTAATGCTGTTGCTAATAGCAAGGATTTATTACAAAATCAAAATTCTACAAAATCTTTCTTTTGTCTATTATTTGCAAAATAATTTCTATATAGTCCAAATAATATACACTTTGATACGGGTAAACAAGAAAACAAGGCGCGTCCCCAAATTACAGGAATCAATAACGCTCCAAGAGGACATTATGCTACGATTTATTAGCTTAGTTTAGGCTTATTAGTTGGAAGAGACTGACTCGGAGGAATGTAGAGTTACACAGGTACGGTACAGGACATGTCTCCATTTATTTTGTTAGAAAGTGAACATTAGATTGATTTTCGACCAATTTTAATTCTAGTAGTGTTTTTTGGACACAACGTCTAGCAAAGCATTCACCAAGGAGGCTAAGCTTTCTAGTGCTCGCATGCCTAGTCACGCAGCTGTACTAAAAACTAGTCCCCTTTAAAACTAGGCGGGTTAATATTAAGATAGTTTAGTAGTAGTTATCTATTAAGTTAGTATTAAGCCATATAGTTACTTAACAACTTTTGTGAAGAAAAGATAAACAAATTGTAATAGAAGTTCGACTTACGGTGATGAATACAATATTAATGGCATTATAATTCAAAATTGTAAATTCCGGTTATCCTGGTTTACAAATAGCGTGACTAAATTCTCTGACTGATTATATGTTGCTAGGCTTCTTTAATAAAGAAGTAGAAGGCATTATATCATTTCTATATAGCATGATATCATTATATCATAGGCAGTTGTATTTTTTATGTTTTCTGGTAGTTAATTTTCATTTTGTATAGTTATTATAAACAAAAGATAAACCAGATTGAATTTATTTCTGGTTCATCTCGATGATTAGGTGTTTATCCTAACCGGTTGTATAGATTTGGAATTCTTAAACGCTTACTCAAAGCCTAATTTGAATAAAATATTTTCGATTTTGTAATAAATAGCCCCATTACTCTAAGAAGGAATAAAACCTTTGACATTATTGTATTCTAAACATAGATTTTAAGTATGAATTAACATCGTTTCACTTACGGTGTATTTACTAGCTTCAATATAAACTTGAATAAAATTTAAAGCCTAGGCGTTTGTGAAACATTTTTGTAATATCACTATTTAGTTTGAACAACGCAGATCTTTAAATCTTCACAATTTTAATGGCAAATACGTCTTGGGCTACCACGTTTACTAATTCCTTCACTGGAGACATTTGCTCAGCAATGGGCTATTAATGAATACTTACGACAGCACGCTGTTTCATTCACGCTTAATTTCGATCACACTTGACCTCCGTAACAATGCAATGCACCCAATGCGAATCCATTAGATTTGATAATCTACATTCATTGTTTGTGAGAATAAATTATGTTGTGTCTAATTTATTGTTAGATCTACGCCAGCCAATATACAAAAGTCGGCAAGAATGCGACAAAGTATTGGTGTATAAAAACCAAATGCCGGCGGACACTCGCCGCCTTCTCAGCCGTTTAATATACTCTGTCGTACACTTAAGTACACTAATGTTTGTAGCGAATTTTATT